>JAAWXA010000002.1:5918195-6353088 GCA_038090715.1 Florisuga fusca
AATAACCAAAAAAAAAAAAAAAGCAACAGAAATAATTTTGCACTGTAGCACTGCAGCTCTGGATGCAGTCTCAGCTTAATTAATACTCAATCCTTGCACTTTCGCAGGCCACCTCTCAGCACTGTCACACCTTTCCTTCAGCATGTTTGCTTGGTTTTGCAGAAACAACAAGATTGACAAGCTCATGAAACAAAATTACTCCTCTCAATCCAGAAGGAAGGTGTTCTCTCAAGGTCATGTGCAGACAAATGCCAGGAGCTGCGTGCTAAATGACCAGCAATTTACCTGGGCTCTGGATATACAGAATTCTTTGATATCCTCTGAAGCTCTAATGCCAGCTCCTCCTCCTTTTCAACCACCATCTCCTTTATCAAATTCATTGCGAAGTTTCAAGGGGGAAAAGTACTCACAAAGGTTATTCTAAAGCTCAAATCTAAATACATTTTTAAACACTGCTGAACTCTCTGCAGATGCCATAAACTAGGAAAAGAGGGCCCGCAATAATACCATTATTCCATTTCCAGAAGAAAGGGAAAAGACTTGAATCAATTTTGAAATTAATTTTGCATTTAAAAACTTAACAGCCTCTGCACTGTTGAGAGTGTCAATTCTTCTATCATGATTACTTGTTATGTGTCAAACCATTTAGTCTCACCTCCTATTGTGCCGTGATTGAGTTCAAGGCAGCAAACATACTGGTCATAAAAACAATGAAGCATTATGATTTTTGTCAATGTCTTTAATTTAGTTCTGTTTAACTGATTGCCTATGCCTTATCCATTTTTTGCTCCATAAATGAGGCCTGTAGGACAAATAAGAAGTAGAGTCAGTAGCTAAGACTTGTCTTCCTTTAAATAAAGCAATGGCTGAGAGCTTTGTTACACATTTGTTTCAAAAATCCTTTTTTCTTTCACTATCTCTTTAACCCATTCTTAGTGTCTGAATACACCTGGTGGCTTCAAACTTTTCAACCTGGATCTCTAAAACATTTTCAGTGAACTACATACCCTTCAACATTTCAAAGATCTGGATTGCTCATGGCTTGTACGAACTTGCTTCTTTTAGACAGGTTTGGTGGTCCTAAGCCTGAAAAAGTCTGGACTTGCTCAGTCTTACTGCTTGGTGACTATGCCAGTATGTGTAGATGGGGCAAACACGCTCCTTAGAGGGACTGCAGTAAAAAGAGGCAAATCTCCAGCCCATCTGCCATACCAGTTAGCACTGTTGAGAGCTCAAGCTTCCCACCAGCAGAGGACATCCAAGCCTTCGGTGAGTGCCACTGTGGACTGTGGGGACAGAGAGGCTGTGAACATCTGAGTGCTTCTAAGATCTTCTGCAAGTGACCCTGTCCCCTTCTACACCTTCCTACATGCAGAAGGTGTAAAAGCATATTGGGTGCAGAGAGGAAAGTTTAAAACTAGAGTGGCCTAAATCAATATCTTCCAGCACACTCTGACCATGCTACTCATCTTCTGATAACTGGCGTGTCCACAACAGCAGGAGACATGGGATCTTACCAACTAAAATTGTCTTGGCCTTATTTATTTATTCTACTTTCTTATAGCATTTCTTTTAGAAAGTAGAAAGCTCTAAATTTTCTGTGGCAACCTTTACATGAAATCACTTTATTTGAAGTCTTGTGTGAAAATTGTTAGAATTCATATTTTTCTTCCAACTACAGCCTTTCTAACTAAAGAAATGTACTATGTTTCTTATAAAATTCCATTTTGCAAAAAAATATTTTACTCCCTCTTTGAAGTTAGGTACACATTGTAACTTCCTTTGTTTACTATAAAGACATTTTCACCTAGAAAATTAAAATGACATTTTAGCCTTGTGGTACCAGTGTGACTATTTGAATACAATCCCCAAATAGATGAAGAAATGCATCAAGGTGAATATGTATGGAGAAAAAAAAAATGAGGATGGGCTGTTTTGACTGGTTAAGAGCAGAAAACAGGGTGGCAACACAATGATGGAAGGCACGCATTGTTATTCACTGTGAATTTTGAAGATAATTTTCTCTGCTTCACAACCTTTAAGTGATGGTCCACTTTTTAACCTACTCCATAGATCTGGAGGCATTGCATATCTGCCCACAACACTACTTTATTAACTGCACATAATAAAGTATGCAACACTCAAATAATAATACATCAGTCATCAGAACAGGAACCCAAAATGCATGGCTTGGTTTGGCTTGCTGTTCACCTTTCCTCAAGCAATTATAATGGCTTAAGGCTGTGAGTGGAAAATTAAGAGAGATGGTATAATTTATCTTTTTCCTCTTTTTTTTTTTTTTTTTTTTTTTTTTTTTTTTTTTTTTTTTTTTTTTTTTTTTTTTTTTCTTTTTTTTTTTTTTTTTTACTTTTTTCCAAAGAAAACCTTTGTAAGAAAGAAAGGTTATGTTAAAAGGTTATTTTAATTTTTAAGTTGTACTTATGATTCTTACTTACTCTTTCTGGGAGTACACAACTGTGTCTTACCTGTAGGCTGATAGCAAAGTCAACCACTGCTAGAGGTAATAAAGTCCTTTGGTTTCTCTGCACCCTTTGCCCATGCCTGACCATTCAGGCTGTCTGCCCCTATGTCTGTCCAGGAGGGAGATATTTAGGTTGTGACCCTAATTTTCACAGAATTGAACAATCAGCCACCTAACATGTTACAAGAGAGTAAAAAATGAGAAATATTTAGAAGAAAGCTGAATGTGAGACACGAGGATAACTACATTAAACCTAATTTTCTGCTTTGAAAAATTTTAATGAGAAAAAGAAGAAGTGTGCTTACTGGTTATTTGTGGAAATAAAATATTGAATTAACCCAAGATTATCTCAGTCATACTGTCCAGAAATGAAAACCTTACACAACATCCATTCCAAAAATACAATATTAATTGTATGTTGATATCTCTAGGCTCTTAGAAACAATGTAAACATTTAGCTGGCCTGTGGATAGTGCCATATTTCTGATGAAGACAGACAGGAAATAGCAAAGACAACTAGCTCTTTGAAATTTCACTTATTTTTTGATACTGCTGTTGCCTGTCCATATACATTTAGAAATAATGGACCAAATTCAAACAGAATTGTCTTGGTCTAGTGCAGGGGTGTTTTGGAAGCAGGGGAGGCACAGGGGTGGCTCCTGTGAGAAGCTGCTGCAAGCTCCCCCAGTTCCAGTCCCTGCCCTGCCTCTGGCCAAGGCTGAGCAGATATGGGAAGATGGATGTGCAGGTGGGCAGGCAGGAAAAAGCAGCCTGTGCAGGATTTCAGAGAGGGGCAGATGTGGATCTGCAGCCATGGGGGACTCTGTGCCAGGGGAGGTGACTGTTCCTGAAGCAGCCATGACTCTGTGGGCAGCCCAGGCTGGAGCAGTTCCTGAGGGACTGCACCTGGTGAGAGGAACTCATGACACAGGGGTTGGTGAAGGACCCTCTCCCATGAGAGTGACCCCACACTGGAGAAGGGAAGAATGTGAGAAGTCTTCCCCCTGAGGAGGAAAGAGCAGCAGACACAATGTGTGGGGAACTGACCCTAAAGCCCACTGCCCATCCCCTGTGCCCTGAGGGGGGGGCAGCAGTGAAGTGACCTGGGCCTGGAAAGAAGGGAGGAGTGTAGGGGAGAAGGTAACAAGATCTGGACATGTTTTCTCTCTCTTCTTGTAGATTAAGTTAGTTTTTTTTCTCTTCCCAAGTTGAGCCTGTCTGTTCTTTGTCTGTTACTGTAACTAGGGAATGCAAAACTCCCCATCCTTGTCTCGATTAATAAACCTTAAGCTGGATTTACTCCTCCCTATCCCATGCGCTGGGGTGGTGTGAGCAAGCAGGGCCTGGTTGGTACCAGCTGGGCCTAAACTGTGACAACAATATAAGAGAAGGGATTATCTTAATATAATCACATTATAGCAAGAGTCACCTTAAATTGCCTCACTGAATAAAACTATCTTCTGTTCTCTAAAATGGAAAAAGAAAGAATCCCTACCAGGCTATGGCAACAGCTTTCAATGTTTTTGTCTGCTTTTTCTGTTTTTCTTACAATATCCATGATTAGTGAGAAAAGAATCATCTGTCTTTCTGTGGTTTTCGGTTCAGAATCTGTGGCATAATCTGGGCTGTCTTTGCTTTACAAGCACACATTGTTGGGTGAGAACAGTTTCATGACCTGGGACGATTTCAGGGGAAAAGTTGAAAATAAGATAGAAGTGCTCGTTACACTGTTGTGGCTATTTACACAACTAGAGAGGTTTTTATGCACTAGGAAGATGCTGAAGACCATCTGTGACCATATTCTTCCACAGAGGGGGTGGAAAGGGGCAGGAGATAACTAGGTGGAAGATGCTACTTCCACTTACTTAGATATTTTTAACTTAAACCAGGTGAATTTGAAAATACTTTTCTAAGCACTTAAGCAAAATTCAGACTCACAAACTTCTGTCCACGGGAAGGGGTATTCATTGTGGGCCAGTAGTGGTACCTCTCAACAGAAGAGGAAAGACCCATTGTCCTCCTGGAAATGCATTATTATGCTGTGCTGCATCAACCCAGATGTTGGTGACATTTCCAATAAGCTGTCACAAACCTCAGACTAATAATGGAGAAAATAATGACTGGGAGAAAGGACAGATAAGAAAGAAAGCACAGAGGTAAACTTCTCACAAAATCTCTATTTTGCATCATCAAGACCTTTCTTGACAAGCTCCATTTCTGCTCTTTATATACATAGAAAATTAGCATATCATTTGATAATGACCTATCAAAACCTATGCTTTGATTACAAGCAGCTGCTTTTGATTACAATCAATGAATCACTAATTTGTGCTCAACCACAGAACAGTTGGACTCCATCTATTATTCATTCTTGAAGTGCAGATCCTATTTAGAACTGGATTCCAAATTTCACTAAAGCTTTTACCCTCTTGTCTATTAATAATTCTGTTTTGAAGTTAGGTCTCTAAGGTTTCATGATGGTCTCTTTTGTTATGCTTAAGCTCTGAAATAACATGCTCAGCTGTTGCCCAGATATAGGCGTCTTTCTGAGCATATGTCTAGAATGGACTAATTTAAGTCTTCAACAATCACATGATATTCTGTTGATTTTCAAAAGCTCTATTCTTTTTGTCCAGTATAAACTGAGCCATACTCACAAGGGATTAATATAATATGACCTGTGATTGTGTGACATGAGATCTGTAGGTCTACAAATTTCATTACAACATATATATACACATATGACATGATAAGAAGATACATAAATGTCACATGCCTCCTAAGTTCAAAGTATTTCAGCCTAAAGTCATGGCATACAGTGTAGCATTGTCTAATTATGTGTACATAAACAGACACATTCTTTAGATAAATCCAAACTTTTCAAACTCCATGATTTACATTCATCAAACTTTGATTACATTATCCCTAGATAGTTCAAGATACGGAACCACATATTTTTATTTAGTGTCAATGAGATAGTTCATAAGAGTGTGTGAATGACTTCTACTGTAGGAAAAACTTCTTCTTGTGTAAGTTGCTTCCAGTGTAAGACTGTCTGGCTCAAAAATCTGCACAACTCCATCAACCAACATACAAATCATACCTCATTTGATAAATGGATAATAACTGGACTCAAAATGAAACAAACGATCAAATGTGTGCTTGCTTTTCTATTGACAAAAAAGTAATAAATGTTCACCATCAAGCCAAAAATGTAAAAAAATGACCTACTATTCAATTTGGGTGGTAGGTCTGATAGCTAATTTAAAAGATACACTCTAAAAAACTGTCAAACATGTTCAATGTATATGGAAAACTTTTTGAGATGTAGCTCACCACTCCAAGCCTGAAAACTGTTCTTAGACTAAACCTGAAGCAGACTGCTCGAGCTTGGGGAATCACCAGCACTTGGCTGGGGGATCAAAATCCTGCATTCCAGCCATGGTTTCTCATGTCTGTCCTCAGATTCCTCATGAAACTTGTCAGAAACCCCAAAAGTCAGCTGGAAACCCACACCAAGTACCCTGGGGTGCATAATCCAAACTGTAAACCTGAGAAAGGGAAATGTAGGTATCTTGCTGATTATGGGCTATCAAGAGAGAAAATCAGTTTTGACAACAGAATCTGCTCGGAAAACAATATTGTCTCTTAAATTTCCTCTGAAACTACATTCTGATTCTATGAGTGAGATATACTATCCACAACAAAAAGCTGAGAGAAAGAAGGATACATTGTCAGTTCAAAATGATGGGCACAATTTGTTGTAAATGTAAATTTGTTGCCCTACACAAAACCAAAGACTTAATTTAAAAATCACACCTCAAACTTGGCAAACACAGGTTCCTGGAGACATCGGTACAGTCCACATATGTAATAAAGGCTTTCTGCTCCCCTTCCTGCCCATTTACTTCTAATAAATTGTGCCTTGTGATTTTTTAAGCAATCCACAGAATGCTGTCATCTGTAACTCTTATTCATGTTAATAAGTACTCAATCGTCTCAATAGTATCAATAGATAGACTTTGGGACAGATCCCGAGAAAAAAAATTACTTCCCATTAAACATAGGGACTCAGGCCCATTTTTATTTATATTTTTAATTTACATGTTTTATTTATTTTATGTGAGATCCACAAGACGACTGTGAAAATTCAGCCAGAGGTGTCATTACAAGTGTTGCTGGGAGCTAAATGCCTTTGAATATCTGGCATATAGTACCAAACATTTGACAGTGAATCCATTATAGACAATATTTTTCCTCAGATGTATGTTGCTGCCACTGAAGTCAGTAAGTTACACATATTTCACCAGGGAATTCTACCATAATATACCTGTTAAGGCAGACTGGCATTTTAGACTTCATTTTCAAGTAAGGTAGTTCATTAGAAAAATAGCCATGTAACTAAATGTTTAACCACCAACACATGGATTTGAAATGCCAGGGAGGAACAAAAGTGTTACCTTTGCAAGTCTTTTTATTTCCCAGGGAAAGCTACATAACTGACTAGGCCCTTTACAAACAAACAAAAAGAGGAAAAGAAATGGCTTCATGCTCTTGAGACACCTCTGGAAAACAGAATGACTGAGTGGAGCAGCACAGCAATTCAGCTATAATGGCCAGTAGCTTCCAACAACACAAAGACTGCATAAATGTCAGATTTCCATTACTGGCAGCCTGAAATCTTTGCAATAGAGTTGTTTCTATTAAGACTTGACGCCACCATGTGCTCTAATTACTGTTAAAATACCATCTATCATGCTGGAAATCTTTCAATTTATAAGCACATCCACAGCCCAGGGCATAGGTAGATACACAGCGGCAGCATACACCAAAACTATTATTGATGGCTATCAGCAAAATAAATGGAGGGAAAAAGGCTCACCAAAGTGACAAACACAGTCTGGGTGCTTATTGCTCTGCACTGGACTGAGGAGTCAGACCCCTGCCAGAGTCACAGACTCTGCTTTATAAGATATTGTCTACAAATAAAAGTTGAACATTTGTGGCCTGTTGCATGGAACTACCCTGAGGGAATTAAACAAATGAAATGTGTTTGTTTTACACAGTTGTGCTCTTCTAAATGTTTCTTGGTTTAGCTAAATTTGCCTCTCTGTAAGTCGAAACAAACACAAGATCCTGTAAAATGGAACTCAAGGATCCTGAAATGGCTCATGCTGTTTTGAACATATAGATAAAAAATATTGATGTGACTATAAAGCTTCTTTCCTATGGAGATAAAGCCTAAGGTGAGCTGAGTTTGTATTGATGTGAGAGAAGTACTATGAATTATCATTATTTGCTAAATCGCAGTAATATACACAACGCTAGAAAATGAGTAATCACGTAAAACAGGAAAGGTCAATTGAATCCACTTGAAACCAGATTCCTTTTGCTTTGGGGGGGCACTAAAGACCTCTGGTAGTTTGCAAAATTGTGGCATTCAGCTATCAAAATGTGCTGCCACATCATGCAATGCACAATACAGAGTTGCAGGAAGTGATATCTCTTATTATGAGGATTTTGAGTTGCAGCTGCCATACCATTACATTTCTAGAAGCTTGCTGCTGGTGAGGTGTGGCTATCTCATCACTTTTTTCTTTTTGTTAATTTTACATCAAATTTGTCATATGAAAGGCTGATACATAGAAATACCTACACATAAGGTCCATGAGTGTTTTAATTCAATGTTTAATTTTTTTTCCTTCTTCGTTTTCACAGGCATAAGCAAAGAACTTAAAGAGAGTGAAGAAATATCAAAATCATGTAATTAAAAATTCAGTATTTGCTTAGTTTTGAGAGCTGCTTGAGAACATGAGTGGGGTGATATTTTAATGCAATTATGAATTTTAAAAAGCACTATTGGTAAGATGAACATGATATGCAGCACTTAAAAACTGATATTTTCCAGTGGTAGCAATTATCTGATATGAGATTTAAAAAATATCAGTGAGACATATGTGAGAGGCAATAGCATCTTCTCTAAAGTTCACTGTGAATTTACAATGCTCTGGTCTTTTCTTCTGAGAATCAAGTTCATCAAAATAACACTACGAAAGAGCCTTTTAAAAAGCTTTTCATTAGCTATATTTTTTTGTAATCTTAGTATAATATATTTGTGTATCTGACCATTTTTCCACTGGAATAAGAAATTGTGAATTGATGGAAACTACTGGGACAAGCAAATAATCTCCACGACCTAAAGGTACCTCCTTGTTATATTCCCTAGTCCACTGTGTGCCTAATAATGTAATCTCTTTACCTCTAATTAAAGCTGCTTTATGCAACTGATGGAGATCGAGGGATAAATAAGGCTGTATTTATCATCTAATATTTGATAGGCATGAAAAAGAGGACATGATAAATGCTATTTGCAACCAACTGCATAAAAGCATAAAGCAGGGCATAAAATGGCAACTACCTTCAGAAAACAGATACATTCCCACAAAAGGGCTTCCCTGCACCTTAACCCACTGCAATCTTTCTGCTCTCCCTCAGTCTGGCGCCGTCTGAATTTCCTGGTCTTGTATTCATGTTTTCTGGAGGTTTTCAGAAGGAGAGAAAATGCTGTAGCACAAATAGGCTATGATTATAATTTTAAAAGAAAAAATCGACGCTATTGTTCCCTGATAGCCAGCTGGATTAGACATTGTGAGTGAAGGGGATGTAAACTGAAGGTGAATTTTAAAACATTAAGATTGCCAGTATCCGAAAGCCTGGGCAGCAGGTGCAATCAAAATGGACAGACATAAAGTCTTTAGAGGTGCTGTACCCAAGGGTGATATTTTACTCTTTCTACACATTTACAGGTCTGAGAGCATTTAAAAACATGGCTTCAAGTTCTTGCAAGTGCCTATAAACACTCACTTCCTACTGTTCAGGTAGCTGCATAAGCAAAAAACCTTTATATATATGTATATACATATATATGAGAATAATAGTATATCCCATTGCCTTTACTTTAAAGAGTAAGATGCACAAACTAAGAACCTTGAGTAAAAAAAATCAGCTTTCTAATGCTTGAACTGGTCTCAGAAACATCTTCCTTTTATTATAATTTTATTTTGCCAAGCAAACAAAAGGCAGAATGTATGATTTTTGAGAGAAAAACAAACAACACAGATTAAACTTAGGTCTGTGTATTCCACCTGTGATGCCAAAACAAGCTATCAAATTACTGCATAAAGGGAACTAAAAGCATGACCTGTACATTTATTTTCACTCATGCTTTTCGCTGTTCTGTTGGTTTTTATTGCAAGGCTTAATTAAAATTAATAGCAAGTCAGGCTGACTTCAGATTGTTTGGAAACACTACAGAACAATTGGATTCTATCTCCACCTACTGTTAGCACTCAGTTATCATGAGACAGGTATTTTGACTGCATTTTAAAGCACTGATACATATGATGCTCTGGGATACAAACTGTGCAGGTTGAGAGCAAGAAAATAGCAGTCTGACTCAATAGGGAAAGTTTCATTTTGGCTAAAACCCATATCTTATTACTTCTATAATAGGGCTGCAACTGAGAGCTTTGAGCTTCTTCTGTCTACTGTTTCCTTTCTAGTCTCAAGTCAGGTGCATTCATACAAAAGGAGCAAACAGCCTTTCTTCTTATTTCCATATATTACTTTTGAGATTTTTTTTCCTCCTTTGTATCTTTGGGAAAGTTTCTTCTGAAGCCAGGGCTCACAGAAGAATCAGCACGCTTTGAAGTGCAGAGTTTAAACACACTTCAGAAAAGGTTTTTCAGGAACCTTGTATTTCACATTAATGAAAAGCTTTCCTCTGAGATTATGCAGATTTCCCTGCAGATGCTGCCGAACAACATGTGGACTACATCTTGCCATCCCTAAATATTCCTCTTTTTTCCATGGACTAGAGTAACCCAAGGCTTTTGGCAGTGTCACTGTAAGACTCTGCTGTTGAGAGCCTTTCCCAGCTCTGAATTTGGCATTGTGGAGTATGAAAATGGCCACACTCAAGGGTTCGTCTCACTGAATTTACCCAGCCTAGAAAGTAGAAGATGTAAAACACCTGAGCTGATATGGCCTCAGCTCTGCCTCATTCATGGACTCACTCGCACAGAGGCACTTCTTCGCATTTAGGTTTCACACACCTAAGTTTCTTTAGATAAGCAAAGAAGGTCTGGGCTCTTCAAAGGATGAGGGAAGGATGATAGTGCCCCTTTTCATCCAGCAGCTCAATAATTAGAGCAGCTGTCTATATGATGTAGGCCCCTGCCTTGATCAAAAGGACTCATCTCTCCCTCTGGACAGCTGAAGCCACCAGAGCTGGGAGGTTCCCACTGAGACTTCTCTCAGTCCATTCTGTTGAAACTCTTCTTCTTTGCTTGGCCCAATAAAATATTCATTGGGCCAGAGACTATAACATTGTAGCTTAGTAGCTGTGGCAATCCCCAGAGAAGGCTTCCCATCTCTGCTCTGATGAATGCTGAAATATTTTCTATCAAGTACTTACTGGAACAAACATGTAACACTGTTCAGATTATCACACAGCTTTGGGGAGTGGGGGCCAGGCAGGTGGGTTTTGGAGAGGAGAGACATTGCTTTGCCTCCTGTGTCTGGGGTTCAGTTGAAGTCAACTTGAGTGCCTCAATGGAAGAGTTTTAGTGTCTCGTGGGACTTATCTGCTGCTCTCAGCTGGAGCAAAGAAGCCTTTTTTAACTTCCAGACTGATTAAGGTTGTGTCCTCAACTCAGTCTTGGCCCATATGTATATTTTGCATTTGTGTTTTCCTAGAAAGCTCCTCTTCATTCAGGGCATGGAGTGAAGAGTGGTTTATGTGACCATATTCACATTTGCCCAGTGGCCTTATTTATGTCATATTACACAAAGCCTTCTGTGATGACAAATGTCATTAGATTAATAATTGTCAATATTTTCATCTCCTTCTATGGTAATCATTATTTCAGCATGCAAACACTCCAAAATTTTAATGAATTTAATATCCTGCCTAGGACATGAGTGGTTATTGTTCCCTCTCTAAAAAGCAGATTTGAGACAGAGAGAGATTTATGTCAAAAAGAATTCATTAATTTTAGGTACCCAGTCTGAGCTGTCTCTGTTTTGTAGAATTTCATATATTCACACACACTCTCCCATTTAATCATTTCTTGCCTAAGTACTCACCAAAACTATGGGCAAATCTGTACACAGAGGGTCTTGTATATCCAGAAAAAGAGAAAGAAATAAAAATCTCTGACAGAACTGTTGTAGAAACAAATATGCTATTTTAACCAAAAGATTATCCTGTCTCATTCACTCTATACTATCTGTCTTTCTTAACAAATGAGGTAGGGGCCTCTTAATTATTTGCTTTATCACAAACTCCTAGTTTATTGCCAGACCTGACCCTTTCTGCATATGAATGAAGCAGGATTCTGTAATTAAAGATTCTACCGTACTACACATGGAAAAGTGGGACAAATTAAGTATGCACAAGCAATGTAAGTCAAGCATTAAATTTTGAGGGCTTAACTTTGCTATCTTTTGCAAAAAAAAATATTTTTTCCAGAATATAAAACAGCATCCACAAGATTTTGATTAAAAAAAAAATAGCTTCCCATCTATAATTTGAATTTGTTTTCATATTGATGCCAACATGGCTCATCACAGAATAATAATATCTATTATCCAGACCTCTACCATTTGAGTTTCTGGAGTAAAGAGTAGTGAAAGAGAGAGGAAGTGTTACCATTGCTTCCAGGTCCTTGTGTTGGTGTAGGTGAAGGCTGAGACAAAAGCAGTGTCCCCAGAACACACTGTGAAGAAAGGTACTCTACAAAAAGATTTTGTGTCTACTGTTTTCCAAATTTGAACCCATCTTTTTCCCAGACTCTTGTTCATCACCTACCCAGTCCCAGAACCTTGTGCTAGAGTTTCTGTCCACTGTTGTCTTTGACCATAGCTTTCCCAGCCAATTCTTCTGCAGATCCAGACACGTACTACCTCTGGTTGGCCCTAGAGATAGTACCTGTACCAAGAAGCCATCCCTGGCACCCTCCCAAAATCTTCTTGACTCCTTGTGTCCTGTGACATTGCTGATGCTCCAAATGTCACGGAGGTTAAAGCCCACTCTATGAACCAGGACAGTGTTATAGATATTTCCTTCAATTACTTAGAAAATATCTCGTCCCCTTCTCACCCTGATTCTGCAGTCTGTACCAAACTCCCCAAATCATGATCCACAAGCTCTCAGCCATCTTTCTGTCCATCCTATACAACCCTATCTGTCCATCCATAAGGATGGATTACTTGGTGAATCTGGTTGCTAAAATGCTACACGTTTCCTCAAGGCATGTGTAAGCTACACATATACACACATTTATACCTACTTTGGAAAATATTTATTGTATTTCCTTAAAAAAAAAAAAAAAAAAAAAAAAAAAGCAAAAGTCAAATCCTTGTCACATGGCTCTCACTGCCTGTTGGCACCAAGCAGAGGTAGCAGGGATGAATCACTGGGGAACTTGCAAGAAAAAAGCACCGAAATTATTTGACACTGGTTTAAAGTTCATTTTCCCCATTGCAGTGTCAGAAATGACTGAGTTGTTTGTGTTGTAATTTTCCTAAGAAAATTCAGCCAGAGGCAGATAGTAGATGCTAGAAATTTTCAAATGATTAATGTTTGCAGCTGAAATTTCTAACAGGAAGTCCCAAGGATCTTTAATGGTTGGTAATGCTGTCCAACCTGCCTCTGGGTGTAAGCTATAAACAAAATTTTCGAGAAGAAAATGTTAATATGCCTATATGGGACATCTTTTCACCGTACCTTGAATGTTACCATGAATGCAGACAGTCTGTACCTGGATCAAAAGTGCCTTTTATCTTTCAAAGAGAAAGCACACAGCATACAAATGTATCCTCTGTTCTGCTTCCAAAAGCAGAAAAACCTAAAAACCAACTTTAACAAAGGAGCAAATACTCCATATAAGTGAACCAGCTGAAGTTTTGAGTTCATTTGCTGCATTGTTTCATATTCAAGTGAATTCATTTAGGAAATACAGTTTTGATAATTTTCTCTTCAGCTCTCAGGGCTGGCAGGGACAGCTAGCTTAAAGGAATATTAGGTATGTGTAAGCACCAACCGGTACTTCTGTTAGTCCCAAAATAAAAAGGAAGCTTCGTGAGTTTTATGGGTTATCAGGTAGGTCTTTACTATGAATATCATAAAGGATTTGTGATTTTTTGTTCAAAAGAGGTACAAACCTTGCTTTATATTTATTGGTTATGCTTTCTGGGTTATCTCTGTTAAATTGAGGCTGTGATTAACTTTGATGTGTCTATCAACACCAGATCACAGGCTTACTTATCCAGTACTGCTGGGAAGCTGAAATATTTTAATGACAGTCAAAAAATGAGAAAGACATTAAAGGAAAAAATACTAAGGTCCCAATAAGATACCATTACATAAAAGCCTTCTTCTGAGATGCCTTTTACACCTCAAATACTCATTCAAATACAGAGATGAACTTTAAACATCAGTGTTGCTAAGTAGTTTGTCAGCTATTGACTACTATTTGTATCATGAATATGACATGGATTTAGTGACTAATTGTCTACTAATGACTAATTTCTGCTAGAAGATCAGTAGAGTACTAAACAATCTCTATGTTATGAAGATACAACCTAATTATCACATTGCTTAACTTTTTCAGATCTTATCCAAGCAACAAACAACTAAATCACTTTTGTGAGAAATTTAAAAAGTTGCATGGATCTATTAACATCTCCTGGAACATGTATTCCTGACTGACTGCAGCAAAACACAAACTATACTCAGAAAGATATTTTAATTGCCCCAGGAGTCATTTCTATCTGCAAAACACTTTCAAGAAAGCTACAAAAGCTAATGCCAGTAGGGAAAGTTATTTTGTGTCTCTAAAGTGATACAAAGGTAGTGATATAACTACTCTTTAACAGATTTTTTTGATGGTGCTTGTAATTTGTAGCATATCTTGTAGTTTTAGGCAGCGCCGTACTAACTCCCAACGGGCAAGGCAGGACTGGCTTCACCTTCTGCCTTCTGCACCCAAGCTGATTCAGAGGTATTTACTGGAGCCAGTACATGTCTGGGGGAAATCCAAATCATTAAGTAAGTCAGCTGCCTTCTTGGGGAAAAAACCCTCACTTAAAGGAGCCCCTCCTCCAACATGGTAATTGTAATATCAAATGTGTAGGGGATATCTCCTTTTATGTTTTCCCTTGATTGTGCTGATGTTAGCACAAGCCACAGAAGAATGTTGTGTTATTGCAAACAACTTTGATTTTGATGTCTATAATTCATTTTTAATAGGGACAACTACATATTTCCCCTTAGAAATGTATTTAAAAGAGCCTATAATAAACTGAATTCTACCAAACAAGACTATTTATAGGCAAAAAACAAAAATTCAAGTATGCTGTTTTCAAAGAAATTGCTTAAGCAGGTGAATACCAAAAAGCCTGAGCCTGTTTGTGCACAAAAGCCTACAGACTTTTACTGGTAATGCAGAAACTTGGTGTACACGTAGGTGGGCTTAAAAGCATCAAGTATACAGTATTTCCATATCAAACAAATTTTGGTATGAAAGATTGCTCCTGCAAAATGTAAAAAAGCAACTATTTCCCCTATAAATAGAGAACCTGCCTTCAAAAAGATGTTTTCAAGATCCCTTTCTTGATAATGGAGGTGAGAGACAAAGGATCTCAAATGAGGTGCCCAACTAGGCAGCTTAGAGAGGCTTTTCTGTCCTGCCCCCTTGAAAACTGCTTCTGTATTTTCCAAAACAGAACCATTTTGCTTTCAGGATATAGGGTGGGAATTGTACTTCTCAGGTTCACAGCTTCCTCAGACTCTGTAGGGTATAGTGGTTTATGCCATGCAATTACATTCTTCCGTTCTGACTGATACCAACAACAAAAACCATCTCCAATTATGCTTGAACTATCAGGTTTGGACCAGAAGTTTTCAGTTTGGATGTGGAGACAAATAGAGAGAAGGTATTACTGCACATCTGCCTTAGATCCTAACCAAACAACATTGCATCAGTGGTAAAGATTGAGGAATTTGCTCAGGAGGCTCATAGGCACATGTAAACTGGGCAACTGAGGGAGGGAGGGAAGAAGCAGGGGCTGACAGGGTTGCAGCAGCTTTGAGCAACAGCAGCTCAATGTCAGCTCCTCTGCTGCCAGTGTCCTGGCCACACTGTGGGGCAGCAATTCTGCGTTAAATTTCAACTGAGATTTCATTTCTGATATAATGAGAACAGGAAATGTGTGGATACAGACAGAAATGCTTCATTTTTGAGGCTAGTTGTAAGTTTTCCTTAGAGTGCCAGAAGAGAAGAAGGGATAACCTGGAAGCACTGCCTCCATGCCGTGGAAGCAGGTATTTGCCATGGCCTCAGCCTTCTGAAAGACAAAGGGTGATTTGGACACTTTTGTAAAGAAGAAAGAGAATTAAAACGAAATAACTTCAAAATCTTTTGTGAAAAAACTTTGACTGTGTCATCAAGAGAATTCTGTTTACCTTGTTGCTAATAGAAGTCTTAAACAAGAGGAAACCATAATTACAGCCTATTTTCCACTGCTGCCTTTCCTTCAAATCTCTCACACATTTTTTTTCATCAAAAACAGCAACCAAGTAATTTTTGTCAAAGAGAAAGAAACAGGAAAATCTACACTACTTCATTTCTTCTATTCAAGTTAGATGCAAAATTTGGCCCTACCTCATTACTGCCTGTAGGTATAACTTCTATGAATGGCCAAAACCAGAAAAGTGCAATTACAAAAAGCAAAAAGGAAATATTTCTGCTTTGATGACAGTATTGACAGAAACACAGAATTGCCATGGTTGGAAAAGACCTCTAAGATCATCACATCCAACAGTCAACATCCCTTCCTCAATATAATAAAAAATATATTTATCTATATCACCATACCCACTAGAACATGTCCTAAAGTGCCTCATCTACATGTTTTTTAAATACTTCCATTCAGTTTGACAGAGTCTAGAAAGCAGATTTTTTTTTTTTTTTTTTTTTTTTTTTTTTTTTTTTACTTGAGGGGGGGGCGTGCCCTGGAAAATATTTCAGACACAATTCATATCGGTTTTCAATATAAAAGATGAGTGGAATATGCACATTATGCCTAAAAACTACTTCCAAAGTGATCAAATATAAATGCAGCTGGTTATTGAAATATTTAAGTCATTATTAGTTGTAGCTAAAGGTAGGGGCAAGCTCTGGCCAGCCCAAATCCACTCCTGACCTTGTCAGGCCAGTACCTGAATTTCTGGAGTCTCCTGTTTTTTGAACTGACTGACTTTGCTGCCGCTTTGTGCATTAATACAAAACAGGACCAAATAACTAGATTTTAAAGTTCTCTTTAAAAAAAAAACACAACAGAGAAATAAATGTTAGCCAGAGAACATAATATTTTTTTTCCTGCAATTTATAAAAAATTTTTTGCAGCTTTCATAGGGCTGGAAGTGTCATTACTTGTTATTACAGGAACAACTTCAATGTTGCAGATTTTTCCTTGCTGACTTGCTGTCCACGGGGTGCTTGTAGAACAGCATATGGTACACCATGGACATTTTTTCCTCCTAGAGAACCATAGTACAGCTTTGGCAAACAAGCATTTTAAGGATCGACAGAAAACTTGGGAATTTCTTTTCTATAGTGGTCCAATTAAAGTTACCCCGCAACTCCCAAAGTCTTTCTGTTCTCTGACCTGCCAGAAACTGGCAGGGTGTACTCACTTAAACTGATACAGATACAGTCTTAAAAACACATGCACAATGTACTATAGACTGCATTATATTTCCTTTATATAAAGCCTTTTCTCAATTAATTTCTATTTAGACATGAGTTTGTTGTTGGTTATCAAATGTAATTGCTTTTACACTACAAATATGATTAAGTATGTGTATATGAACCCCCCCCATAAATATTTGATATACCACACATACAAATACATTTACAAAAAGAAACATAAACTGAGATAACCAGCTTTTGTCCAAATATCAGCTGTATGGAGACTAAAAAATATTTTTGTATCTAACTTTGTATTTCTGTGGTTGGTGCAATATTCTCATCTATGTCTCTAAAAACACCCACACAAACTTCACCTAATGTGTACAGGCATTAGCATATTGCCATTGCAGTTGATAGGAGTCTCATTTGCTGAAAGTCAAATGTGTATTAAAAAGTTGAGATTTCTCAGCATCTGAATGACACGGGTTACAAGATCATTGAGCTGATCTGGAAATTCAGCTCTTTTCAAACTTGTAATCCTACTGATCAATTTTTTTTTCCCCCAGAGTGTTTGAGAGCTCTGTGCATATGTATCTGATTTGTGATCTATGGGATACAATTTTTATACATATCCACAGACTGAGAGAGCTCTATACAAGTAATTACACTAATAGAACGGAAGACCAGCTGGCAATACATGTTGGGCAAAAAAATGAAGATGTGACAACTTCAGCTAAGCCAACAGACAATCACTTGATTTCATCTCTGCACATCTTTAAAATCATGCTCTGTGAACATTGTTATGACAGGGAAAAACAGGGTTTTTTTCCCTGTAAAATTAAATGTCACTCTTGATAGCATAATATCTGAAACATCATCCTTCCAAGTCCACACCAATACTTTACACAGAAAATTAAACTCTCTCTCTGTTTATTGAGTGGATAATGCAGTCTTCGAATGTGTGAGAACCCCTGCTAGGTGAGAAATTAAAAAAGAAGCACTATAAAGTCTAATGGTATGTATGAAATACAGAAAAGAGAGAAAAAGGTAACTTAATTGGTAATCAGAAGAAATCATAAAACTAATCATGCAATTAATGTCTTAAAAAGGCAGCAGATGAGGTGTGTATAATTACCAGAAAACAATGCAATGATGGTTTCAAGGATTAATGAATTAATGATTGTTGGGGGGAGGAGGATTTGGTCTGCAATTTTGCATGTTGGCTTTAAATCCATGCTAAACTATTACTTTGCTTTGTTTACAGGGAATGCCCTCACCTTGCACACACAATTTATCTTTGAAATTACTGCTTGTTTAATTTTACATTTCCAACGTTTTCCTAGAGAGAGATGCAGATGTGTTTCTTTTTCCTTCATACAGCTCCTCATCCTCCCCTCTTGCTCATGAAAATAGAAGACACTGCAATGGAAAGAGTTTGGACAGCTCATACATCAAAATGAAACAAAGCCTAGGGAAATTCACCAATTGCAGGTGCTGGAATAAATTAATAAATGTGTTAACATACATAAATATTTTTATTTCCTCTTTAAAATGTAAAGTGGTACAACACATATTATCAATTGTCCTTTGTTTTGCACACACATTAAAAAATAAATTTGTGTTCTGGTGCTGATTGCTAATTTACTGATGATCTTATATATCAAGATGTTAATTTGTTGATAAAAGGAGGTGGTAGAAAATTACAAATGAGTTAAGGCTGCTGTACATCAAAACATAAGCATTCCTTTGATTTAGTTGCCAACAGCAAAGATTTCAAACCATCCTATGGTAAACACTAGTCTTTGTTCCTTGTTTTTTTTCTCATATGGTTCAAATGTGCAGCTGCTGCTAGATGCAATAGCAATGCATGATGAATGGAAGGATGGATGAAAGCCTGGGGTTTTCTTTATGATAGCAGAATCCTACAATTCAGCAGCCTTCAAGGAATGGCTGAGAGAATGGCCCAGTGGTGAGGGAGCTGGTTTAGGACTGGGGATACCCAGGCTACCAAATGTATCCTCAGGGTGAATACAGTCTCCCCATGACTCAATTCTCCATTGACAGCTGAAGATGCCTTGATGGACTCTCAGAAAAGCAAATGCCTTCAAGACTGCCAGGTAGCTGGATGCTATAGAAAGAACAGACAGATGAGCAGCACAGGTAGAAGCTTTCAATGTTGTACAGAGGGTAATAAGAATTTTTTAAACTATAAAATGAATGAGCACTTGTAAAATGTGCAACTGTTAGAAACAGGACCTTTTTCTGAGTCTTTTGGCAAAGGCTGGGATCCCTTGAGGTCAATGATCTGTGGTGCTCTGGGATTCCACCTGCTCACAGGTAGTTTACACAGGTAGTTGCACTTTCAGTGCAACTCAGTAAGAAAAAGAACATGACAGAACAAAGAATTGAAGGCATGGAAATGAGACTGAGAAGAAATGAAGCCAATTCTCAAGTCTGGTGCTGACTTTCCATGTGGGTTTAGACTTTCACAGTTCATTTCTACGCTCCAGCTCCCAGCTGTAAGAGTGATTATAATACTTGGCTGCACCTCAGAGGGGTTCCAAGCATCCCTTCATTAATGGCTGGGAGCACTCACACAGTGGCAGTGATGGTGGCTATGAGACAGGCAGAATTAGTACCACAAGTGAAAATGGTGTTTGTAGCTAGCTGTATGTGAAGAATTGGAGTGAGGTTGGCAAACAAGAGCCACTTCGTATCAAATAGCCACTTACATCTGATAAGCTATGAATCCATCTTGATTAAGCAGTTAGCTGCTGCTGCCTCATTCTCATGTATCAATGGGGTGACACCAAGGTGAATGGGATCATCACATTCAGGGAATGAGGTCCCAAAGACTGCAACTTGCCCCAGAGAGAATCCTAAATATTTTCAGAAGAAGGAGTGTGATTTTTTTCCACTGGTGTGAGTTTGGGACTGATTTGGGGTGAGGACTAGAGACTCTTACAGTAATTTGGGTATTTCTGGATCACTTATTTTCTATTTTGCTGCTGCTGGAGGTCTGTGACCACTGTGTGAGGCAGCAACTTCCCTGTCATCCCAGAGAAGTCAGTGGCACAAAGCTGCTGGGAGGGATGGACAGGATCATATTTTGAGTTGGCACAGTAATGGCTTCACTAAACTTCACTACTGACAGCAAATGTGTGACCTTGTCTGATTCTGCATAGAGCTGAACTTTTCCAGTCCTTTGGAAACACAGTTTGGGTCAGGTAAATAAGATTTATTGTTGCTGTCTCTGCTGGACATGGACAGAGATGATACTTGGAGACAAGAAACACATAGTTTAAATAATTTTTTAGAATATGAAATCAGCTCAGACATCCAGGATTTTTCCTGGAAATATTTCAGCAGGATCTGAATCAAACTGGCATGAGCTCCAGATGGAAAATTTCCTTAGTTCATTTTATCAATTTAGAGATAGTTTTTGCATAATTCGAAGAGGAGAACAGCTTTATGTTCTACTAGTAAGTGGCATAAGCAAAGACAACATTCCAATTTCTATCAGTTCCAGCTGCACCTTTCCAAAAAGGAATGAAGTTAAACAAAAGATATAAACCTTCTTGACTGGCAGGTCTAAATCAGCTGTCTTAAAAATGAAAAACTGATGCAGTGGAGCATGCAGAGATATCTGATTTCTTGCACCAGTTTGTACTCTTGGTAGTTACAAAAAACGAATGTTCAGTATCCCTATCCACAGTTGGGATATTCCCACTCTCTAGTCCTGCTTTGCCTAAGTGTGAGCCACTACTGGTGAAACTTTGCACTGGAGTGATTAGCTATGTCAGCTATAACAGCATGTCTGACTTTTATTCCATAAAACAGTATGAAATCTGCAGTTCAAAAGAGAGGAACTGCTCTGCAGAAAGGGGGAAGCTCAGAAAGAAGGATCATGTTTATAGCTCTTATAAATAATTTTTAGAAATAAATATTTAAAATTTTAGATCTGTTTGTAAATGGAAAAAAAGAAGGAATAGAGCATAACTGGGTAGGCCACCAGGATTATCAAAACCAGAGCTACTCCTTCTGTGATGGTGTCTCTATTGCTGGCTATGATAAATAACTTGATAAGAGTCATGTGTAAACTAATTTTCATGGAGACATCTCTGGGAATCCTGTTATCAAAGTTCATGGGAAGATACCCTGCCACGGAAATTCTGTGTTACACTGGGGAAGCCAGTTCTCCAGCTTCTGTCTCTCTCTTGCCAGCAGTTTTCTGTTTTACATTCTAAAGGATAAGTGCTGTCTTTTCCCTCGTTTGCACATGGATTTATATAGATTATATAAAAATCTATCTACAGTAATGATATATGATCAGCCGTGGAAACTGTTCTTTCCTTAATTACCAAAGAAAAATTGAGATTTGTATTTATTGGTCTTCAAAAACACAGGACAGCACATACTGAGTTAGACCAAAAACCCACCTAATTCAACACTCTGCTTGTGGCAGCAGCCTTTAGTGGGTATGTATGTGACAAGTATAAGAATAGCTGCAGAAGCAGTGACACTTCCTCACAGTGGCTGTGTGATGATCACTCCCAGTCTGTTCTGTAATGCAGTGGGATTTAGGTTGGAGGCTGGAGGATCTTGAGCTCTCCTGTGGCCATCACCTGATACAGAATCACAGAATCATCTGGATTGGAAAGGACCTCTGAGATCGTCAAGTCTAGTAAACCACTACTACTGTGGCTACCAGATCATGGTACTGAGTGCCACATTCAGTCTCTTTTTAAAAGTGCCCAGGGATGGAGAATCTACCACCTCTCTGGGGCAGCCCATTCCAATGTCTGATCACCCTCTCTGTAAAGATTTTTTTCCTAATATCTAACCTAAACAATACAAAATAATACAAAACATGTTCTGGCATTCCATGACATGAGTGCATCTATTCATGCCTCTAAGAAGAGAGAGGCTATTACTGCATATTACTGCACTTCACACTGTAGAGGCACACCATTTAAATGGCTTTCATATATTGAAGCTTGGGAATCTCTAGTCTATTCAAGCTGAAGATGTTAAGAAGATATAGAGAAAGTTATAATACATTGGTCTTGATCTTTCCCAGTGAGAGGTCCAGGGAGATCTGAATTGTTCAGTGAGAGTATGGGTGGAGATTCAGTTGCTATGCTTTATCAAGAGGCCTTTGAATTCAAGATTTAATTCCCAAACATAACAATTGCATATTCCCTTGACATGAGGAAGTAGAGTAAGGAAAGGCTGAACTATCAAAACAATTCTCCTACAGTTCTGAAGAGTTTTTCTGTCTCCTCATTCACATCCTGCAACTTGAAACAAAGAGAACCAAAAAAATTTGATAGAATTATGCAAAAAAAAAAAAAAAAAAGATAGAATTATGCTTTGCACTGATGATTCACACCTTCAGCTAAGAAGAACTGCCTCATCTTGATGAATTTGCTTTAGCAAACACGCAACTTCTAGAACTAACAGAAAATTTCTTAGCACAAGTCTTTTCTAGGCATCAGAGCCATTGACAACACTCAGAAAAAGTCTGGTCAGTTACTTTTCCTTTTCAGTAAACTTATTAAAGCTCAAAATTTCCAAGTTAATGTTTTATGATGAGAAAAAATTGCATCAGCTTGATGCAATTTTTAAAAGCAAAATTCAAGTTGATTTTAGTAAATTCCTAAATTGTAAACATAGAAATGAATGTTTTGATTAATATGACTAGATAGTGCATGAGATAGAAAAATAAATTACTGAAATTCCTACCCTAAATCCACAGCTTACTGATAAAGAAATCCTGAAAAAAAGAGCCGGTAATTTATGCTGTAAAGTTCCAAAAATAAAGCCTCATTTTAAAAAATGCTTGACATTCTGTGTCTCACCTGATTCAAATTGTAGCTTTGAATGTTCACTAGCTTTGAAAATCAAACCATGGTGATGCACACTAAACTCCGAGCCTCAAATCTAAACAATTCAAAATTTAAAAGCAGTTTTGAAACGCTAGTTGTAAGAAAGTTAATAAGAGATGAAAATACAGTTTTTAGCACAGCGCAAAAGGCTTTCTGAGTCTATGAACTACAAATGCTCAACCACAGCCACATAAGACTATACTTACCCTGTTAAGTCATGATCTCCTCTATTTTATGCTAATTTCTTTAATCTTTAAACCCATCTTTCCTGATCGTTTTTATTTTTCATAGCAATTCATCATGATTTAATCTTAAATGACACCCAGACAGTGACTTAATAATTAATACGCTGAGTAAAGCAGGTAAACTAAATCACCTGTTAAATTAAGAAATTAGATCCTTTCTATTAAAGCATAAACATAATTTAAAACATTGGTCTTAATAACTCATGCTCTATGAAGGAAAGAGCAGGTGGCTTAGTGTTACTGATGCTGAATTGATATTACAGAAAAATACGAGAATCTTAGTTTCTGGTGCTTTCTAGCAACTGAATGCTGTTTCTAGCATTTAAATAATGAAATTATATTCCTTTTCATGATGCACAATCTTCTGAATTTTAAGATGCATATTCTAATTACTTTTAGAAATTAAGGGATAATGTTTATTCTCAGTACATATTCTTTAAAAAAAATATTTATTACTTATTATTTAAATAACATTGTTTTAAACATTAACTACCAAACTCCAGGAGCAGGGCAAATATCTAATCCCTGAGTTGGTGATCAAACATACTCTCTCCATTAGTAGGCTGGGTGAAAACAGGCTGGACTGGAGTCAGGGTACACTGAAGTGTCTGATCATCAGAGGTACAGGAAGCTTTGTTTACCTCTGATTTGCAATGGTCATTTAAAGTTTTTATTTTGATCTTTTGTGCTCACAGACCTGTACCATAAAGCTCTTGTGCGTAGCTTGCCAGCTGCTCAGTGCCATTCCAGGCAGAAACACTGAGAACTTGGTCTTCTCCCTGCATCTCAGACCAGAATCCAATCATAGTTTCAGCTGAGTAACTTTGTCATGAGCCAGCAGCTTCCCCTCTGTTACATTTGTGAAGCTGAGAATAGAGACACTCTGTCCTTTGCTGGACTATGTGCAGTTTTATACTGGATTTTTGCACTCTGATAGTGAAAACGTAGCATTTAAATACACACTGTGCATGGCTGAGAACAGACGCCTAAAAGATGGAATACAGAATCCACTGTTGTGTCTCCATAAATCAATAAAGTTACTGCAATAGCCACTTACTCATAGAAATTTCCAGATTTCCTGGTGTATATTTTGAACTTTTGGGTAGTCATTTGTTTTCCCTCTAATACAAAAAATGAGGGTGGGTTTTTTCTTTTCTTTTCTTTTCTTTTCTTTTCTTTTCTTTTCTTTTCTTTTCTTTTCTTTTCTTTTCTTTTCTTTTCTTTTCTTTTCTTTTCTTTTCTTTTCTTTTCTTTTCTTTTTTGTTTTTTCTTTTTCTTTTTGTTTGTTTGTTTGTTTGTTTTCCATGCTGAGTACGTGCAAATGATGGATTTCGTTATAAAATAACAGAGTGAAACTATCAGTAAGAATAAATGCCACAGGAGGAAAAATCTGTGTACTGTGAACTGCAAAATAAGACTATTTATTTATGCAATCCTAGTTTAAAATGCCTTATCATAAGACCTCTAAGAATTCTGTAAGAAATAAACTCCAAAACTTAGATACAAAACCTTTCACTTCAACAAGAAAACCTGTTAAGACAAATCCTAAAATTTACTCCTTTGGATTAAAAATAAAGAAAAACTAAAAAAAACTACAACCAGGGATGTCTCCAGTAGGAATTTTGTATTTCATAAGTTAACACCATGGTCCAAGGCTGCCTCCAGACTCATCATTACCAATGCCAAAGATGATGCAGTTTTAATACTATAAGATTTTCATTTAATACAATTGCTGATACTAAGGGTTGACAGAAATGGTTAGGAATTTAACAGTAGTATGGAGACAGAAGTAGTTATCTCACAGATAATTTAATGTGAGACAAGTCCTTTCACAGGGAATACACTTTTCAAACAGGAGACCAAAGAGCTCACTGATGAAAGAGACATGGATGTCAGGGGCAGATGCTGCTCACACCTACTAGAAAAGCAATGTGCCAGAGTATACAATACAGACTTCAGTTAACCACTCATTATTTATCTGCCATTTTTACCTAGAAGGCCTTGGGTTTTGGAGGGATTTGGGTATGTAGGCTCTGTTCTTAAAATTATCCATGTGGAATGTGCTGATTGGTAAAACAGGTGTCAAAAAGATGGACGTGAAGCCTGCTGTTACCCAGTTCTAATGGATGCAGAGACTCAAAGGTTCAAAGATTTTGTTGACTATGAAATGCAGCAATAAAAGAGAATCAAACATGCAGTTAAATACTCTCCTGGGAGCTAAAAACCCTTAATATAGTGTTAAATAATATACTCACATCAAATTGAAAAATAATATGACCGGTGCCAAAAGCCATGCATGTGACATGCAAGTAACAGGTAGCACTTCTCCAGCACATGACCTAAGGTTGTGTGCACTCTCTTGGGGATGACAAGAGGGGTCCATTCGAAATGCCACTGTAACTCCAAATCTGTCTCTTAGGATTGCAATACCATATATAAGAAAGAATGGAAATACCATATATAAGAAAGAATAAAACCAGGATACCTGAACATGGAAATCAGGGACAGGAGTCTTTGGCCCCCATTTTTGTCTTATCAGAAGAAATTCTTGTTCTTGATTGAACAAATAACTTCCCATAACTTCATGCTGTAGATTGAAAGCTGCTTGTGATGAGATCAGAAGCAAACCAGCTCCCTGTACTTCCAAGCAGGTTTCACATCCAATACAGTCGGTTAAAAAGCTAATGAGGCAGGGATGTAGCAACAGTTCCTTTCACTGGACTGATCAACCACGTTACAAATGAACATGGTACTTCTTTAAGAGAGAACCAAGCATGCTAAAATGGTCCTTAAGTTAATCTCCAGCTACATTTCCCCCTCAAAACACAAAGAAAGAGATGAATGATTTAAAGTTGCTGTGGAGCTGACTGAGAGAAAGAGCCAGCCACATGAAAAATGCTCTTTTTGTGAAGAACAGCTGCTGCTATGGTGTAGCACCGCTCTGTCTGGGGTTGCTGTTTAATAAATGACAACACAAATCCTGCTGCAATCCTTTATAGAAACTTTTTTTCTGTGAGACAAAACATCTTGTACATGGGCAGTGATAACCATACATTATAGAATGAATCATAAATGGGTTGCATGGCAAAATTCATCTGTTGTACCTGCAGTTTATATTTAATACTGTACGATAAAATATCTCAGATGTCACATAAATCATTGTGACATTCTAATCCAACCTCTATGATCTCCATTTAGAAATACCAGCGGCTATCTTTTAAAGCATCCTTCCCAACAGTAACAGACTCTGACCCTATTAATGACATCAAAACTCCAGATGACTAGATTCTAGTCAATAGTAATTATCTTTTTGTTACAATTTCCAAAATTCAACACTTGCACCCATAAAGCACTTCATATTTTACTAAACTATAAATAGATTTTTCTTTAACTTACATGTGTCAATATGAATTGGGCTTATGTAGTATTTAGATACATGTATTGCATCGAACAGGAATTACAGTAGGAATGTAAAGCTTACATAAAAGTTATATTTTTATCCTTAGTTCACAGTAGAACTAAATTATTTTTCACTTTTATCTTTTTATGTATTTACATTATCCGCATCACCTCTTGCTCCAGCAGAGCAAGTCCCACTAAGGAACAAAACCAGAACAAAGAGCTGACTTCTCTTTCCTGTGCATCTAAGAACAGCTTGCAAAGGTCTGTAAGACACTACCTACCATTTGGTTTAGCTTTCAGAAAGTCCTGAATCTGAAACAAGTTATACAAAATAAAATCCAAGCTTCTAAGGCTAGTAAAGGCTATGTGGTGAGTATTTAAAAGCCAGACTAAGGTTGTATTGAGTAAGTCCACAGTAGAAAAATGTAGAGGGGGATCCCTGGAGAGACCATGGCAATGCAATGGACAGGTACACCACTGCGCTCCACAGGGTCAGCTCTGCTGAGTAGCCTGGTGGTGAGCAAGGCTGGGCTTTTCTTTTAGGGAAATCTGCCAAGTGGGGCTTTTGGTTTGGAATTATGACAGGTAAATAAACCCAAAGGACTGGAAGATCATAGAAAAGCTCCTAGTTTCCCTTCTCTTTCCATTGTACAGAGACAATTGGGTGGAGTACACTCCCTGGTATCTATGCTTTATCTTGCATCCTAATGATCCTAAGGCATTTGTGTGGGACCTAATTCAAGGCACTTCCATTGATTTGAATCAGAACTGTTGCAGCCACAAGGTCCTGAGCTACTTCAAAGCTGTGAGCAGGCACAGGGGAATAAACTCTGGTAGTGATTGTGTCCAGAACAATTCCTGTCAATTCTGAAAGTTTTTCTATGGCCAAATATGACTGCAGAACACTAATAAAAAGCACCCAGTAATTCAGGGAGAAAATAGCTGCAGGGAACATTTTAAATTTTTTTTTCAAGGTTAGCTCAAACCAGCAAGTCCACAAAGTATAGAGACAAATAAAAATGACTGCATTCCATACTTTGCCTGGAAGTATGGGGCCACAACCACCCTGTCCTGGTAGAAATGGAAAGGATATTCTGTGTGATCATTGGTGGTGATCACCCCAAAACCATGTGTGTCAAGATATATTTATTGCCTTCAGAGCCTTTGATATATGGCTTCGAGCATGGACTTTGAGCAGGTGAAGAAAGACAAAGAGAACTCATTGCTATTTACCATGTGTCAGATGGCAGCAATGTCAGGATTAGGGTGGTTGTCCTAGGAACACACCAAAATCACCAGCAGTCAGCAAAAAATTAAGAGCAAAGAAAACAAGTCCTTGGAAAAGGCAGGAGGCTGTATTAGACAAGCAAAATAGTACTGGGAAAATCCAATGAAACTTTCTTGTAGTTTAGGCATTACTTCCCCCTTTTCTTTCTCCCTCAAAATTATTCCTTATTTTCTAACACTGGAGCTGGAACTGTCAGTACAGGAAAGAAATTTGTCTGATACAGTCAACTTGCTTTGAGCTGGAGATGGGATGAAGTGACTCCCAGGTGCCTCCAGCCAACATTTTCATGATTTTGTGGTTGATTTTCCAGCTGTTTCCAGCAGCCAACAGGCTTGGAAAGAGGAAAGCAGTATCAGGAAATTTGAACATGCTTCTCAGAAACAACCTTACAGGTCACCAGAGACGGGAATTACAGTCATGGTTATTAGGGCTGCAGGAAGAATAAGGCATAGGTGACAGCTCTTGTCCCTCTGATGGGCTACAGGCCTCATACAGAACCAAATGCTGTACATCTGATGGATGTCTGGTTCACCTGGGAAGTACAGACATCTACTATTCTTGCAAAAAAAAAGTAATGTTTTTAGTACAAAGTTATAAGGTAAAAAACATTAAGAACAAAGCCTAAGGAGAAGTATGATATGAAGGGTTGTATCTAAAGACCCCAGTGCTGCTGAGTACTTGAGCTAGCCATCTGGCAACCACCTCCCCTTTATACCATCTTGTAAAGCCTGCAAAATGTATCACAAATGTGCCCCAATGACAATGCTACATCTGAAACGTCTTTCCTTTTGCCTGGTCCCCGTATGATATGGAAGATGTGAACAGTCAGTTCTTTATGCAATTCTCAGGTAAAACTTAATATATAAACGAAGTTCCAGAAAATTGCACTGATGATTTTTTGACACTTCATAATTTTCTCTTGGTAATGTGCTTAAGATGCAGCAATTCCCTGTGAGAGAAAACATATGATAGGTAAGTTGGGAGAAAGGAAACACCGCTCTTTAGTATATACTGGAGAGACAAGCACAGTCATGATCTGCCTTGATATTGATTTCTGTATGAGAAGGGGCTTTCAGAATAAATCAAATGCTAAATACTAGTATATAATTGTATAAAAAAACCAACAACCCAACCTGTGAAGTCATGGGCTATTAACTAATCACTATACTTCAACTAATGGCAGCACACAGTTGCTAGGTAACCCCTGATAAGATGTGTGCATTGGCTGCTTGGGAATTACTAGAGAAAAGTGATTCCCTTTCCTGCCACCACTACAACTGAACCCATCTCTGATTCAAACTGATTACATAGGAGTTTCTGTTTTGACTGATTTTATAGGAAATAAATGCTGACTGCATTGCATTCAGACAGTCAAAATTGGCACACTAGTTGATAAAACCTTAAAAAAAAATGCAATCACTGAAGAGCATTTTCTTCTTTTTTAGTGGGTTCATTTCCTCCTGACATCATAATGCTGCATGCTGGAATCCTGAGTTCTCCAACTGATTTATTTTGATATATTGCATTACATTTCATAAGATATGAAGAGTCAGATGACTGGAAGCTGACTGCAAAAATCAATGAGGAACAGACACATACTCGCATTATATGAGAAATGTTGCCCTTTTACAATTTTTAAATAATTTTTACTCTCTATTTCACACTATCACCATTATGCATTTGATGAAAATCTAAAAATCCATTCTATTTGAGCATTCTTTTTCTTTATTTTGGTTCACCAAGTTAATATTAAACAAAAGTGAATGCTAAGCCAATTCTGTAAACAGTTTTCGAGGAACTATTATACTGGCTCATTTGTTCTGAATAAAATGAAAGCAAAAACAAGCCCAAAAACAAAACAGAGAAAAAATATATTCCCATTACAAAGAGCTCTGTGGAAAATGCTGGCAGAAAATAATAGGTTTGGGGTTTTTTACCTAACTGTCTCTCATTTAGTATAATATTTATACTCTGCAAACTATTTTATCAAAAGACTTGCTATATTCCTTGCCCTGAAAAATAAGGCACTCTCAGGCAAATTATTTAAAAGGAATTAAGATAAATTCAAAGCTATTTCACCTTTCTAAATTTATGATTTTTACTGTGTGTGTGAGTTGTCTCCCTCTTCTGGCTGATCCACACAACCCAAGGGACCTACAATTCTTAGTGTTTAAACACCAGAGGCTTCAGGTTTGGTGTGGCCCACAGCCCAGGCAGCTCCTGTCGAGACTGTAGCATTTACCTACAGGTACAGATTTGCAACTGGACCTTTTCTTCATGGCAAGCACACCCTGCTCTACCTTGAAACTTGGAAGGAGTGAGCAAGCAATGAAAGAAAGAACAAAATAAGAGATGACAACATAATTATATTTTTCTTCTAAGTTAGCTCTGAGGTTAGGGGACACACCAGGGGTTTCTATACTTCCAGAACAGCAATGCAATTGTTTGCATATGCTCCAAGTTGCATTACTATTTTTGTATCCCAGTCACACATCTCCTCTGTTGGCATCAGCCAGGGCTCTTTCCATGGCATACATTGCTCACAGCTTGATGCAACAAACTGCCCGACAACTATATTGGGAAACAGCTTGTTTTGTTTTCTAATTTGGAAAACAAAGGCAAGCTGCAAGCTGCGCTGACTGGGAAGTCATACATCTTTAACACCAAGTAAAAAGGAAAAGAAAAGAAAAGAAGGAAACAACCTTTAGATACAGCAGACACCTTCCTCTTTCCTTGGTAAGTGCCCTGTCAGCATGGCCACTCTCATGCCACTTTTCAACACCAGATGAAAAAAAGTGAAATGTTTATTGTCTTTGTTTTCAGAAGTTAATATTACGGAATGCATTGCCTGTAGAGAGAGGGCTTCAGGTTTGTAGAAGGGATTCTTTCTCCAGTGGGATCAACTATGAAACGAATGTAGACTTCAAACTATTCCCTACATCAGCCAGCAGGTCTCAAAGAGTTGCCTTGGAAGGTAAGTTAACCCCTGGTCCATCAAAGATCCATCCTGGCCTGAAATAACATTGTGCAGCTTGGTACGAGCTTTCATCTCCCCACACACTCAGTCTCACCCCAGCTTTCCAAGGAAATCCTTACAACAGCAGGAGCCCTTGCAGGCCCATTTCAAGAAATGACCTCATCGTAGTCAGGGATACAGAGTGTAGAACAGGCCTAATAAAGGCCTTATATTGCCTTTTAGATGTGTACAAGAGCTGGGAGACCTGCTGAGCTTTGATTGTCTGACTGCTCAGGCTCAGTGTGCTCACACACTCCATGAACACAGCCTCAGTGCTCAGACAGTCAAGGATGGTCACAAATGGTTGAAGATCACACTTGGGAATCCCTACAACAGACTTATCAGACCAACATGGAGTTCAATTCACATCTTCAGGAATTGCTATAGATTGTGACATCCCACGTTTACCCAGCTATTTATATGGCATAATCATCTTAACACTTCAGATGTAGTGGGGATCCAACTTATTGAGTCTTAGCTTTTAAATGGAATCCCATTTAGCTATGCAGCCCTTTGGTTTTCCCTGCAATCAGTGGCAGGAAATAGAGGCCAATTCCAATCATAGCTGGACTCTGTTGATTATAGAGCTCACTGTGATTATTGAATACACTGCTATCATACTTCATTCAGTGAAGTGTCTGTACAAGTAACTTAGGGGTTGATAACATTTGCTACCAATAGACTTTTCTAATCAGTGGGTGCACATCTCACTAGAGCAGGTAAGGAGGCATGGAAGTCTTGGAACTTGTGATGCAGTCTTGCGAGGCTCTGGAAAAACTCAGAATCAGTCTTGTGAATAGCAGCCTGGGAACTGTGAGTCTGCAATTGCCTTCACCTCCATGAAACAGAGCTGGTGTATAATTTCTGTAAATGAACAGGACTACACCAAAGGAAAACAACTTGTATACATAATTTATCTTCTCAGGAAAATGACACAACAAACCTCTGAGTATTTGCTAACCTGTCAGGTATTTAGCATTAAGGAATCCAGTCTGGTGCTTCCCTGGAACATCATGGTAATTAATAATAAAGGTATTGAACATCATGCACACAGCAAGGAGAGACCTTGCTTTCAAAACTCAACTGCCTGAATGGGCTGGGTAGGAGTAATGAATTCATACCCTTCAAACAAGTTTTATAATAGAAGAATTCTGTGTTTCCAGGTCTCCTGAGTCACAAACCAATAGCTGAATTTTTTAAAGTCTGCTCTCCTGGCTTCTGGATGGCTATTTTCTAAGACCATGTTTTAAAGCAAGGCCAGATGACAATACAGTATATAGTTGTACCACTGCATATAACAAAGGTGGTTGCCTTCTTGTGTTTCTTTGAGGTTATTTGCATTTTTAATCAGAGACAGAATCTGGCTGAGCAAATTTGGGAGCCCCCAGGATAAAGCTGAAATTTCAGCAGAAATGTGATTGCCTGAAATGTATCACGTTGCCATATTTTGTTTATTTCATGAGATTTAATTACAGAAATTGCCAGTCTGCAACTCCAAAGTGCTTGACAACTGTTGAACCTACTGTCTCACAAGCATCATCACCCCAGAGCATAACAATACACACGTTCCTCCACTACCATAAATTAATATAAGCTGCCAGTAATTAAAAAGGGCAAAATAAACTCCACACCTCCTTTATTGTCTGTCTAGTATAATGAGGATGTCATTCTGTTGTCTCATGGGTGGGATCTTTTGCCACTTCAGTTGTTATAGGGATTTTTCCTAGACACGTTGGGTACAAATATGGTTTCACTTCACAAAATACCTCTCTGCCCTCACCAGTCTGTTCATCCTTGTCAAATCAGGATTTCACACATCGTTTTCTGTACATTCCCTAATCTTAGTGAAAGTTTCATTTCCCCAGCCCATTGCCATCAGCTATTAGTCTGGCACAAAATCCAAGCTCAAAATGAAAAAAGACAAAACAGAGAAAAGAAAGCAGACACAGCTACTATTGCTCTGCTTTCTCCTGTTGCAGCTAAGAAAACATGCTTAATAGCACCATTGTGTTACTGGTGAGCCAGAGAGACAAGCAGGTGTATCTTGTCATGCCCTATGAATATTATCTATTCCTGAAATATTCTACATCTGACCATTAGTGTTTCCAAAGATCACAATGGCAATAGACAGAGGAACATTTTCTTGTCTAATGGATACAAAACAGCAATAACAACATGGTATTACCCACTGTGGATGTTACTGACCAACAAGGTCATAGACAACACTTGGATCAGCTCCAAGCTTCCACAGCTGAAACCAGTCTTAAAATGACAACTCAAAATTTCACACATTAATAATTATTTTTTATCTTATGGCATCCTCATAAGATATCTGACAGACTTTTAGCATTTTTGCCTACTTGTTATCAGCAAAGTAAAGAAATATAACTTGTTCAAAAAGAGACAAAGTTTTTTTTCCCCAAAAGAAAATAAATTTTAAAATGTAATTAAATCCTTTTTATTTAAAAAAAATTATTGGTGGATTCTGGCTTCCATGGGTGAAAAAATGCCTTCTCTGATTTAGAAAAGAATGATTTTCCCTTTAGCATTCAAATTTGCATGCCAATACACTTTGCATATAATTTGCATACCACACTGTATCACACCCATTTTGTCTCTTATTGTAAAATCCAAGATCAGCTTCTAGCATTTCATGACTAGGATTATTAAAACATTTTGTTAAGTCAAGTCTGAAGATAAGCTTCCATCTTGATGCTCCTGGAATTGCCCACTAATGGGCAGGAAAGGTGAGCGCCTGGTTCAGGCATTGGATTGGGCTTTGCCTCCAGTCCCAAATTTCTCACAGGTTTTTTTAAATTTGGACTATTGAACTTTAAAAATACCATTTTTCTTATTTTGCAAATAAGGAGGTGATTTCTAAAGATATTAATTCCATTTCTTTTGTAATCTTGTCTTTTTGAGTGATTATCTGTAATGATTCACAGGCACGGTTTTCCTTTCACTCTGTGTGTGGAGAGATACCCAGAGAGATCAGATCCCAATCTTGTCTAGAAAGCACTACTGTAATGCCCCTGTTAATCAAATTTACTTAGCCTTTTTGCCAGTTAAATTATATATGCAAAGCAATATCAACTTACTAAAAAATTATTTTTTTATAGTTCCACACAAGTTTTAGGAAAACTTTGAACAAGGATATTTTTTCATGTCAAAGATATTGTTTTTTGGTTCATGTGACAGAAAGCTGTATAACCAGCTACACTTGTAGTGTCAGAGCACTCCTATGGGAAACCAAGTTCAAGCCTTCACCCACCTGACTCACGAGGATCTTGGTATGCACCAGGAGCTACACTGAACACCTGCCTGTCACTGGTTCTCATAAAACATCTGGAATATAAAAATATCTGTGTAAAGTGGAACAATTCCAGGAAGCTACTACCCAGGGTAGCTGATGAGGCTTAGCCCACATAGAAGAGCAGCACAGAAAATCAGTGTCTCTCTCCTGTATGAGTATCTATACCTCTCCCCTATTCTGGGTCTCATTCTGGTGTCATTGATGAAAATGACAGAGTTTCAATGATGAAAACTAGGAAAAGACTTGGTTTCATCCAAATGGGAAACCAGGAATGCTCAACGACATCAAAAAGCTCTGCAGAACACTGAACCACATCCTGCTGAGCACTGCTAGGTGTAGACATGGTACTTACGTGGGGAGAATCAGAGCAGACATCCTGAAGCTGCCTTTCATACTTTGATATTGTGAAGTCACCCTGAAAGAAGCTGGCTGGAAATGGTACCCAAGACCACAGCTGAGGGCCATTAAGCACCTGAAGTATTTTCTTTACTTGTAACAACAACCCAAAGACTTAACCCCAAATATCTTAAGCAGCTAAAGTAGTTTGTTGAGGTTAGTGACGTGAATACTCACAAAATATTTGGTATAATGCCCAGGAATAGCAATGCACTGCTTTTCCTCACATACTGCTCTGTGATGCATTACGGTTTAATGCTTTCCTAATCAACAGATCACCATCATCATCATCTCTTGAGACTAACTCAAGTCAGCATTTCAGTGGAAGTTGAACCAATATTTTTTTCCTAAATATTCATATTCATCCATTGTAGCCAACCTTCCTTCATCTATATGAAGAATTCCCAATTGTCTCCCTTATGAAACAACTATTTACAATAAAATTAACAGCCAAATGTGTAAGAAAATGAAGTGAATAAAAAAGAAATTGGATCAAGTAGTACTGCCGCAGCACAGACTGCTGCTGTTCTGCTGCAGAACACAATGAACTCCAAGGAGTCAATTTAGTGGTTTGGGGTAGGAAAGGTGAAGACAGAAAAAGGCAGCTCTTGTCTAAGCACCACCCTGGCCAGATGGGTAAGAGTTAAGATGAGCCATTTACACCCTCAGGTGTACATTTTGCTAGTGCAGGCAGCAGTAGAAGAATGGACAGCTCTTTAAGAATCAATAGTGGGATTTTCCAGAAAATATCTAACTACCTTAGATCTTTAGATCCTTAGATTATCTGGCAGCTGTGTGCCAGACACCTGTACGCTGCTGAACACCCATCTGCTATATATGCCGTGTGCATTTTTTTTTTTTTTCCCCCCAGGCTTGGCAAAGATGTTGATTAGAAAGGTAAATGTTTTTCATAAAATTAGATCAGATTTTACATTAAAAGATATCAGGTCTGTCAATACATGCACCCCGGGCTCTGCAGGCTCTAATATAGTTGCCTCTCAATGATTTATTGCACAAATTACTGGAATTCTGAAATAGTACAAGCCATATCTCCAATATTTCTACTTGGTATAGATTTGATAATGAAAGGATGCAACCTCCTCAACAAGCAATATTTTTATTCTAGCTTTTCTCTTTTCTTTGTCAGTAAGAATATCCTTTCTTTCAGAGCAATCTCTGCTTATCTTCCTCTCTTCCTACAGTCAATATAGCTGAATGTTGCTGATATGACTTTTGTCCGGTTCCAAATCTAAAAAAGATACCTTTTGTATGACAGTTAATCCAGGAATTAAATAAACTCACTGATGGTATTTTGAGTTTTAAAAGAACTGAATCACCCACTGCTATTGTGCTCAGTGCACAGTGATCTGTAGCTAGATGAAACTCTCGAGTGTCCAGCAGCAGTCTACTCTGCTTGGTATATCTGTGAAAACACAACACTGTCCTACAAAAATATGTGCTCATAAGTTCATTCAGATGTGGTTATTTGAAAAATTAGGGCCTTCATTATATATTCCATTAGAAAAAGGTCATAAACCCCCCAATAAATATGAAGATGGGCAAGAGATTATGTACAACTAATAGTAAAACAATTAATAGTAAACAAAAAAATAAATAATAGTAAGACAAACAAACAAAAAAGTTGTCAAGGCAAACACTTCTTTTTGGGGGCAATGCTAGAGGACTAGATTTTCCTACTAGTATAGGCAAAAGCAATATCAAGACTATTTTAACAGACAAGTATATTAACTGAACATACTAACTGATAAAGAAAACATACCACTCTCACTTTTTTAATGAATTATGATAAATTTTACAAATGTGATATGTTTTTTACTGTAAAGAACTTTTTTTTACTCCAGGTGGTAACTGCCTGACTCTCCAGTGCACAGCACATAAAGAGGGAATTGGCTCTTCAGGTTGTGCATGTGAGAGCACAGATACGCAGATACACACACAAAACCCTAAAGCAACATACTGCACTTATCTTCTTCCCATTTTTAGATCATACATATTTCATTAAGCTTCATGCAGAGTGTCTTCTGATTTATGGTAATTGTCAACAAAAGCAAAAAATGCTGACAATTTTAACACTGCAGTATTGAGGATTTAACTGGGGTAAAATTAAAATGTTTAGGGGGGAAAAAACCCACCCAACACCCTAAGCCTCTGGGAGGTTGACCCTTGAGATTTTATCAATTTTTTATTTTATTTTATTGTGTTTGTTGTCTGTAGAAGCAGATGCCAACAGCAACATCTGATGTACCGGACACCTCCAGTGTTATCCCAGCATGCTCATGGCCTGGAGGATTTGGAGTGAGACTAATTTCCATATCAAACCCAATTTAGATGAAACATCTTGGTTTAAAAAAAAAAGAAAGCCAGCGCATCAATAGCCCCTTGATTAGATTTTCATCTCCTGAGCAGACAAATATGAATATTTATTACCATGAATGTAGATTTCCCTCTTTCCATTGCTCTGATCTTGAATATTACCGACTGCTAATTTTTATGAAAATTTGGGCAACATAATGTTTTCACATAAACTGACAGTTCTCGAGATAATCCCATTATTGTTTGGTGGGAAATGACAGTTTCCGCTTATTCATGTGTTAACGAGGGATTAAATATTGTTTTTTATCACCGTAATCTAAGATGGACTGGAAATTAAAATTCGAACACTGTGTATTAGCAGAGCATTGAGGGCCAGAATTTGTTTGCATTCACTTTGTAAAGATCTGTAAATTAACAGTATAACAATCAAGTGAAATCTGTATCGTAAAAACAACACTGACATATGTGAAATGAAGTCATTACTCTACCTGATAAAGGCAAAGAGCTAGAGAGAGATAAGTAGTTCACAAAATGACATCCCTTTGTAAGAGCAAAGTGCACAGTGAACTGTTGTCAGCCACAATGGTCCTCAGGCATTAATGGAGCAGGTCACACAATCGCATCCCTTTTCCCTGTCCCAGGTTGTGATACTCCTGACACTTGGTATCCTCAGCTCACATTGAAAAATTGCTCTATGATAGATCCATCCATAGCACTAAAAGCAGTCAGGGTGACCCAGGAGCTCTTTTTGTACATGCTGGAGTGCTGGGCTCATGCCCTATTCAGGTCTTGGCGTGCAGTACATTGATACACTTAATTCTTCACCAAAATGGATATTTTGCTGGAGCTGCAGTAAATAGGAATATAGGATCAGTTATCTCCTCAATGCTTGTGCCTAATGGCCAGACCATATAGGAGCTGCCTGCTACAAATGGTCCCAAATCTCCATAATCCTTATGATTAGAAGGAACACAGCCTAGAAGAGAACTAGTTGGCATAGGACACAATGTGAGTGACCATGCCATCAATTTAACATTTATGGAAAAATGTGGAACCACGGCAAGCTCTGTGCCCTAGTCCCGTTGCCCTACTAACACTGATGTAGCTATATGGCCCCTGATGCCAGGGATTCATATGGCAAGGTTATATGTCTCACAGCTTGGATCTTAGCCCAAGACACTTAGTGTCCTCTGCCTACAGAACAGAGGTCCTGGACAGTGGCTTTCAGTGCTGACCCGGAAGGGAACATCAGCTGCCCAGGGACTGCTAGAGAGAGGGTTGAGGAACTGGGGTCTGCTGCCTCTTTTAAATTAAATCTGTATTCAAGATTGCTTAAAATCTACGTGTTCCCACCAGGATCAAGCTCTTATCTCTGGAGATGAAAGAATCTCATTCCTCAAAATTTCTGACCAGCTTTATCCCTCAACCTTCAGGCAGTAACAGAATTTAATCTTCATCTACAGCTTCCCTATCCAAACCATTAGACCACTGAAGATTTTGTTTTCCTTTGAGTCACAATGAACTGACTGCTGGTAGAGGGAGTATCCTGAATTTCATGAATCAGTGAGATATCTAGTACACACGAGTGCCTTCTCCTTTGTAAAAATCCTACATATCTTCTTTATGGATATATCAAATGAAGGCTGCCAAATCACAGGGCAGATGATAACACTGATTTTAAAGCAGAATTATCCTGCAGTTTGCATTATGTAGTGGGTGCTAGTATCCAAATTTATTTTCTCTACATATCTATAATGGTTTGTAGAGTAAACCACATTGAAAACAATAGCACAACATGGCCTAAACCCAAGACAAATCCTTAAAACAAACATATGCTACTGTTTCAATGGAACAATGTTAAAAAAGACAAAAAGGAACACTGGTAGGATGCACAGGTTCTTGAAGCCACAAGGCAAACCATATCTTGTTTCATTTTACATGATACTGAATAAAAATTGAATTGCTGTAGTTGCCATGGCAACTGCCACATCACTTGGCACTTCTGCTCCTTTAAATCATACAGTGCTACTGTAAAGGAATTCATGAACCAACATGACACTTGAATACTTGTGCTTTTTATACTCTTTCTGGAGGCAAACATAAATCAATATACACTGAGAGTTGTCTCTGAAAATCAGCTTTGTTGTATTTTTATTAACATTATAATCTCTTCCTTTTCTTGTTGTGTTTTTCACAAATTTGTAAAGAAGGTGGAAGGTGTTGTCACAATCAGAGCACAAGAAAAGAAATTACTACTGACACCTGATTTCCAAACTGAAGCTGTGACCTGTCATTCAGATGTCAAAACACCTCTGCTATGAAATATTCAAATGAAATACAGGGGATACGCTTTGGAACTTTGGCCCTCAACAACCAGAGATGGTGTGATATGTGACAGGAGACAGTCTCAGTAGCATTCAGGCATTTCTTTAAACTTACCAGTAGCTTAAAAGGGAAATCTAACCATATAATTAAAGCTAAGCATATTCTAAGTGTTTGCAGAGTTGGGGCCATGATTTATATTGTTTTAGTAAGTTTTGTATATAAAATGCATCCACAGAAGGTATATGACAAAATAATGTGGTAAAATAATATACATATTCATGCTGCATTTTTTTTTTTTTGCCATTTATTAACATTCTGTATTCAATTTATTTGAAAAGCAGCCCTCTGTTGGGCTATGTACCGTAATGAATACTTAATAAATAGCATGAATATTATCTCTAAATATTAGCTAAAATGCATTTTTCAAAAACATACAAGATCTTAAATAAATGAGCCATAGCTCATCATTCTCTTTGGAGAAATTTAATGTTCTGTTTAGCTGTAGTCCTCAGAGCTCTTGAAGCACTACGTCTAAATACTACTATATGAGTTACTTCTGATTATCATCACTTTACTATATATGAATACTCACAAAACTGTAATAATAAGATATTATTCATTGCCAGTAAAACTCCATAAAAGTAGTATATTACTAGTAGCATTATATGTAAAATGTAATTCATGAATTTTTAAGGGATATACAGCTTTAGAATCTATAACTCTTGCGTGTGGGATGAAGTAAATCTTCCTCATTGTGCTCTCACCAAGAATATTTCTAGGATTGTGGTCTTTTTAAAGTTTTTCATTTAAATACTATTTTTCCTATTTGTATACATATATACCTCAGGTTATATGCCTTAAAGCAAAGAGCTTATCTGTGACCTGACACATGCCTTGCCTGTGGCAACATATGTTGCTCCAACACCTCCTGGAAATCTCCATTCAGCCGCTAACCCAGAGAGCCACAGCGAGCAGCAGCAGCCAACAGTGAGAGGCATCTGCAGGACCTCCAGTCCCAGCTCTCACAAACAGGAAAAAATGAACTCGTTGATCTCTAAGCCACAGGTTTTGTAGGAACAGGTGCTGAAAGCTGGCTTACAGAAAAAGCCTCTCCCTGTGTCCCCTGGTCTCAGAATGTTTACACTGCAATGGAGAGGTGTCACTCCTCAGATGCGCCTCTGCTCCACTGCATTTAAATTAGTTCTGGTCTGAGGAGGGTGGGTTTCAGTGGAAGCTGAAAAACTTACCTGTGGCGTGGGCTAAAACTTGAGTATTTACACATGCACAGCTACTCTTTCTACACCATGGTCAGTATCAGAGATACCTTAGATAAGTGACCTTAGGTACAGCATTCTTTTCAGTCCCAGTGTACCTCTGGGTGCAATATTTGCCTTAAATCAGGAGCACTTGCTGATTACCAAGGTGTCACTATGAAAAGCAGATGGAGCAGATCCCAGGCTAACTTGGACAAAAATCACAAGTGAAAAATTATCAAAAATTACAAGCCAAAAGCCAGCCCTTAGTATTCTACCCTTAGTTAGAGATGAGGGGAATAAAGTTGACACCTATTGTTAAACAATAGCAAATGATTCATCAAATTTTGCACTCACTCCAGTTTTTCCTGGATTTCCAATATCATTCTGGGTTAAATCTGGATACACAGATTTTAATGATAAAATGTGGCAATACTAAGGAAGATTGTCCTTCCTCAGAGGTTTGCACTTCACTGGAAAGTCTGTCTTATCAGGTCTTCTAGCTTTAATGGAATTTTTAAATGCTGGTTTCTTTATTTTAGTAACAGCACCATGCAAAGTGGACATAATTCTACAGCTATCAAAACACCTCTAAATAACTGACATGTCAAAATATCACTGCTACATTTCAGAACATCTAGAGGTACAGCAAAGTTTGTTTCACATATATTTTGAGCTATTTCCATTTGGTTTAGAAAATTATTGTAATTGTTATGTCTGCCATAGGAGAACCACCTTCAAATCCTACAAAACAAAGGTTACACTTCCACTGATACGTGTATTTTCTTCAGTCCTACTAGGACATTGGAAGAGTTTACTTAAGATGCATTCCAGGTTGGGTGTCCCTTCACCAGTTCAAGACAGAAAGAGTGACATCCCCTCCATTTGTTTCAGGACATGATTCAGATAATTTATTATTCAAATCACAGACTCTTAGCCAAAATACGATTTGTATCATTACACTTTTTTGAGCCAACAGACTGACCTGTTATACAGAAATTGTTGCCGAAAACAAATTTCATCCAAAAGCTGGATAAAGAGTTATTTTACCATGCCATAGTCACTGCATATGGCCACTTATTTGAAGTTTTCTTGTACTGGAGCTGGGCTTGAATCAGACAAATTCCAGTCACAGCCAAGCTCAGAGTGAGACTGAATGGAAAAAATACTACACTTGTATAATAATTCAGAACTGTTTCCATGAAGAGGAGGAGTAGTAGTAGTAAAGTTCCTAAAGGATGTGGAAGGAATTCCAAGTTATTCAGTGACCTATGTGTTGGGCTATTGTTCCTGGTGCCTGCTGAGCTCCCTTGGGCTGGAGGGCAGCTCCTGGGCACAAGTCCACCTGGACTAACATTTGGGTGGGACTGGGGTTACTGACCCTGCTGGATCCTGAACCCAGGAGGAGCTAGATGGGGCCTTGTTGCTGCTAAGGAGTCTTTCCTCAATGTGGGACCAAAAGCTGCTCTCAGGATCCCACAGTGATGCTCAGCCATGCAGAGCAAGAAGTTCAACAATTTCTGCAAAAAGCAGTGTTTCACTTCAAGTTGGGAGATAGAATGGAGTTACAGGTTCTGGTTAAATGCTGTTACACCTCTTATGCTATTATGCAAATATACACAAAGAAAACACAACACTTACATTCATACCATCATATATACTCAACTATAGGAGGTTCATTAACTTCTGAAGTCAACATTAGGACTTCAGAGGTTTATTTCATGAGTGGGAGATAAAAGAAAATACCTCAAAGACAACAGCACCTTCCTCATATCTGAATAACCAACACCTAACAAAATCATGATGAATTTGTGTGGCACAAACATCATGCATGACCATAATTCAAACAAATCTTGGAGGGCTACCATATAGGAGTTTTGGAGCTGTTATACGTGCTGGAAAACTTCAACCAGAAAAAAAAAAAAAACCACAACAAACCAAACTACTTAGGAAATGTAATTCCAGAAGCAGTCAGTACTACAGCAATGCTCACACCCTCAGGATTTCAGTGTTGGCACTGGTTTTCTTACAAACCTTCCCAGGAAACATATAGAACTTTTAAGCCCACTTCCTCACACATGAACAGCTTTAGACACTGCAGCTAATTCTTAATCCTCCTAAAGCAGAGCCTATCCTAAATTGATACAATGCAGCTAACCTCAGCTGTATCCAAAAACCTCACTGAAGCAGTGGAAATCTTGACATAAAGATGATTAACTGTATTGTAGCTGAGGTAAACTCCAGACCAAAGTTGTTAATGACTACATATCACATGTTTATGTAGTAACAGAAAAGGAATTCACCAGCCCTTCCCAATTTTATTAAATGATTTAGTAACCTTGGAGTGAAGCTTATTATCTGTTGCTGCTTTTGAAATCATTTTCTTGAGATAGAGACTGAGAGATTGAGAAGCTCTGAGAAGCATTTCTCTTCTCCTTAGAGAAAGAGACAGCATCCTTCTACTGAACCCAAGGTCTGGGTAGTCACTGGTGTCTACACATATCTTACTGAGGCACACATCTGGTTATCATAGATCAGCAACTAAAACAGATTCCACTGTCCATAACCACGCATGAATCATTGCTGAGCAGAGAACAGTTCATTCATTTATTTATACAGGTGCTCCATTTGCCACCAGTAGCTCAGCTATTTTTCTCTTGCTCTATTTCAGATATGAAACTTGCCATACAAAATCAATCCTTCTTATTTTACAGTCCTGCAAGTGAAGATTACATATCCATTAACTTCATCATGAATCTGACCTACTGTCCAAACAAAAAGGCCATTTCTCATTCTGAAACTGAAGAGTTTTTTCTAAGCACTTTTGATTTGAGCATCTTGACTTTAATTTACAGTTACCATTTCATATAATTACATTCCTACAGTGTGAAGCAAAAGAAATTCATACTCTACAAAAGGCTCCTTCATTATGTTAAAATATGTACTTTCTATTATTTTAACAATGTTAAACACCAGGGAGAATAAAAAAACAAACTGCAAAACTGGATTTACATAGTTGGATTTAACCTCAGATATCCTGGATCTGATCCCCTCTGAACAAAGCAACAGCTTGGTTACAGCACTCCATTATTTTTCACATACATGAGACTACAGAAATATATTAATTATGCACACAGTAGTATATGATAAGTCTTTGAAAGAGAAATGTACATAGCTGGAAGGATTCACATCCAACAAAATATATAAACAACTAAATAAATATTTTTTCATCACTTTTAATTTCACTGCTGATGACCGTATCTCAGATGTAACCTGGAATTTGTTTAGACAAAAATGTCTGCACCCCTCTGGTTAATTAATTTTTACTTTTTTCCTTCTAGAAATGAATATTTGTGAGAGTGTAAATCACAACCTCTGTTGATGTCTTATTAATTCAAACTATCATCAGTTTTTAAAAAAGCTATTATAGTATAGATATATGGGAGGTGAGTTCAGCAATGACGTTTACTGAAACAGACTGGGGAGACGTCTAGCCTAAGAACATGCTCATTTTTTTTTCAAGCTGTAATAGCTGGTCTTAAAAAACCTAGGAAGTCCTCGAGGCTATATTTCCATTACATCCTTAGACTACCATGGTTTCAACAGCCCTATTACTACGATGTGGATTAATGATGCATTTAACAGATGACAACTTCTTGAATGTCAAACATCCAAAAGTGCTTTCTTTCTTCTTGACCACATATAAGATAACAATTCATTTAACAATAAGCATCTGCAATGAAGTAGGCTTTCATTTTCCAGCTGACTTTGAAGCTAACTGTAATTCATTGAATGATGAATTGGACAAAATACATGGAGGTATTTCATTAGCACAAGGATTCCCACTGGGGAAAAATTTTACTTAATGTAGCTCCCACAGTCTGTGCCACAGTCCCGGTTCTCCTGCTATTTAGCAGAACTAAATTCTTTAAGTAGAAGAGGCTTGCAGACAGCATGAACACAGGCTTCACCCTAGTCAGCACATAGCCTGAGGTACGTGGCCAGGCCTGGGGAATCACTTCCCAGATCTTGAGGTTACACGCCCTTGAGAGCCACTTAAATCAGCTTCAGTTAAGGAGAGATATTAATTTTCTTTTTTTCTGATTATTTCAACTGTTTTTGTTCCCAGGTTCTTATTCTTAAAGTTTTGAACTCTAAGCATCTCAGCAAGTCTCAGTGCTGGTGTGCCTTCAGGACCAAGTCTTTCAATAATGTGAATAAAGTTACAGAAAGAACATCAGAAATTTTGGCAAGGTAAGTTCTTAGGTGTGAATTGATAAAAGTTAGAAATATAGAAGATGAAAATAATTAAAAAAACCACCCCTACCAAAAAAAAAGAAAGGAACCCAAAGAAAAAAATACCCACATTCCTTCAGTGTATTACAAGTTAATAATTCATTATTCTTACTACTGAGAATAATGTAATCACAAGAAAAAAGGCATTTGTCTAGCCCTGTGAGCTCTCACAACTAGCAAAATTACTTAAATGAAAAGGAAAAAAAAAAGATAGCTGTGTACACAAAATTATCACTAGAATTAGCAATCAACTGTAGTTCATACAAGATTCTTATAAGATAGCATCATCTTTATTAATAAATGATGAACTGCTTAGTGGAGTTTTTGCCTAGTGATATCACCTTAATAACAGATACATGTTTTATTTATGTTTCCAGCTACATTCAAAATAAGCAAGTCATTCACTGTCAGGTTGTCTCTGACTTCTGAAGACTCTTTACTCCAAATTTAAACTTTCATTGATGTAGTTGAGATAGCACTTCATCAAAATCAAGGGGAACAATATGGTGACTTCAGTTGCTATGTTAATTTTTGGGGAATTTGTTCCTGTGATACAGCAAAGCAAAAAACCTGCATTCCTTAAAGCCTGCTGCACTTTCCTCATAAAGATGGTATTTTTTCTCTGTGGGATACAGTGCTATTTGTGCAGCAGGTTGTATTTTGACACCTGCAACTGTATCATAAAAAATCCCTTAACACTATCAGACTTAAGCTCAAAAACATTCATGAGCTCCAGCATTTCTTAAAAAAAACCCCAAAAATAACATGTTTTGGGGAGTGTAAAATGTCTGCATACCACTTACCTCCCCTACGCCAGTCTGCAGAATTTTCAGTCCAGTTGTTTTTTCAATCTTCTCTTTGTTTATAGCTGTAAGAAAAATTAAGATTGAAAGAGTTATGGGAAAGCTGCAATACGCATGATTTTGCAGCATTTACAGTATAACCAACCTTCTTTCTCCCATCAATAAATTCATGACAGTTCATATCTATGCCATCTCTGGACTGATGATCTTAAAAGTTCCTTCCAACCAAAATGATTCAATCTTTCCATGAATCTATGATTCTGTGAATAGCTTTCCCTCATATCAACTCTGTTAGCTTTTTAAAAATTCATGAGTACTCCATTAATTGTTTCTTATTACAGGAAAAAGAAAGTAAAACTAATTCTAGTTCCCTTGTGTATAAAGTATCACACACATTTAACACATATCCACAGCATTTTTTGACATTTTCCTTTAAAGACATCTTCCCACTGTCTCCTTTGTAGTGAAAAGCATGGCAGCACTTTACCATTACAACAGCACTGTCACTGTGTAGGACATTTCACAGCCAACAGAGACTCTTGACTAGTAAGTAAGATAAACAGTTGATTTCACAACATTGGGATTCAATGCATAATGTTTTGCCTTGCTCTGTTTTGTTTTTTAAATGTAGGGCTTTTCAGGTTTGTCATCTTCTAGATTATTAAAAGCATTCAAACCAAAAATAAAGTAATCCAGCATAAAACAGCTAAATGCAAAATAGAGTTAGCAATCACTAAGACTACCTCTGTATATGCAACCTAAACATGTCTAGGGCATGAACTTCATCACTGTCCTGTGCTTTTAAACAATTACTATGGTCTTCATGTAATTTTGGCCTTGGCCCACTGGTATTCTCGTAAAAGAATGCCCATCCACAGCTTTGGGGACAGCACAAAGATGAAATTTTTCCCAGCTAGGGATATAGAACCATAGAGTTGTAGAAGGGGTTGTAAGGGACCTTAAAGATAATCTAATTCCAACCCCCCTGCACAGGCAGGGACACCTTCCATTACACCAGGTTACCCATCAAGGCCCCATCCAGCCTGGCCTTGATGGGTAAAGTCATCTATTTTGGATGGAAGGCTTTAACCTTCTAGATGTAGAGTGTCAGCTGAACTCATGGCCAAAAAGCAGGCACATGGCTTGGTTTATTTATGAGTAGATATGAAGACTTCTAGCCTCCTTAAGCTCTCCTGCCTCCAGCTGTCTGGTCATTGACTATCTAATCCAAGTGAGTCATCAAGGTTCTCTCTGTTGTCAATGCAAAGGGATGGACATTTAACAGGATGAGTCACCCCACATCTCTTACACACATCTTCAAGGCACCTATCTTTTTCCTTTCATTACAGAGACAATTTGGGTAGACTGAGCTTCTCAGTTTAAGTTGCCTGAAGGAAATATTCCTACCACAAAGGACAGAAGTGTGATAGAACATAGTGTACACAGTAAATTTGCATAAAAATACTGAAAGGAATTAATATTTTTCTCTTTCATTTGTGAAAAATACTCTTTAATTGCCACTTTTGAATATTTTGAATATTTGAGACATTCAAAACAGTGCAGAGTGCGGCAGACAATTCTCAGAACTGATTATTTGGTTTGTCCAAAGTGCAACACAAATGACTCACACTTCAGAGGTGAGTCGCATCATTAGGGCTCAATATCACATCATGTATCAAAAATGTGGGAACATTTTTGTAAAAGTTTGTAGGTGCAAATACTCAAGAAATAAAAACTCAAGTAATTCCAAGACAGAGAAACTTTTCTGACTACCTTCAGCAAGGGATGAATAGTATCTGTAATTTAAATGGAGAGGAAAGCTCTGACTACCTTTTAGACTTAGAGAGCTTTATATTTAATTCTTTTAACATGCTACTGGTAAAGCAAATAGGAACGTGGAGGCCCAAGATAAAAAGCTTAAATACAAGTATTGCTGCATGACAGCCAAGAAAACCCTATGCAATACCCACATCCTCAAAAATAGCCCTGAGGAAAAGGACTTGGGGATGCTGGTAGAATAAAAACTCAACATGAGCTGGCAATGCATGATCACAGCCCAGAAAGCCAACCATATCCTGGGCTGCATCAAAAGAAACATGGCTCAAGGGAGGTGATTTTGTCCCTCTACTCCACTGTCATGAGACCCCACCTGAAGTACTGTGTCCAGTTCTGGAGCCTCCAACACAGGAATGGCATGAAGCTGTTGGAGCAAGTCCAGAGGAGGACCACAAAGACAACCAGAAGGTTGAAGCACTTCTCCTATAAATACAGGCTGAGAGAGCTGGAGTGGTTTATCCTGTAGAAGAGGAAGATCTGTAGAGAACTTAGAAAACCTTCCAGGACGGGGCTGCAGAAAAGCTGGCAAGGGACTTTTTATAAGGGCATGGACTCAGAACAAGGCTTAATGACTTGAAGATAAAAGAGGGTAGATTTAGATAAGATACGAGGAGGAAATTCTTAACTGTGATGGTGGTGAGACATGGGAACAAGTTGCCAAGAGAAATTATGCATGTCCCCTCCATGGAAATGTTCAAGGCCAGACTGGATTGGACTGTCAGCAGCTTAGTCTAGTGAAAGGTTTCTCTGCCCATGCAGAGGTGTTAGAACTAGATGGTCTTGAAGATCCCTTCTAACCCTACCATTCTATGATATTTATTCCACCCAGAGTTAAAGGGATCATGTAAGAAAGACCAGTTGCCTGGCTTATGTGTCCTTTAGTCTACATTTTCACTGTGTTGTGTATGTTCTGCAGCACAAAAAAAAAAAAAAAAAAAAAAAAAGTAAATCCTTGACAGCAAGCTGAATTTCAGCCTTGAGATGGACTTCACTGCTGGCTGATGACCTGCCTCGTCACATAACAATCTTCTCCTGTTTGGATGTGCTATTAGTTGCAAAGGTGTTCCATGTTATCACACTGACTGACTCACAGCCAGCATATATATTAAAGGTAGATTTCTACCAAATGCAAACATTTAGAAGATTCATAAAACCAGAAAGCTCCATGAGCTTCTTCAAAGAAAATGAGTGGTCCAACAAATTATTCTTTGGTAGCTTAGAATAAAAAAAGCTGCACAGCAGAGTGGCTGCAAAATAAATGAGCATAAGTAAACAGCAAGGCTTAAATCCCAGTGTGTAATTTCCTATCACATGAACAGTTAATAGAAAATATTGGATCTGCTGAATCACTGAATTTTATAATTACTATTACATATTTGACCTCCTTTTTACAGGTTTCCTTCAGACTTTAATTTCTGAAGCTTTGATATAAAACAAACAAACAAACAAGCAAGCTTATTCAAGCCCCTTCTTCCCCCTTTGATATTGGCTAAAACATAAAGGACAGCTCTGACAGGCATGCTAACATAAACCCTGCCAAATTTAGTAGGCATGAAGGCACAATGTGTTATTAATGAAATTATTTTAAAAATGGTCAAGCTTAGGCATTGTCAGATTGCAGAGAGAGACACAGCAGACAGTCTCCAGCATGTTCACTCCAGGTGTGTACATGAGCATATTTTCGCTAACCTTGAACTCCACAAGCAGTTCAGGAAGGTCAAGGAATTCTGTCAAAAAACAGCAGTGCTGATGCTGAAGCACCAGCCACATATCAAGCAGCTACTTGAAGGTGCTAAACAGCAAATATAACTACTTAGCTTTTTCTATGCGTAACTAAGACAGAGAATTTATAACAATAAACATAGGCGATAGACTATGATGAGGAAGAAGGGGTGGAATAAATTCAGATATTAAGAACTAGCTATTAATCCTTTGAAAATTGGCCTAAATTTTTAAAAAGTATTTTAGTGTACTACCTTCTAGCTTTTTATTCCAGTACAAATATACAGCAGATGATGTTTCCGCTGCAAATTTTATGAACTGGAAATGATGATTCTGGGTAACATGGTATATTGCACATTCAATCAAAGTTGATTTTTTATGGCCACAGTTTAACATCTTGAAATACTAATGGAGAACTGACAAACTCATCAGCAAAGAGGCATAATAAGACAGCTATTAAAAAAAAAATCAAGAAGAACCCCAAACCACCCAAGTCAGTTAGCAACATATAAATCCCTTTTTTAAATCCTGCTCTGAAACAAAAAGAGCTTCCAAACATACAAAAAAAGGGAGGCCTTTAAATTAAATTCACTAGATGAAGGATATGCAAATTACCTGAAGAAGCGGAGCCCTATAATGTTCTCAAAATTCCGCAATAGCCTATTTAATTAGTATTTTAATTTATCAGAATAATTCTTTGCACTTGACAATTTATGCAGTATTCCATATAATTAAGCACGTAGTTAAAGTGGAATAATTTTGCCTACTCTCTGTATACCAGTTATTTTAACCTGAAAGAAACTGTGGAAGTCTCTTCTGTGATCTAAATTACAATGGGGACAACTTAATGGCTTTGCTCTATTAGAGAGCACGACGAGGGTGTTGCTGAGTGTTTAAGGGCAGGGATTGTCACTGCTTGTAGTCTTCACAAACCTAAGGGAGGTCTGATGTGTTTTCTGAGATCTAAAGTTTATTTCCTTTAGCTAAGTTGTCTGTCAGTGGCATAATCAGGAATCTGAGTGTCTGGTTTTGTAGCTGGCAGGTTTAACCTTAGAGTTTGTTGGTTATTAGGAGACACAAGTTACTCAGGGCTTTGAGCAGATCTCCAGTCTCATTATAGCATTTCTAGAAGAAGGAACTCCTGGAAAATGAATGGCTTGCTATAAAGCAGGTTGCCAAGCACAACCGCACCCTCCGGCTTACTCGTGGGAGCATGCACTGGCATGAGCAGGATGAGGTCAGGGTTTCTGCAGCAGGCTTCTGTGGCCTATCTCCCCTGCTGCTGCAGGATTTACTTGCTCCATGGAAGAAAAATATCCTTAAATATAAAAAGTATTTTTTGGAAGATGGTGTCACTCACAAGGAAGCCTTGTTTTTTGTACTATGAATCTGACTTTGAGGGTGCGATGTATGGAATTAAAGGTAGGGAAAAGAAGTACTTGTGGACGTATGATTCCGCTGACACCTATTGTATGCCCATTTTAGAATGAGTCAGTTCATGCTCCAGACTCAGTAACTATATTGACTGGACCTTCCAGTCAATAAAGTGATAGAGGGCAATTAATTCAGATTTACTATAGGCTGTCAGACAAATTCTACAACAGCTCTCCTCTTCTCAACAGCCTGTTGCAAAGCTCCTTTCATAGAGCCAGATTCAGAGGAGTTTCATTTATTTGACCCCCTTTGAGGAGGTAAAAGCAGAAAAGGAAATCCAGAGAGAAGGTGTTTATTGAAGCTTTTACATTTTTGACAAGTTTCCCAAATCTAAGACAAGCAGTGTCTTTATTTGCACGAACAGTGCGTTTATTTGCATCAAGTTAGTCTTTGATTTTTCCTTCCCTCAAAGAGCACTCCAATTGTACTGTAAACTTCTCAGGGTGGACTCAAAAGGCTGTCTTTATGTTTGACAGACTCAGGCACTGCTACAGGCCTATATACACTATATGCCTGTTTTTAGAAGACACTAAGACCTTTGCCCCTTGCAATTCAATGAAAATGGATTTCCATAATATTTGGGCTCTATATCTCTTGAAAGGAATACAATCCTAGAGTCAAACGCCTTTTATGCAGTTGATGCACCTCCTGAAACTGGTGCGTGCAGACCCTGTGAAAAGCTGCCCACAGCCCTGGTCACCCCTGCCAGGAGTCTGTGAACCTGTAACTCCTCTCTCTGGAGAGGAGTAGCATCAGGCTGCAAGTAAATAAGTAAAAAACACAACATAAGCATTCAAAATGCTATAAAATGCTTCAAATTACTAATTCAGTGGCCAGTTACAAGAAGAAGGATCCCTTCTGAGAAACCTGAACTAGTGGGAGGTGTCTCTGCCCATGCAGGGCTGTTGGAACTAGATGATCTTTAAAGTTGTTTCCTATACAAACCATTCTATGATTCTATGACTTACTAAATTTTACATTTCAACTAGTGAAAGACAAGGTATTTTGTCTTCTAGTCTTTACTGGGTGCTGATGCAAGTTAGTTGCTTCATGTGCAATTTCTAGTCATCTGGCACAAGGACTGGAATGAAAATGGTTGCAGAAAAGTCAAACTTACATAGTTGTACTAGCAACAACCTGCTAAATATTATGTCATATTCAATTTTCATGTCATTTTTCAAATTGTTTTAATTAGATATTATTTCAATCTCACATGCGTTAATTTAATTTCTGATACCAACATTCCAGCTTTCAATCTGTTCAGCTGCAGTACCTTCCTGTCTGGAGTAATTTAAAATATTGTTTGCATCTCCAGCAACTTTGAGGGTATGCGTTCTTTACAGCCTCCTCTAGCCAATAAAACCAGCAGATGGAAATTCAGGCCATGCATCTCTGAATGCATCTCAGCCGAGTACATCTCTGAATTCTCATCCTTTCTGAAGCAAGGCAGCCAAATATCCATGAACATAATCAAGGAATTTTCCACCTCTGTCTTTTAATTCTATTCAAAAAACACATGCAAAATCCATTTGTCAGGTGAAGAGCAAGACTGCATGTTACCATAAGAGAAAAATTGGCCCACGCTTGAGTAGCCAGCAAAAGATGTAATTTTTAAAAAATTAATTCACTAAGACAACATCACTTTTACCTCTGTAAACTACCTATCTCCCATGTCCCTAATGTCCCATGGTTGGATAATATTCAAAGACAAAGCAGCAAAGATCTAATATATCAGGCCCCCACATTACTGTCTGTTCACATAGATTAGTATGTATTTTAAACACTTGCTTTCTGTCTCTCTGCTTTCAAGGATTTATTTTTAATTATTTAGGAACTGGCTGCTCAGTTGTATGTTTTTTTCTTCACTGTCCTTCAAATGACAATACTGCTACTCTATAATGTGATATTTACATTGCTGTTTGAAATTTACTACATAGTTTGTTTTTAATTTCTCTGGAGTTTTTATGTTAATGATGGAATCCAGCTCCACTCACTTTTCTGTGAACTTAGTCAAGAACTCAGTCAAGGTTTGTTCACTAGTCAGGAGAATTAAGTAACTATCACTGTAGGGTGTCTTATCCCATCCAGAGACAGGTATCATTTATCTATCACATATAAGTACAGGACTGTTGTATCAATCAATGACTTTTGGTGTTTTTTTTTTTAATTTTTTCACAAGTAAACCCTTGTAGAAAATACAAACTCCAAAATAATTCAGCAGTAAAACTGTCCTACAGACAACGCTACGGTTAGAGAGGAATTTTCAAGGTGTGGTGTCAATGTGATGATTCTGCTCTTGAAGTATGATTAAAATGAGCTGATATGAATTAGAACTATAGAGATGAAAAATCTTTATCTATTTTAAATGCTTTCTTGAAGAACTGGAGAAGCCCATTATCAAAAATATTATCCTAAATTATAAAAGGAAACGTAATTATTTATTATTATTATAATATAAGTACAGGAGTTTTGAGTACCGATATCAAAAATAAACATGCTTTGGCTATGCATGTTTTAGAAATACAGAATAAATTTCAATGACTTTTTAACAGTGACAATTTTTAATACTATTGACCATTTTAATATTGACAATCCAATATCGCACACCACTCGATGAAGTGTAGTGAATGTATGGAATTTGCAATTAATATCGCAATATTTGCAATAAACAAGTATGCAATTTGCATACTTAACACACCCATTATTTATAGCTAAAGGTGTACCACTTCAGACAGTATTAGCAGAAAATGGAAAAAAATGTGTCATTCCATCTTTCACATCAGAACTTGTTCACATAAATATTCTTTGGCAATTTTCAGCTCTGTACAAAAAACTCAGATGAAACAACCTGTAGTATGTTGAGCTGAGGCTAGAGCAGAATATATTCAAGTAGATCCAAGTGGAGAGACTTCCTGTGAAAATGCAAACAATTTTTCTCAGCAAGCTTCTTTCTGGGATGATTGCTAATGTCTAGATCAACTTTCAATGGTACATTTTAAAGTCACAGTTAGCTTAACAGTAAAGTTCACTGACATATGTTCAATCTTAATATTCACAAATTGGAAGGCAAGATTCATTGTCCCAGGGGATAGGCAGGTAAGAAGGACCATCTGGATCTCTCTCAGACCTTCTCAGTGCAAGGAAGTCTTTGCCTCCTCACCTTCAAACCACTGTGGGAAGTAACATTCCATAAAATGAGCTTAAGGCCAAAGCTTCTTTTCTTTCCTTTTAAATAAACAGGTTTTTGGAACAACGTTATGAAAAAAGCAGTTTCACTGCCTACTTTTATTTATAGTCAAGAATTCAACAGATTGCTTTAATTTTCTTGTGATGAAAATACTACCAAAAAAATCAAACAGATAATAGCAGTTACTCAGCTTTTCAGGAGTGGCTCATATTCCTGTGTTTTGTAGTTGCTTTTTGCTTCTATTTGATTATTGTTTCCTTCCATATACTTCATTTCAGTCCCTAAGGACATCCATTGCATCTTCTTTTTGTGTTTTGTTATTTTTAAATAATAACTGTCTGTTGTCTTTAAAGGCATACATTTTTATGAAATATTTGTTCCTTGTCTTTTTAGTAATTTAGAAAATGTAGACAAAAACTGTTTCCATGGCCATCTTCATCTAATGGAATAGTGGTATCTAAAATGCAGTTTTTCTTTGTAGTCTCCATCAGTTTTAGCTGGAGTGGTTTATAAGCAGAAAGAATCAGTGAAGTGATCCAAAAGTTGCTACTTATTTTTATAACTTTGTATAAATTCAATAAATCCAATCATCTAGAATTTAAATGACCTTGTTTGGTTTCTTTAGAATAGATGATGTGTTGGGGCAAGGGAAATGACTAGAACATCTCTCCAGGAGCCCACCAGATATTTTTTAGCATAAATCTAGTAACAGTCATTGCTGTTTTAAAGAAGTGTTCCACTCCTCCTGAGGGTCTCCCTGGAAAGTACACTGAACGTTCTTGATATTAGAACAAAGATTATTTTTGAAATATACATATTGACCTCTAATTATTAATCCTTATCTTTGCTATGCTGTATGGTTTTAGAGTTCTCCTGCTTGTACCACTTTGAGACTTTGCACAGAAACTGCCTGAAATGTATGAATTATTCTTATTCATATTTAAAATCTGTCAAAATCTTTGGATGGACACTGAGGTACATTTGTGCTGGTATATGAAAAATTTAAGAAGTGCTACCACTAATTCTCAGCATGCCAAACCATTGTTATTTTAAAATAAATACACATTCAAGAGCTGTCATTTTTTTGTTCTGCCATTTCCTCAGTTTATAAAACAGTACCCTGTAGGTTCATTTCTTTAATGATCTAAAACACAACTACAAGCCAGGTTATTTGTTTTTCATCTACAACTACACTTAATGTCATCCTTGTGGCATAAATGTAACAAGACTGAGTTGGGAAAACATTAGTAATATTTCAACTGACTGGCTCACTAAATCATGAATAACACAGTTAATGCACAAGGTCATTCACTAACAAAATCTATTTGCTGTGCCCTCAGAACCAAATGAAAATATTTATTACCAAGGATGTCACTAGTAACAGGAGTCACAATAAAGCTTTCAGCAGAGAGTGAATAGGGGCAACGTAAACTCACCCACCTTTTCCCACAATACTTTTTCATAATTCTGCCTTAATGAAAACTTTAAAGGCTATTTTGTTACCTTTAAAACAAGTTATTTAAAGTAAAAAAAAAAAAAAAAAAAGTGGAAGATTCAGTGAAGTCTGCCTATAGTTCAGAAATATAGGCCAAATAGTTTTCAAAGAATAGAAATTTTATCATAACATTTAAAATATTATGTTTATCCTGGAGTGGATGAAGTACAAAATAAGGAGGCTAAATGCTTCACAACAGTGAATTTACTTACAGAATTTGCATGTGCATGTGTGTGTGTGCAGGTATGCACATTTGATGGGAATGAGAAGGATGCAATAGGAAAGATCTGAGCATGTGTAGAATGGCTGCTTTGCAGATCTTAGGGACAGTTCTACAGGGAAAGGTGACAGTCCCTATTGCCAATCTCTGAAGACCTTTTTAGTAGCTACCAGAAATTCAAATCCCCAGAGAGTGTTTCCACATGCTTTTCTCCCCTCCCCAGAGTCATCCTTAATTTAGGCATCCAGGACTGCTGACGTCATACTCAGAATATAATAATTCTCATTATTACTGCATCACCTACAAATGCTCCTACAAATGGCCAGGATCCTCATGGGTAAGGCACTGTGCAAACGTGCAACTAAAAGGGGGTTCCTGAGTATAAGAGTTTACATCTAACAAACAACTGAAGATAGCCAATGTCTAGAGAGAGAGGAGTAAAGATAACAAGGAACTGATATTAAGCAACAAGATAACTTCCATCTGCACAACCTTCTCTCTTATTTTTTGATATAGGAGGGGATGATCAGCTAAGTCTTATGAATCCTTTAAAAGCTGCAGCACTTTCAGCATTTCACTGCTTAGAGGAGCAGAAGAGACTTCTTGTCAGGGTTTAAAATAAGGAGAAATGGCAGAAAAGAGCATTCTGATCAGCTCTCTCAGAACTGTTGGAAGCAAGGAAAAGCTGTCCCTTTAATTGGCACGACAGAGAGGTCTCTTTTCCAGTGACTTAACAAGTACTTATTGGTATAAATTTCTGCTGGCTCCACCTCTCCTCTAACAGTGCAATGAAAACATTTTTTTAGGAAATCCCTACAAAGTGTAAAAAATGATACCTAGACTGTCCCTCTCCCTGCAGTTTCATTTCCAGATTATAAATCAGAATAGAAACCTCTCATTGGGCAGAGTTTTGTTCTGTATCTCAGATCTCTGGGCACTTTGGGAGAGAATTCTACATTCAGAAAAAAAATCATTTCTGTCATGCTGAGTTTGTTTTTTTTTTTTAAAGAATCATAAGCTGCTGGAGAAATATTAGAAATTAAGAAGACATGAACAGACAGAGTGTGAAGCTGTGGACTAATACCGTTTATCAGGAGCTAGTCCTGCTGGTAACAAGAGTTTGCTGTCCTTCAAAATACCAGCTGCAAACTCTTGTGTGTTGCACCTTATCTTCTTTTTTGTCATAATATGCAACATTAACAAAAAAAATCTGCTTTATAAACTATTTAAATTTACCCACTAAATTTTGACTGGCACAGTTCCGAGAGTGATCCCAGGAGCTGCTCCACCAGCAGATAGAAGGTGGCTGTAACCTCTGTCAAGTTTACAATCACCTCTTTCATTGCCATTGATGCACTCAAAAGAGGACATCATCCCACAGCCTTTATGAGACTGTCAGACTTGTATGGATTATTCAATTTAACACATAGAAATCATTACTGCATACAATTTACTATAAATGTAAATGAAATGCCTATCCACTTTATGCATGTATGGGCATAGGTCGCTATTAGAGTGCCAGCAATTTCAAGCAATTTCTGCATGCTATTTTCTGAAAAAAATAGCACAATGGCTTCCTTATGGGGTAAAAATCTATAGGAGAGTTAAAGGCTCAGTAAAATATTTTCTGACTGCTCCATTTGGCAGGCAGGCTTTCTCCTGCTAGGACAAGTATTAGAGCAAACCTGAGGCTGCACACAGAGCCACCCTTGCAGGGCTCTCCCCTCCCCACCAGCATGGCCACAGTGCGGGCTTGTTTCCAGACCTTCCCCTTGATGCAAACACAGGGAACCAGACTTAAAATGAAGTATTTGCTACTGAAAAAGAAAGGCGGCCATTGCAAGGGCAGTACAGATAACTTCCTCAGGGAAGAATGTTGTGAGAAAGTGGTTAGCATATTTCCTGACCCCTTTGCTTTTGTAGACTGCTGGATCCGTGACTGATTTCTAAAGGAGACGATGCTCTTGTGAAAGCATTTTAAAATTCCTTTATATATATGTGTGTGTGTATAAAATATACCAGATCCCTCTACTTTATAAATACCCACAATAATCTATGTACACTCACATAGCATGCATTTGTCAATATAGGATACATACAAATAGCTTATTCCACCCACGACTTTTCAAAAATGAATACAGAACAGTAGTATAAACATAAATTAAGAATGAGATATACATCTCTGCCAATCAAGATTAATGTATATTATTATCCCTTGACCCCTTCTTAATGTTCCATTTTACCATGTTTCTAAAATATTTATACCATACAGGGTATTAAATTATAGCAATTAAGACCATAGTATGGTTTTATTAATATTTCATCAAGAATGTTTCATAATTTGAATTTCCCTGGTGCTCTTCAGTTGCTTTGCTGTATACTGTGGGGATGGAGAGCGTTTATGTCTTGTTCTTCTTCCTCCTTGCAGAATGTTGGCAGCATTTTGCTTTATTTAGCCATATGTGGTCTTTTACAGCTACTGATTTTTTACTTGTTGACTGACTCATGCAATAGTTTCAGGTTCTTCCTGTCAAGTTTTAGGTCTCCAGCAAAGCAAAGACAGAAGGCTAGAGAGACATCAGAGAAGAAACACCAAGGGAGCACAAATTCAAGGAGAGTCTGATACCGATGGGTTTGTTCATCCTGGGGAAGAGAAATCTGCTGACAACAGCTACTTGGGCAGGATTATATAAAAAAGATGGAGCCAGATTTCTGCAGAGACTCATAGGAAAAGGGTTCAAGGTAATGGTCACACCACAGATCTCTGCAAAGGAAATTCTGGTTGGATAGAATGAAAAAAAAAAAATACTTAATGAGTAAGTGATAGTTGAATGTTGGGACAGGCTTTTCTGAGAGACTGTCAAATCTTTATTAATTTTTCCATAATTCAGGTGGAGTATGGCCTCAAAAGCCAAATATTAGGTTTGGAACTGCTTTACACAGGTTGTTGGACCAGATCCCTTCCAACATTATTTTTTTCTATGATTCTATGTGTGTATAGGTAACAACTTTAAAGACAGTGATTCCTCACAAGAGACAGGATAATTCCATCCTGAGATACCAAAATACTGATAAACCTTTCCTCGAAATAAGTACTGCATGTCTTTATGTGGAAAAGCTGCTGCCCTCAAGAGTACCATCATCTCTCAGACCTGCATTCAGCAAAGCATTTTTATTTCTGGTTCAGTTTGTTCTTATGCAGCAAAGCACTTTAAGACATATTCAGCTGATGAATCATGACCCAAAAGCACTGGAAGGGAGTGGAGAAGAGAAACACAGAAATTTGGGAAAATTCAAACCAAACTACCATTTGGCCTTTATTGATTATTTTCTGTGGCACACAAACATGCATAGTCATCAAACCAGAGCTGAACCAGGTATGACAGCAAAACTGAAGATAATTGAAAATATTAAAAAATTGGATATTAAGTTGATAATAAAAAAGTTAAATGACAAAATTTTAGAGAAAACAATAATATTAGAACAAGCAAAAAATAAATAGAAGGCATAGAAGAAACGGAATAATACGCAAATAATAGTAGGAGGAAATGCCTCTTTCCGAAGCAGCAAAATGTCACTGCATAAATGGCAGAGGATTAAAGGACACAACTGAGCTTTATTGCTGCCAAAGCACTAGGTAGACAGACATAAAGGTAGAGGAAGAAGAGTGATGAACCCACAGAAACAAACTGGGATAGGCGTAAAGAAAAAACTACCCGGGACTTCATATTAGGTTTGGCTATTCCCTATATTTTAAAATCTATTTTCCTAAGGTGGTTTCATAATGCAGTTTTAGACATCTAAAGATTAGGTATTTAGTACAAACTTCTTGCCTACCTTTCCTATAGCTGAGAGAGAGAGAGAGGCACTTCCAGAGAGCACTTCAACCTCTCTCAGAAAGACATCAATCACATGTAAATAAAATATCACCACCCATTTGATGTGCAGCCATGAAATACCAAAAGTAGTTGGGGTTTTGCAGCAAAGATTCAAGGATCTGTGTGATATGGAAATCAGCAGCTGACCCCGTTAGGAAGGGGGATACCAACTTAATGGTAAAAAAATCAAGACTGAAGGAAGGGGATGGCTCTGCTGACCACAGCCTTAGTCATCCAGATTGTAACATAAATGGCAAAAATGTATAGTGGTGTTTCCCCAAAATCCTGAGAATGTAGTTTCAAACTCAAAATTAATTTTAGTGCTTTCTCCTAAACAAGTAATAATTATTATTTCTCCACTCATATGTTTGTGTTATTTCACATAATCTAGGATATAACACCGGAGTAAAACTGACATAGAGTGACAAGATTGACTTAATCTAGCACAAGAATACAAGTTTAAATGATTGTTGTAAAATAGCTCATTAATTTTAAAACATCAAGGACAGTTTTTACTAGGCACATACTAAGGCATTTTTTTTTCTTAATCATTACATTGTGGGTTTTGTGCTCTAATTATGTTATACTACATACCTCAGTGAATTTTTTCATTCAGTACTCAGCAGCCTATTTTCAAAATAAGGGAATGTTACAGATTTTATATTTTATTGGGGGAAAAAAAATTGGAATTTTGTGTATTGTAAAAAAAAATTTTGGTTCATTTCTGAAAAAGTCTACAAAAACATGCCTCCACCAAAAAAGTCTACTGAACAGACTAAGTTGACAAATTATCAGGAGTAACAGGTGCCTCTGGGGTTATCCTGGAAGGATTTGGTTGTTGTGGGAATTCATATAAATGGAGGCACCAGTGAAAGAGCACAGCTCTTTATATTATATTCTCACCTAGCAGGGAGAGCTGATGCTCCTCCAGGTAACATTGCTCCACATATAAAAAATGAGCAATTTTGAGCAATTAGTTTCACCAAAGGTTGAATGGGAGTCTGAACATCCTGATGTCTTGCATGGGAAGCTATGAAGGAGAAAGGAGGATTGTTTTTCACATGTAGAATGAGTGAGGAGATGAATGTAAGATAATTAACAGGTTGCTGTGTCTCTTATTTTTGATAGTCAATTTAATTAGATGTTCTGTAATTATGCATCTGGACAATTCCTTGGGTCAATGCAATTCCTACAAAAACTCATCCATAATGGATAAAAGCATTGGGGTCTTGCAAAATAGAGATTTATCTAGGATGTAATTATATGTAAAGTGTATGTGTTTTGTGTGTATGATGTATAATGCTGGAATAGGATTTGCATATACTCAAATATTCATTAAATCTTCAGTATCTTGTGCAACAAAATGCAATAAAGGAAGGAATAGAAACACAGCTAACAGGGAGAAGATTCATCTCTTTCATTTTCATAATTCGTATTGTATAGTGATCTACTAATTGATTTTCTTATTTAAAAATATCAACAATATGTTTGATGTTATAAATAACATTAAATAAGAGGAATTATTAAAGCATTATAAACTTGTATTCAATTAAAATCTTAATCTTTAAATTAAATCCAAATATATTAATAAGTAGTTAAAAATTAATAGAAAATGAACTACCAAATATAGCACTGTAATAATTTGTGGAAAGCAGGATATTTTAAGGACATAAGCCTTTCCAGATCAAACTGTAGGCGCTGCTGACAATTCATTAAAAGGGATAAAAATATACCACTTATTTGGTAATTGAACTTATAAATACATTTTAATTATCATGTCATCCATAGTACTGCATCTAACTCATTCTTTTAAACCACCATATTATTACTTGTGCAATTTTACTAGGTACTTAATTTACACTAAGCCACATGTTTAAATAATTATTTCAGCACAGTAGCATTAGAGCTAAAACAGTGTTTTTATAAAGCCTAATAAATCTGAAGGGAAAAGCACTCAGAGTCTCGAAATATGTTTTCTATACACAGTGTGAACTCCAGTTGTTCAAAGTGAAGTGTTGCCTTTGGTGTGGAACATGAAGCACTTGGGATAGAAGAGCAGTGAAGCATCAAAGGAGGACCAATCATCTGATACCACAAAATGCATGTATTGATTTCATATTTTGAAAGGCTTCTTTTACCTTGAATGTTTAGCAGATCCAATATAAGTCTGAACTGACCCCAATGAGTTTAAATCCTGCTTTAACTAAAAGGTAATATTTGAGAAGAACAATGAGTTATTCTGTCTTTTTGGAGATTATCAGCACACGGGGTAGTAATTCAGAGACAGATATATGACATACTGGGTTTTGGACCAGAGAGATTATGAAGACTACAAATATTACTGATATTTACAATCCCCAGTAGACCATGAAAAAAAACTGCTTTGAAATACCTGTTATGGAGTAGGCAGAGGTTGCTTGTTAAACACCATTTCAGTTATAACTTATTTTTTCTACTGGTTAATTATTATGTTATATTATATTATATATTTATTATATTATTATTATATTAATGTTTTCAGCCTCAGACAAACCACAATGCAGATAAATTGACTACGGGATTTAACTGTGGCATTAAGTCTTTTTTCACACTTGCAGCTTTTAATTTTATTTATCTTTTAATTAATAATTTATTTTCAAAAGGACCACGTTCTGTACTTGTAGAAAACCAAGCTTTACTTGACATATTCAAGATGCTTTTCCCATTTTAAACCCAGGCTCTAGATGATGACATGTAAAGATGAAAAAAAGTAAACCAAGCATATTCACTGTGTGCTATGAGGTATTTGGATTTCTTCTTCCAAATCATACTTGGATACGTGATCATTAGTCCAGTACTTTTAATGTAATTATGTATTTCCAATGTTTTATCTATTTAAAGCAAGGCAAAGCAAATCAGGAGCCAACAAACCTCAAACCACGAAGCCTAAGGAAATGAAGTGGGTCTAGACACAACTGGCAAGATACCTAGTTTAAAAATATTTTCCATTAACAATTTCTCATTTTTAGTGATAAACACTCTCCAGAGTGGACCCAAAGAAGAGGGACAGATGATCAATAGGGACAGTTACTAAACTACCATCCTGCAGTGACCTACACTGCTACACAAGCCCAAAAATATTTATATCACTAAGCCTTCTTGTTCCACAGTACAGCTGGGTTAAGTGTTCCAAATTAAGTCCATTTAAAAATTTTGTTAAATGTAATTACAAAAACCACCCCCCATGCCCTCCCTGCCTCCTAACAAAGCCCTTCCCAAAGAAACCAAGCAAAAAACCATCCCACAACAAAATGCTTTGTTTGACATAAAAAATATTTTTAAATATTTTAAATTTTTATTTTGTAATTTGGTTAGAATTTTTCTAGAACTAGTTTCTGAAAAGGACAGAAGAGTTTAAAGCACAGTTGAAACCAGATATTTAGTTTAAATAGAAACAATTTAAGGAAGTGTAGGAAAACAGGAAATTGTTCTATAGGTTTTTACCCAAATAAAATTAAATGGGTTTGGTCTGTTTTGTTTTGGTTTGGTTTGCTTTCGTTTTAGTTTAACAAAAAAAACCCCCAAACCATCAAGATACAACAGCTCCCAAAAAAATTTTTGACACAACTCTTTCAAATCTCCAAAGTACATTTAAGATTTTAAAAAAGGAATTCAGTTTGATTTTCTGATTTCACTGAACTGGTTTTAAGTAGTCTTTATCTGTAATTTAGAGACCACTAAAAAGTGCCTTTTTTTGCATAAACTGAAGATGTCTCAAGTATGGGAGGGAAAACTGCACATTTTTTCAACAAATATTTTTTTGAGAACCAGAGAAAGTGTTTTTATGAAAAGTAAGAATACACGTAGACAACTATTTTTGCTCGCCTTACTAGCTTTTGCTTAAAATGCATTTTAGAATACCTTTTTTCTAATGAATTCAATTTTTGCCACTGTTTGTGTAAGTAGCAGGCAAGCCTCCTGACAAATCTTGAGCACAGACTTGGAGGAATCTACGATGTTGCTTGTGATAGTCGCGGGTGGTACAATTCAGAGAAATTAGTGCTGTAGAGCAGAAGATGTGTTTGTGTCTGAGCTGCCAAGCTGAAATGCTGCATCTTGGCAAGTCTGCCCTCCCTGGGTCTGGCAGTGACAGGGGATGGCTGGACACATGCCCCACTTTGTTGATCTGCCATGGCAATGATAGCCCTTGGCAGAATAAATGAGTAGGAGCCATACATAACATTACATTTTGCAGCTAAAGCTATCAGAGCATGTCTGCCTGAGTCCCATAGCTGAAGCCATCCCTGTGCATCCCTGCATCTAAATACAGCCCAATTAATCTCACTTTATTAAGAATTCAGCTCTGGAAAAAGGATGTTTTCCCTACTGAGTATGAAATTCTTCCTGTTTTGAAGTTTGAGCATTTGCTAACTAGCCACAGTTTTGGTTACCTGGCTGATGAGAGGAAAGGTGTCTGAGTAATTTGTGGATATAATAATACTATACAAATATGGATATGAATTCATATGAAATTCTTTTAAGTGTTTGTAAATTGTCTCCAAACAGCTTGGTGTTATGGCTTTGTTAGACCTAATTTGAAGAATGTTTTGTGTTCATAAAACTTGGGTCATAATTCAGAATTTGATTCAGGGCTGCATCTTGGTGTGAGGTCATAACTATTTTGTGCCTCACCGATTTCACTGTTGTGCTCCATATGGACCCTGTCAAATGGGAAACTTACCCTGTTGATTTTATAGGGTCACATTTTCATAGGCATTCAATTCACTCAAAATATAACTGCTGTGCATCAATTTCAGTTAGACATAAAAGTCACACCGAGATGCTTTTGTTCCATGATTGGAAATGGATTGCATAATGTAGACACATCTCCTTTGTACAGCAATACCTGTGTCAGTAAAAGTCTTTGTCTTCCATATGAGATGGGAAAGTTGTGAAACGGTAAGAGATTTGCTGAGAATCACCCAGCAGCATGCTGCCAGAAACTGAAATTCTTCTCAGTCCCAAAGACAAATACAGTGTTACAACATTTCATCCTATGGTTCAGCAGTGAAAAATATAATATTTCTACAAATGCTGATAGTTTAATGTATTCACCCCAACCTGGAATTAGTAACCAAACACTACAATGGGGGTGTTCAGGATAAAAAGAAATAAATAAAAGTAAAGTAAAATTACAGAGCTAAAGAAATCAGCTGGACTAAATACCCCATTTGTTTTTTTATCCTCAGCTAACTGCCTTTTTCTAAGAAAGGTAAAGGAAATTCTTCTGGGAAAAGGAAAAGCCATGTTTGAGAAACCAGCAGCAATCAGTACACAACAATAAAATCACAGATTAGCTGAAGGTTTCTTTATTATAAATACATCTCACCATTCATCGTACCTGGTCCACTAGGCCCATTTTAAAATGAGCTGATAAAGCAACATTGTTTCATAGACTGATAATCAGCTTACTGAATTTCAGAGAGGTCAGAGGCTTCCTTGTTTGTTTAGCTGCAGTAGTCTTTTAGCTCCCTGATCTTCTCAGTCTATCGTTATTATTAGTCTTCCTTGAGTTCTGCTTTTCAAATACCTTGTCTTGAGCTCACTTTGCATTTCCTATTCAGCAATTTAACCTTACAGACAGTTTATAAAACAAGATAAAAAATCCATAAATTAGGTGTCCATGGGTGCTTGTGCCCTATATCTTTGTCAAGGATGATCACAATCAACTGCTTGTTTCTCAAGACAGCCTGTCAGTGAGCACAATTACAGGTTCTCAGCTTGCCCAGCCATAGCAGCAGAAGTAAGACCCTTGTAGCAAGGGAAACAGCTTCATATTAATTTTTCACCTGTATAATTTCTGCCTATTTTCTTAATTCTATTTTTTTTTCTTTACAGATTGTCAGTAACACTCTTTTACAGCAGCAAAACCCTATTACATATGCAATATTAATACTGTGTATCATTCTATACTTCACAGACCATGTGAAAACTTGATTGTGGTGCAACCCAGCCAAGCCAGGTGTAATCTGTGGACTTGGTCAGCTCTGCTGTGTCACCACAACAGAGTGAAGAACAACATAAGGCACTTGTCCAAGGTGTCATGCAACCCCAGTAGTTTTAAACCATTATAAACATCAACATCCTCATGATATTTTATTTCTAGACATGAAGGGACAACCCTTCTATCACTATATAGGGCAGAAATTTTTCCGTGGACTTCACTGAGATGAAAACATGATTTTTTTTTTTTCTTTTACATTTGAGGTTACAAATGTCAGCAGGAAGAGTGCTCTCAGATATGTCTTGCCAGTAAATAGTGACAGGTTTTGCATGAATGCTGTGGACCATTCATCATCTGAAACAGGACCTATTACAGCAGACTCCAAATTGGGCACTGTTGAGCAAGGAAAGATGATAATGGTATAATAAATGCCTATATACCACAGGACATTATGAAAGAGGTGACTTGTGGGAGAAAAATTTCTTACATTTCTGAGAGGCAATTCATACATATTTAAAAGTCTCATCTTAAAGTGAGTCAATATATTGCTAAAAGGAAAAAAAATAAGATGCTGCTTGCATTGGTTTTGTGTCTTATACTTGCAGACTTCCCTAGGAACCATGATATATTAGGAAACTCTGCAGTGATATGAGGGCTTTCCTATCCCTCAGACTCCTCCAGGATGGCTATGATTTGGAGCACTACCTGGGGTCCCCACATCATCCCATACTTTGTTCCTATCACTGAAATGCTCCTTTGTCATCCATACCCTAATATATCCTCTAAAGAATCCTCACAGGATAGGTTTTAAGTCTACTGTCCAAGTCACTATGCCAAGAGCTTCTGGGCACACCTGGAGGTGTAAGACCACCTTGCTTCTCTCTCTTCGTGATACAAAGAATTCAGTGTGGCAGTAAGTTTCCCACCCTCATTTCCTATTTCTTTCTTACAGGAAGCAGCCTTGTCATCTAAAACGTGAGAAAGCATCTGGACACCCAGGCAATGTGCTGACATGGCAGTACATCTTGGTCATGAATTCCCACACTGTCTGGCTGCCATATTTTCTGCTTTTCTAGCAAATATTGCCAGTCACACAATGTTATTCTACTCATAATAGGCCTCCAGGCAGAGTACAAAGCATTAATTAATTCCCTCTGATTCCAACAATTTAGGAAGTTTTTAACCCTTGTACTAAGCCACTCATTTGAGACTAATGTCTGAACTTGAATTCACAGATGCTACAGGAGACCATGTCAAAAGCCTTGTTTAGGTCAAAATAGATAACCACTAGTTCTCTGCTTATCCACAGAGCTTTTTACTTCATTTTAGAAGGCAATAAGGTTGGTTAGGCATGATTAACCTCTGATTCATCCATGCTGGCAAGTCTGAAGAAGGACATTATCTTGTCCTTCATATGCCCAGTAATAACTTTCAAGAGAACACACCACATAATTTTCTCAGGGATCCAGATAAAGGTGGTCAGCCTGTAGTTTCCTGGAGTCCGAAGATGAGTGCAACACTCAAGTTTTCTCCAGCCTTAACTTGCAATCTTCAGAACTTTCAAAAAAGATATAGTGATCCTTCCTGTGATACCAGCTATCTTTCCAAGCATCCTTGTAGGCATATATGTTGACTCATAGACTTTTCTGTATCAAGATTTCTTAAGATATCCTTGACCCAAGAGTTTTCTACTGCCATAGATCATACTCTCCTTGAAAACTATCTCTGCACATAAAGGCTTGGGAGATCTTTTACTGCAGGTCACAATACTGAGCAATTCAGTCTACCTGCATCTGCTTTCAGAAATTCACATCCCCCATTCAGCAGGTTTTCCTCTTTTTTTCTTGTACTTCTAAAGCAGCAGCGGAAGATCTTCTTGTTGTCCTTGATAACCCTTGCCAGTTTGAACCCCAGTGAAGACAGGCTTTCCTAGCACCATTACAGATCTCTATACTATATTCTTCCTCTGTAGTCTGTCCTTCCTTTATAGAACCTTTTTTCTTTGCATTGGAACTCAGTCCTGACTTACCAAAGCAGGTTCGTGACTGAGAGCCAGGAAAGGAAATGTTGTGCTTTCTGTCCCAAGAGACCTGCCAGATCTGCTGAGCTGTTTTTCTATTTAGAGGCAACTCTAAAGCCTCTCACAGCATCTTATCTATCAGTTAGCTGAAAAGCCAAAGCTGGATCTCTGAAGCCCAGGGACTGGTATATGTCTTCCTCATTCCTTTCAAAATCTTGAAATCCCTTATAAGTACAAATCATGATTTAATTAATTCTATCTGGAATTCCTCTTTTCCTACTAGACTGAATATAAGTGTATTTCAGCTGCATTCACGGAGTCCTGTCTAGGAAGATCCATCAGACTGCAGGGGCAGGTTCCCTTTGTAACATCGATATTGCACAAAGCTACTGGTCTGGGATAGTCTCCTTCTACCTTAAAACCTCCTTCTTTCTGAAAATATTCCTTAATTCTGACTGCAGTCCCTCTTTGGTTCAATGTTCTGGCTCATAAATTGCAATACTCCACACCTTGACACTATATGGTGTCATTTACATTTTCTGAAAGGTATTTGCTTTTAAATCACACCAGCTGCACAGCTGTAAGTTAGATGCTAGGTTGGAGAAAATCAAATCAATGAAATATGATACTATCACGACTGATGCTGTCTGCATTTCGGAAAATTTTTTTCATGCTGGTGAGGCTGGGTGCACTCAGAATTGCACCCTAGGTTTCACTGCATCAAAGAATTTCTCCATCTTGCATTTCTGAGTTTGAAATAAATTTTTGTAGTTCACCATATTTTAAGCATCATCAACTTTATTCTTTCTAACAAAAAGTATTTCTTAAGATGATTTTGATATTTTTAAAGTGCAGCATACTCTGAATTAATCCAGGGAAATGCCCTAAAAATGCAAAGTCAATGATGTCTGAGGCCTCAGAGCTCTTGCTGCATTAGGGCTCAGAGGTCTTACAGCATTATCTCATCTCCTATCATTTCAAAGCTTTCAAACAAGTATACTGTCCTTCTAAAAATCGTTCTTCAGGAGCCAAAACTCCAGGGTTTTTGATCTCAACTCTATAAGTCTTTCCTTGATCTTAAAGGCTTCAGATTTTGTAACTCCCTCTCTGTTGATAGACCTCATTACAACATGCAGGGTCAGAATATGAGATGACTGTTTCTCACTTTGAATAACTATCTGCTTATTTATTTATCACAACTACTTTTTTTTTTTTCTTCTAAGGACATCAAGTAATTGCAAACATATTACTCTTTTGGTCTTCCTCTTTATTTTCAAGTTTTCCAAGAGGTCATTAAAGGATTTCTGAGAAATGAATGTATAATTAAAGTGATCACCAGCATTTTACCCTTGATGTTCTAGTGGTTCCAGTAGCCTTTTCATTAGACAGTCAGTTCTAAACACTTTGAGAACTGTTGTGTAAGGAGCTGCTTTAAAAGGACAGGTAAGCAACTTTTATTTTATTTTCTTTTTCATTAAAACACCCTGTAAAATAAACAGCTGGGAATATTGTGTGTCTCAAGAATGCAAAGAGTTGCTGGTACTAGAGAAAACTATATGGAGCCATGCTTATGGACCAAGCTGGAATTTGATTCACGTTTCTGCTTGGCATTTAATTTACAAACACCAGTTCCCTTCACATCTTGCTTCCACCCTATAGCCCCCCTGAATGCCGAATGGATAAGTCAGGAGTAAGAAGCAAAAGGTCCCCTAGTATAAGGAAGCTTAGGGAAAGTCCACAGAGATTTCTACACTGTAATGGAAAAGAATTCAGATATGAAACATTAAGGTAACTTCAATAAAAAGAATACATTCCTAAAGGTAAGAGCTATTGGATTGTAGAACCATCTCCTGGTGGAAGTGGTCAGGGCAGCATGGTTTAGGTTGTATCGAACAAATGCTTCACATGTTTTGTTTTGTTCTGTTTTGCTTTTGTACAGATGGCAAAGAGAAGAAAATGCATAGTGCTTACAATGTTACAGAAGTTTGGAGGTTTTTTCTTCCTACAGACAGTAAAGAGCAGAATGAAATTGTCTTCAGCAATTTGAATGTTTTATTTTTCCTGAATGGAAGAACACCTGAAGGGCTGAGGTGTAATTTGGTGCAGAATATGCAACATTACATTATAGAGAATATAGTTCTCAGGGCACTATCCTCCTCTCATGGCAGATATATAACTTCCAGTAATGACAACAGAAAACACACATTTGCCACAGGAAACTGACTGCTGTGTCTTACCCTAATATAGTCGTGTTTCTGTGATAGAATTTCAAACACTATCCTTTACTAACCACATGGATGTCCCATACATACAATTTTTATTCAAGAAAAATACACATTTATCAATGTTGCATACTAATGTCTACACTTCAGTAACATAACTTCTAAGGGTAAGAAAGTCAACATGCATATACAAAAGGATGCTTCATTTAAAATTGGACTGAAAATTAGCAGGTGTTTCAAAATATGTATCTGTTTGAATATGGAATGTAACATTACTCAGTATGCAACCCCCAAGCAGTTCAGAGGTTTTTGTCAGCCATAAATTTGTTGCAGCTGAGCAGCTCAACAGAGCTCAAGCCTGGATCTCCATGGTTGCTCCAGAGCCCAGCAGGACTTCATTGGTAGCTGGTAGCCCAGATGACTTCTCATAGGAAATTTGTTAGCAAGCAGAGGTATGCAAGGTATCAACAGGCTACATGGGGTAGAAGAACCATTTAACTTGGCACTTAACCTGAGCTAATTAGCCCTGCAGATAGGATGGGTAGATTGGTAAAAAGCTGTAACATAACCAACCTGCTCCTTGTACCTGATCTGGCTCATGAAATGCTATCTTAGATATTTGTTCAGGGTGCCATAGCTGTGGAATATAACTTAATAAAGTATCAAAAGTAATCAGCATACAGACTGTAAGACAAACGAAGCAAATTAATGTGAATGTGCAGAAAAATAGCTTTCTACTGTGTTTATTTTCTGTAAAACATGATTCTCTTCAAAATAGATAACTAGGATGAACCTCTCCATAGAACAAACCTATTTTTGAATCTTAGGGTTATATGAAGGTAAAATAGTGCAAGAAGTTCTATGAATACATTTCATGGGCATGTAAATTATTTATCCCAGAAAATCCCTAGATCTACTTTAAAAATATTCATAAGTCATTTATTTTCATGTACATCATTCTGGCCTTAGCACCATTGCTCCTTTTTCTTAGTTCATGATGCTGCATTTTTCAAATTTACACAGAAAGCTGTCCTACAAATGGAGAAAAATATTGCAGAAATGCAATAAAAATCTCAGTATTTAGATAATTCACCTTCTTGCCATGTGATTTAATTACATCATAAAAGAATAGGGTGAACATAAATGATTTTGAAGTCATGATGAAGTAAATAATAAACACACATAAGAGAAACTTTAAAAATACAGTTAATGAAGTAATTTTTTTCTATAATTCTAAAAAAATATAGAACAACGCAAGAGGCACTAAAATTACGTTTCTAGGACATCAGCCACCTAAAATACAAGTATGCTGTCCAATACTGTGGGGAGGGAATCATAGGGTATTGAAGACAGCTGTGCATGGTGAAGTTGTCCTGTTCTGATCTTATGCTATATTAGCCCAGGAATTGTATTTCTTTCCTTTTGCATTTGCCGTAATTGCAATTTATTCCTTTAAAAAGTGTTGGAGATTGTAAGAGTCTGTGATTTGAATTAATGTTAACTACTTTCACAGTAACAGATTATTAACTCAAAATCACAGGTTGCTGGACACTGGTGCCTCAATACATGACAAAATTTGGCCTTATTTCTCACCAGTTATTTTTGTGTGTTAATGATTTTAGAAATCCCACTCTTCTGTTTACTTTTCCACATTTTTCAGTTGTTTAGACAAAACATTTTTCACAGGTCATCTAACACTTCCTAAATGCTTTTGTAATTTTACTACTACTTCAACGTTTGCTTGGAGCAGTATCTGATCTCTGTCTGTCAGACTGTGTAATTTCTTGCCTCAAAGAATACTCCTGTACCAAAATATGGATTTCTCGATGCTTCCCCAAAGATCAGGATTTACTTCCCAAACGATAAGGTTGCATGCTTTTACTCATTAATATTGGCACACATGCACACATTAATACAAATATATTGTGTTTTCCAAACACCTAAGAAGATGCAAAGAAAACTTTGAATCACCAGAAATTAGTGCTCTATCTCTTTGCTTTCCATGGATCACCTTAGATCCAGGATTTTGCATGAGTTATAAGTAAGTTTGGCACTATCCTGACAGTGAACAGAGGATGTGTAGACTGGCAGAAGAAGCCACAGAGCAGGATGTAAAGAGACCACATGTAAAGACCAGCCCTAACTAATAATCACCTGGCTGACATTTCAAACTTGGATGTTTTCCAATGACTGTTTCATTTCTTTCTTAGAGAAAAGATACTGCCACCACCACCTATTTCTATGACATGCAGGTGCAATGTCCTTTTGTGCTAAGTAATACAAAGATAAAAATAAATAAATCCCTATCTAGAAAAACTGCGTCATGGATTCATGATAAATCATTGTTTAAAGGTTAGAGGTTCAAGTCCACACTTTATCATCTCTGTAAAGACATAGACAGATCTAGAAGAAAAATTTCTGACATGCCCTGTATACCTATCTGAAAACAAGGCAGTCAGAGGAATCTACCTCCATGTACTGATTACAAGGGAATACAAAGGGACTAACCCAGACTTAAAGGTCTAACTTTCGATGTTTAAAGTATGTCAGATAAATGTGCTCCATACGGTGAAAGAAAAAAGTGACTTAGAAGGATGAAGCAGAGTACAGTCATATATATGCATCATTTTTTACTATTATAAAACAAAAATTGTAAACACCATCTATATTCATCTGTCCTCAACCTGCCCACTGGTAAGTGATTTATGTTGACACATAGTATGAGACAAGATTTGTAAATGACGGCAACAGCTTTTCTTCAATGGATTATGGAGTTTACTTGCTTTTACAGCTACAGAAGTGAGTAAAAAAAGTTTTTACATTGTTAGAGTTCTTCTTTCTCTCATATCCCTAAGAAGTACAAGAATATTACCTTACAGAGGAGAAATGTGATAACAAAGATAGGTGTTAAAAAGTCACTTGAAGAAGAAAATACTGGCTATTAAGTCAGTTAGAAGAGCCCCAAGCCTCAGTTTAGCTAAGAAGATGACCTATTATTTTTGTAAAAATTAGAAAATTATAAAATCAGAGTAATTATATAATGTAGTTGTTCAAATAACAGGTCAGGATAAACACTTACAGCCCTGTGAGAATGATTTGCATTCTAGCACATGTACACAGTAAATTAGAGACTGGGGTGCTATCAAACACAAATTCCTAAGAGGAATCATTGTGTTTGCTGGTTCTCATCAAGTAATTGAATCAGTGCAGAGTTCAAACTCAGCCAAGTCAACACAAAATATATTGTAAGTCAATTACAGGAATGGCTCAAGTGAAGTTTGACCTTCTGGGAGCTGGCCCTGTAGTCATCATGGCAATCTCAGCTGGCATCAGAGTTAACCAGACAAATCATAACATCCACTTCGAATAGTCATGCACCACTTCCCTATCTGTGCAATCAACCAAGCAATCCCTTCTGCATTTCTTCCTATGGGACATGTAAAACAATGCAATTCCTCATGCCCTTGTAACAACCTGCATTTCTCAGAACTGCAGAGTGCAATAAGCTTCAGTGCAGAAGAAAAACCTAATAAAAATACTGATTAAAGTGAGAGAAATGGCTTTGCCAGTAAAGCACACTGGAGAACCAGCACTTCAGTGCTTGTGCGCTGATTGCCACATGTCTGATAGGATCGGGCTTCATCATCACCTTCTATATTGTAAAACCACTGAGAAAGGATAAGAAAAAACATCTGGGAATTTGGTGAAAAATCTAATATGTAAGAAAAACAGGAGCACAAAACTAAAAAAAAGTGACCTTCAGAACAAACTCTCTGAACCTGCTTTAAATGGAAGATAAAAAAAAAAAAAAAAAAAAAAAAAAAGTTTGTGGAAAATGGAGAGAACAACAAAGAGGTTTCTGTGCATTTCCTGGACAGGGAACCAAAATCAGCTGGCAGAGCAGTGATCAGTGAATGTGGGAATTGCTTCCAGGGACCAGATGCAGCAGTGGTGGCTGTGTCCTGATGGTTGCTGGTGGCCCATGGCCACCATAGCCAACGCCTGGGTGCCATCTACCTGTTTCAGCAGCTTGCACTGAGTGGTGCTGAGGACCAGCACTTTCTGTGCTCTCCAGTGGGGTGTACATTTTCATGCTTCACTCACTGACCTCACATCCTGGGGATGACATCCTCCACAGAACACAAAAGCAGATAAATGTGGAAAAAGTTGTTATTATATGAAGCTTGGTGCATGAGGTTTTTCCCCACTAGTGTCAAGTTAAAAGAGGTTCCAGGTGAGAGGAAGCCAGCTGCAGCTGCCAGGATAAAAAGGAAGCTATTTGAACCTAATTTGATATTTTATTTCCAGCAGCCTAAAAAGCTTTCAGTTAACTAAAGGCCAAGTGATTCTCAGCAGAAGAAAATTTAAAAAACTGTACAGAGAGAAGGATGCTTTTTAGTCCCTCTAAAGTGAAATGCTCTGAACCATACAATTCCAATTTCATCCTCCCACTTAAGTATTCATATGGATATCCTTTGCACTGTAGTGGGAGTAAAGGAGTTCCCAAAGTCACAGTAAGACATCTCTTTCTCATGGCAATATACTTCAAAGGAATAGGTTTACACACCTACTTACATGTGCTTGGGATCCATTCGAAAATGTGTGAGGCACCAAGGCTCAACTGACCTCACAGATTAAACATGATCTGTCATTTCTACAAACTTGCAAAAGTTTTCCAGGGATGCTCTCCTCCCCATAAATCTTGGTTTTAGCTAAGCAAACAGTGAATGGGAACTTGTGGCTGTTTGTAAGTGGCTTTAAAAGATATTTGATAATCAGAGGACTCTGTCATTCTGCAAAGTATGCCACAAAACCCAGAAGTTACAAATGTTACAGTAACAGCCATCAGTGCAAAAGAAGAAAATAAATCTGGAAACCTGAACTGGGGAATGTGTAATTTCTTTAATTTTATTTAATGAAATCACACACAAAAAAAAAGTTTGTGATCTAAGAGAGTGCAGTGAGGAAAGAAGTAAAGAATAGGAGAGAAAGTTTCACACCCAGCAACATTGGAGTGAGCTGTTCTGCGGTTTACTGCATTATTTCTCACAGGTAAATACAATGTAAAAACGTTTACATAGTCTTTTGAAGCTAAAATACTCCAAATTTTTCTATTAACTGAAGAGGAGTTAGACTTGCAGTATGAAAAGTATTACACTGAAATTTTAATAATCCTCCTGGAACACATTTTTAGGCATATGAAGAAGAAGATAAGCAGGAACAGTCAGGATGAATTCACCAAAGGCAAAACATGCCTGACCAACCTTGCTGTCTTCCATGATAAAATAAATGGATTTGTGGATGTGCAAAAATGTGTGTCTTCCTTTTAAATGCAGTAATACCTGAAAAAGAGAACATGCTTAGAAATAATAAGTATCTTCGAACTGCTGGTCATAGCATCCCTTCAACTTTTAGAATCTGTGAGACACTCTAGCCACAAGCCTTACTTCACTGCATCAGTGTGGCAAAAACCCCATCAAAAAACTTGTATATAAGTCAGCAGAACGATGCAGCTGCACAAAATTACATTTCATTCTAAAACAAAAAGTAAAATTTCTCATTTTCCTTTCATGAGCACAAGTATTGAGGAACTCTGATAAAGCATCAGGTTAAACAGCAGTATTCCTATTAAAGCCTTTTCTGAAGTTAGTTTCAAAACACTTCCCTAAATAACCCGTAATGGCCAAAAGCTGAAATGACTCCAAGCTGCAGTCTCCAAGCTGCTTTCCACCAGAGCTGGAAGAACTCTCTAGGATTTCCTTCACCTAAAGTTCTCATCTGTTGGAAGACGTACTTCTGTCTTCTCTGCCCCCACCACAGGAATGATTTACTGTCAGTGACTAGCTGCAGTTTATGCCAATTGCAAATCTTGCCCTTCACTGACTATCATCATAATAATGCCATAATGTCAACAAGAATCAGCAACAAAAATCAGTGCATGGATAGAGAGCATCTCTGAAGAGCTAAGGATGTGTTTGGCTCTACCCTCCACTGAAGGCTGACCTTCCATTTTCCTGGGCCGTGCAAAACTTTGGATGTTACCTCATTGCTCTCCAAAATGCAGGTTTTTTTATTGCATTAAATATATATTTTAAAATCATTTATAGCTTTGAAGGATTGTCACTTCATCCTAGACAAGATATTAATCATATGTATAAGCCATTTGTGTCAGATACTATTGACTATTTTGATTTACTAGGTCTGAATCAGAATGTGAAGACACTATAATGCTCTTCGAGAATTAGAATGGCATTCAACCCCAGATAGACTTAGCTAATATTATTTTAAATAGGAGTAATTATAGGACAAAACCCACTCAGAATAGGATAGAATCACCATGAAATGCTGATTATTTTGCACTGTTAGGGTGAAGCAAAGCATCCATCAGTGCCATTTAAGCCACAAAGTAAAATGAATTTGCTTTTGCCTTCTGCAGAACAATATAATGCAGCAACCCTGATAGAAAAAGAACTGTAATAGTACATAAATATTAATTTACACAGCATAGATGGTATTAACTCTTTTTCAGAGATACATCAGTGAACATCACAAACTGGACAAAACAAAAAAATTAATTATATTTTTAGAGATTCCTCACAATTATGGAGCACATATTGATCTTGTAAAGACTGAAAAATATGAAGACATGCTTTGCTGATACAACAAGATCTACAAGACTATGAAAATGAAGCAAATAGAAGGTTAAAAAAGCCTCAAATCCTCACCCTTGGAATACACTCTTTCTGGTGATAAGGAAAATAAAATTAAAAAGAACAAATAACTGACTTCCTGTCATTATTAATGAAATTTCATTTACCTTTTATATTTAACAGCTCTCAGTCTTCATATATCAGATTTAATGTTGTACAGTTATATATTATTTTTCAGTTGTATCAATAAATTAACCTCATGGATTGTAAAGCCAGATGAGACCACTATGATCATCTAGCCTGGCCTCATAAATAAAAAAAACAACTTCTTAAGTGCAGGCTGAGAGAGGAAGGGGTGTATAGGTACATGTAGATATGTATGCTTTTAAAATTGATGGTCTTTAAAAGTTCTGATCCAAAACGTAGGTCTGTTAAAACTACTGGATTATGAATCACAAAGGCTGAAACTTCCAAAAAATAGAAATGCGTTTTTCTTTTTTGGTTATTTGACTGCCAAATTGCAAAGATGGTGGCAGCTGCCTTTCAGTATACAGCATATGTATTTCAATGGGGGGGAAAAAAAACAACATCCAAAAATTAAAATTCATCATTACCTTTTACTTACAGCACCTGAATAATTGTTAAAAACAACTAATTGCCTGCATGCCAGAAAGCACATTTAATTAGCTGCTCATAAACCGAGTACATTCTGAAAGCCCTCCAGGGGGGATAGGTGCAGAAATTCCATTAGCCAAAGTTGTGTGTGAATTTGAGCACTCCTTCAAAAATATACTCAGGAGACCATTTTTATGCATATTAGCTTTTCTCTTCAAAGTACTTTCCCTGTTCCATGTGTGCATGAATGAAAAGATTTGTCCATCTAAAGGGGTACAGGTTTTTATGAATGGAGGAATAGTGGGATTTTTGCCTCTTGTAACTGAGGCAAATGACAAGCATGCTGAGCATTTTTCTTTTAGAGGTTCAGACAAAATTTGCAGAAATTATATCAGCAGGATGGGATAGAAAATGGAAAATTTATATGCAAGATATCACTCTTCAGACAGGGACTGTGTACAGAGTCACCAGGTTTGTGTGTTTGCTAGGCAGCTTTATCTCTGAGCATGAGTTACTCAAAACCTTCTGCCCTGTTTTGCTACAATACTAAGACTATAGCATAGCAGAGGAAAAACACACCAGCCCCCACTTGCCTTTAAAACATTGTGGCCACTGGGAGACACACACACTGAGGTACACACACACACTCATCCCATCTCTCACATCCATTCACTCCATCCAATTTTCTCTCCTTTACATCTCAAAATGAAGATGCAGCCAACTTACTGAAGCAAATATATGTATGGCCTCTTTCTCTTTTAAAAAGAAGTTATCTGGATTCCCTCTTGACAAAGTGATGTCAGTCCTTGTCTACCTTAATTCTTTATTGCAGAAGTTGTCACCTTTAAAATTGAGGGTCCTTTCCAGAGAAGAGTGACTATGTCAATGCATTTATCTGATCGAGCTGCTAGCACTTTTCCAAAGAACCATCCTCCAACAGGACACTTTCATTGAAATGGAACATTTTAAGTGAACATGTTGATTTTTATATTATTTAACAGAAAAATTCAAATGCTTCAAATAGGAGAGGAACACTGGTGTTTCTTACTTGATTCTGTCCCGATGGTACAATCTCGTTCTACTTATATTTGTTCTACTTGTTTTAACACTTTGTTTCAAAATAATGCAATATTGTTTCCTAGAGTTCAGTATTATATTCTAATGCACTGAGATAGTCAGGATGAACTGTTTTGACTTCGCTGAAACAAAGTTTTCACTAACGGGAAGGGAAGGGAAGGGAAGGGAAGGGAAGGGAAGGGAAGGGAAGGGAAGGGAAGGGAAAAGATTTCAATTGGAAGGGACCTACAAGTATCACCTAGTGGAACTGCCAGATCTGCTCAGGGCTGACCAAGTTAAAGCATGTTATTAAGGACATTATCCAAAAGCCTCTAACCACTGACAAGCCTGGGACATCTACCCCAGAATGCCTATTCAAGTCCTTGACCAAATCTCAGTGAAGCAGTGTTTCCTAACGTCCACTCTAAACCTCCCTTGGCACAACTTTGAACCATTCCCATATGATCTGTCACTGGATATCAGGGAGAAGAGAGTTAAATTAAGAGGCGTTAAATTTAAAAAGTAAGCCTCAACGTTTCATTAGTCAAGAATTTTAGAAGGTTATCTTTCTGACACTTTTGACAACAGATAAAGCTGCTGACCACTCACATTCTCCAAACTGAGCAAGAATTTAATTAATTCATAAAGTTTTACTTATTCTTTTGCACATCTAAAATACTGCAGATCATAGAACAAGAGTTTGTTGATATTTCAAAGCATATATATTATGGAAGAAACATTTGTATTATTTTATTCATACCACTTTGAAGCTATGAAAATCATTATTAGCTATCTGGAATTCCTTATGATAGCACTAGTCATGATGAAATAATTAATAGTAAATAAGGAGTTCCTTATTAATACCTCCACAGTATTTTCACCATAATTCAGCAGGAAGTGACTGTGAAGTATCAGAATTTTTAGCATCAGCTCAGAGACAGTACATTTCACATCTGCATTAAGACACAACCCCCAAATGAATTTAAAATAAAATAATAAAAAAAATTGTATTGTTGTAAGAAAGTCTGTGGTGAAACAAGGCTTTTCTTGCCTCAGGCTAGAATAGCTTCTAGTTTAACTCAGTGGTCAGAGCACTCCCTGGGGAAACAAGAAGCTTTAATTCTACTGCTGGCAGTAACTTTCCCTTTGTTAGCAGCACTTGTACAAAATTATTTTTAAAATAGCACCACATGTATTAAATACTCACTCCAAGATGACTTATAAAAACAATGTTCCATATGTGCAAACGAGATTTTGGCAAGCACAAAATTATATGCAGAAATTACATTTGGGTATGGAAAAGACTCTTTTCACTAACCCAGATAGATATTTAATTTCTACAGGATAAATTGCATGCTACCTATTCACTAACATAATTTTCCCACTGATGATTGACATTTAGATATCAAAGAGGAAAAAAGATAGCATAACATTAGATTGCACATCTCGGAGGAGTAAAAGGTATTCATTAGATTAGGTATTCCAGCAAATGGCATGCTAAAGTCTTGACAAAAATCATGTCAAAAGTCATGTCAATCTTTTTTTTTTGCTGCCTCAAAAGCACATCTGTCTGTGGATGACAATCACTCATGCTGGCACCTGAAATATAACAAATAATACCCACACTCAAAAAGATGAAAGGCGGAATCAATGCACAACACACTGCATTGCTGACCAGTATTCAAGGACATGAAAATGCAAATAAACAGGGCTGGAGTATCCCACAGGGATGCTGTGCATCTGAGGGGCAGTATGGAAAGAAGGAAATGATGGCAAAGAAGCTCAGGCCCTCCAGGGTATTTAACCTGCAGAGGGATGTGATGCACAAACAGCAGCAAAGGACTGGAGTGGGGGGTGACTGCCCCCCGTTCCTCCACAGTGCCTCTTTCATACAGTTCAGAAATAGCTTAATCTGGCTCCAGACAGAATCCCAGCCAGTGCTGGTGGCTAAAAAGATGATGGTGTCTGTGATTAAACCTTGTCAATTTTCATACAAGGGTTAAATCAGCAGGGGAAATAAATTTAAAAAAAAATAAGTAATTTTTTAGACCTTTAACAAGGATGAATATAAATTCAGAGTTCTGCCCCTGGGAGAAAGCCGGAACCTATGTTAAGAAAATAAAGAGAGCTGCATTGCAGAGTAACTGGATGAAAATGACTTCCTTACACCAGGCTGAACTGTTCAGAGAAGGCTGCACTACATATGGGAAGATGTATCCTGCAGTTAGTGTCTGGTTATGCTTCCCTCAAAAAGAATAATGCTTACACTGTAACAATAGTGAGATATTAAAGGTAAGGAGGAAGATTTGCATTATCTGTGCTCATTAACCCGAAGTATAATGCTTCCCTTAAATATTAAATACCTTCCTATCGTTAGACATACAACGGGAAAGGCTAAAGAAATATATTATGTTGTGGATTTTTTTAAAGAATTTTTTTCTTAAGAGACAATGAGAAAAGAAGCACAGCTCCTTTAATCCTGTAATCTCTCTGGTAACAATCAGCTTGGGGTATATTTCAGTTTGTTCACTTGTCAACCACATTAAGAGTCCTTCAATGAGCTTTTCTTTTAAAGTAAATACAGAATGACACATTTATAATTAGATCTCCCTGACCATTCCTTTTTAGGTTTGAAGGATATGAGATGTGGACATGTCATGCAGCCCACACTCCTGATCAGTGTGCTAAGGAGCTTAGACTTTCACTGTTGATTAGTGAATTGTAAAACAACTGACAAAATATACTACGGGTGCTGCTGGTTCAGATACTGTGGCCTCAGTTACTCCCTGCATGCAGGAAAAGCCAGAAATCCTTCTCTGAACCACACTGGGGAGAATAATAATTAAAAAAAAAAATTAAAAAAAAAAAGAGTTCAAAACAACCCTGAATTTCAAACAGATTATTCAATCATTTAAGAACAATGTAAGGCCTTGTGAACACAGCAGCAAGCAAAGCTCCCATCACACATTTCTGTTGAGCCTAAGAGCAGTATGTTTCAAGATAATTGGGAATACAGTATTGTGTTATATGTGTTTGCAGTTCCCTGTAATATTTAAATAATTTCTTAACAGTCATGACCATTCAAACTGTCCCAAACATTACTTCTTACTAAGGGTTTTATGCATCCATGGCTTACATATCTATGACCAAATTTCTCTACAAATGAATCATATAGATTTCTTTGATAGTCTAGGAATAGACTAACAATGCCGAGTTTTCATGAGTTTTTCCAGATAGAAACTTTATTCCAATAGAAGGACCTGTTCTTGCTTCTTTCTTTCTTAATATATAGGAAAAAAAGCTTTATTTTTTACTGCCTTAGAACAAAAATCAGAGATACTTGCCCCACATATATTCATTGCTTGTTTTACTGATCAGAGGAAAATACAGGAATCATTTAGTATATCAGCTGTGTGAGTGTAATATTTCTGAGGGAAATTAGCTTTGGAAATTTATGAAACAATATTGTTCTCTAGCCTTCTGATTTTTATTGGGACTATTCAGCACTAGCAATGGACATCCTGGAACCCCAATTCTTCCACTTCAATCAAGACTAAAACGTAACATTTGCCGCTGTTCTGATCTGAGTCACGTAGCAGGAAACTTCCCACCTTTTCTTCACAAAATAGTTTTCTAAACCAATCTTGTTGACTACTGTCAATAAAATCTACTTTGCCTGTTTTTCTTTTTTCCTGCAGTCTGCTCTTCATTCAATTTTTACATTAAGTGGCTCACTTTACCAAGTCTCTACCCAGTATCATCTAGCACTTTAATATCACTGTGCTATTTATAATTCAATTATTATTCACCACCTCTTGTCCATCAAATCTGTTTTCAATCAATGATACTTGTACATATCCTAAGTATCCTAATCCTTCAGTTCTCATAACTATTGCTACTCCAATAATGTTAAATAAAACATGGCCAGTGACTGAGCTCTAGTCTTTAGGCCACTTCTGTTCTATTCCACACTTGGCCATGGGACTTCTCTGGGCCCTCACATTACTCTGTGACTGTAAAGCATAATTACTTAATATTTTCAGAGAGAGGTTCAAAATGTCTGAAATGACATCTGTGTTGTAGCTCACCAGAGAAATATTTCTGCCACATGAAAAATGCACATGCTGATTTCCCTGGAGTATGGTATGGGGGCATATACAGGGCATTTGATACCATAAAGCCCTTATGGAAAGTGTTGGAGGCTTATAAAGAAAGTGCAATCTGGTGCAGTCTTGTTATTTACAGGTAATGGACCTTGGAGTGTTCCCTTCCTTGAACCATACTCAGAGACTGGGGAAAAATTCTAGTTGGAATTGGTCAGAACTGTGCTCTGGATCACAGAATCATAGAGGAAATTTAGTTGGAAAACACCTTTAAGACCATCAAATTCAACTGGTAACCTAGCATGCTGCTAATGCCACCACTAAGCTATGTCCCACATTGGCACAACTTTTAAATACATCCAGATATGCTGACTCAGCCATTTCCCTGAGCAAGCCAATGCTTCACAACCGTTTCAGTGAAGAAATGTCTCCTAATATACAATCTAAACCTCCCCTGGTGCAAACTGGGACCATTGCCTCTTGTCCATGTCTTCTTACTTGTTAGCAGATAAGCAATACAGTGATCCCAACAGTCACTGATACACTGGTCAAGACTGTTCTCTGTCCATCTATTATTTGTCAGTATAAAAATGGGAACCAAACATATTCATTTCCTGTGTAGTGAAGGAAGAAATTGGAGCTCTTTCTATTTCTAGGAAGAAATTTTAGGAAGAAATTATTAAGTGTGAGATTTGTGAGAGACTAGCACAGATTGCTGAGAGAAGCTGTTGCTGACCTCCCTCTGAAAGTTCCAGGTTTATTTGGTCTAGCAGGTCTATTCCAGGACTAGCAGGAGGAGTCCCTGCCCACGGTAGGGGAATTTGAACTAGGTGACCATTAAGGTCCCTCCCAACCAAAACCATTCTATGATTCTGTGATTCTATGATTCTTTGTTTCTGTGATAGGTAATTAGAAAATCAGATAATCTATAGTCAAGATCAAGTCTATCCTATGACTTAACATCACCACACTGGCTAGACCATGGCACATGTGAGTGCCACATCCAGCATTTCCTTAAACACCTCCAGGGATGGTGACTCCACCACTTCCCTGGGCAGTCCACTGCAATGTCTGATCTGATCAAGAATTATAAATCTGTAACGGAACAAAAGGAACTTGTGAAGATACTTAAAGACAGGAGTGAAATGTTCAAATGCAAAGAGAAAATGTAGTAGAGCCAGCAAAACTTATGCACAGCCCATAGATGAAAAGAACAAGGGAAAAGAACTGAATAAGACGTCCAAGTTCATGGGGAAGATGTTGTCATCAGCAGTATGCCTTAGCTAATATGTCTACTCTCCAGAAGTTACAGGACAACAATCAAGAGGAGGAAAAGTTCAATATATTTAATTATGCTTGTCATTTTTTAAACTCAGCTCTGGGATACAGTTTATGTGACATAGGACAATTGAGTCACAATTTTTCCAGAAAATACTGAAGTCCAAGAGGTCATCCCTTGGAAAAAGTGTATAAAATAGCTCAAGTGAAATCTAAGGCCATGTCAGCTGTCAGAAGGTTGCTGCTGACACCAGGTGAGGATCTGAATCAATAGATCTCACAGATGATCTTTCTAAACCAAAGCAGTGATTGACATTAAAATACAAGAATGAGAAAACAGACAATGAAAGAGCACAATGACAATTTATGGCATGTAAAAAAGCAGCTCTTTTCCATTCGGTATCTCATTACTAGTAAAAACAGTAGCAAATTTCAAAGAACGCTGATTTTCTAAATCAATGAAATTACAGATGAGAAAACACTGGACTTGATTTCACCTTTACATCATTTAATATGAGATCAGAACATCTCGTACTGCTATAGCTCTATTGATTTAAATTAATTTAATCTTTTGACTAACTATAAATCAGAGAACAGAATCAGGACCAATTATCCTCAATGAGCATGAGTGTTAAGCCAGAAAACGAGCCAGAAAAACTCTCTGGATTAGTTGTTGAGAAAAAGCTTTCAATCCAGGCAATATTTTACACCTCTCTATGGAAGGCACAAAGCAGTCAGTGCAAGCTTTTCATGGATTTTTATAAGCCCATATACTAGAAAAAAACACCTTAATTGAGCTAATTTAGAAATGTTCTTTCTGATCAATCTATTGATTTAGTCATAATTTGATTCCTGGCATGGTGATCATCTTTATATAGCTCAGTAAGTGTATTGTGAATTTGAAATGCACACAAAAATGTAATGAAATCCATTAACTAACACAACAATGATCAGTCAATTCATGAGAAATGTTGCAGATTTTTAAGATAAATGTCTAGTTTTCTGGTGGGGATTCTTGCACAAGCATTACGTAGTGTGTTGCTTCAGCACCATCTTATTTAATAAAGAGAGACTAGTGGCCATGTAAAGAATGGGATTTTTCTTTTTATCACTGTGTCTAGAAGAAAATATGGTTGCAGGGGATTCCTGTCAAAGCCAAACAAGACTTGAAACTGGTCTTTTGTACTGAACTCAAGGTGCACAACAAAATAGTGTATTAGTAGAAAAAATTATTGTCAAGTAGATTTCCTCAATAATGTGTTATTTTGAAGTAGCGAATCCATATTCCTATACACTCATGATTACTTACATTCCTGTGAATCTAATTCAAAAACTTAATTAAAGCCTGATCTTCTGCACAGGAGAGTATCTTTATGAGCAGTCCCACAGAAATCCTGTTTTTAGGCTGAATAAAGTTATTCAGATGATGATTAGAGGATGAAAGTAGTGAATACCCAGTAAATATATTTTGACCTCCCTTACATCACTCTGATTCAAATCTCTTGTAGTCTTTGGAATTAATCTAGTATAAATTAGATTATGTTACTGTCCAAGTATTGCTGATTTACTTCTTCATGGTGGGCAACAGAATAATGTCCTGAGACCACCATAGTCTCTGCAGATTTGACAGTAGTTCTTTCCTGTCTGTTGGGAACAGTGAGCAGTATTTCTGCTCTCTTCTGTGACATACTAGAAGCAGAAATACTTCCGTTTCTAAAATAAGCTTCATATTGTGTTGTAGCAAACTGTGGAACCATAATTAGAGAAGTTCTTAGTTGACTCTTGCTTCTTCCCAGTCTCTCAGGATCATTACTTTCCTGCCCTATTTTCCAAAACCTTGTTCAACTTGAGCTGGAGGCAAAGTTAGGTTTTAGGCTTTAGATTTTTATTCAGGCTCATCTTTCAAACACTTATTATTTTCCTTGCTGGCATATGTTTGCCCATCGTCAGTTAGAATCTGCATGATTTTACATTTATAAAGAAAAGTTAAGCAATTCAACCAAACCCATAAACTTTTCTTCTAGAGACGAAAGTGGCAGCTTTCTCATTACACATCAATTTACAGCTCAAAATCAGGAATAGATCAATGCAAACCATCTGCACCTTGCAAGTTTTAACATATCTCCCTTTCGTCACTCTCAGTAAAGCAGAGGAAGTTATGCAGAGCATGTGGTCTGCTTTCACAAATAATTTCTATGGAAAACAGCAGTCAGACAGTAATACAGGCCCAAGGTGACCTCATTACTGAAATTTGTTCTAGTTGTCATTAGACATATCACACTGTGTCACTCAAATCGGGAAAGGAATAAGAGATAGTGACATGCAGCACCAGTGATTAGAGATGAAAAATACTGTTACACCATAAGAATCCCTTGGTGGAAAAGAAATATGTAGAGTGTTTAAGATTCATTCGCCCTCCTGATCTGTCACTACTTACTTTATGGCTTTATTCTTTTTCTGCTTGTTAATTCTCCTTCACAAGGGACAACACCTTTTCTTGAAGAGCATTTCAGAGGCTGACACTAACTGGCCAGCTAACTTTGCATAAAATATTGCTGGATTTTTGGTGGTGATGCCCTTGTGTTGTGTGAAGATATTTACTGCAGCTGCAGTAGGCCTTGGACAATTTCTCCTGTGTGTGTTTATCAGTGCAGGCTCTTGTCACTGCCTAGCAGTAGACATGGCTTCATTCTTCACAATTGCAACTTAGAATTAACTTTAAGTGCATAAGTTGCAAGGAATGACAGAAGTTCAGAAGATGTCACCTTTCTAGCCAGAAGCAAAGCATGGTTGGAAAAGACCCTAGTAAGAGGAATTAAACTGTCCAGTCAAAGGTCAGTCTCAGCTTTTCCTACCCTAGTAACCAAAGCTCTGGTTCAATCCAGTTATCAAGGATCCCAAAGGATGTGCTCCCATCCTCTGACCACACAGAGTCAAAGTCCCTCAGTAGTTTCAGGACACAACTCCTGAAGAACAATAATTTGGATGAGATTTAGTGCCAGATGCTAAGGCTTAGCTGATTTACCTTGACTCAAGAAAGAGGTCCATAAAGCCAGGTGCTCACCATTTATTATTATGAAAGATCTCAAGATGCTTTTTGCATGTTGTGGCCAATTTCCAGTTTGACTAATTACTTTCTGATTACTAAAATTCTCACTGGTAAACAAAAAGAAGAGAATTTCCTTTCTGGTCTTGGCCTGAACTTTTGGACAACAGATTTAAACACAGTAGCTTTCTACGTGAAAGCTGATGAGTCAAAGGACATCTCAGAATCACAGAATGGTTTATCTTAATATAAAAAGACTTGGGGATGGAAGGTGTTACATTAAAGCAAGAAGTTATGGCTCCTATTTTTCTTTACAGATTTTTGCAGCTTGTTTACTGCTGAAAATTATTCATTTTTATACTGACCTAGATTTGGGAAGGGAAAGAGGGGATCTTAAAAGAATTTTATGAAATGCTAAAAACAGAGGAGACCAACCATGTAAAAACCCCTTTTATGGCAATTACTCAAATATAAAGCTCACTTTTAAAAGTTTTATCTTTCATGTCCCATATCTATATGTAATTACTTTCTAGTATGCTAACCATTCATTTCCTGTTGAATTCTTAATTTATTTCCAATGCACTTTGCTAGCTCTATGCTGAAGAAGGACATGTGCCTGAGTTACCTATCTCAATACAGTGGTTAAAATGCTTGACTGAACCAAGGTCAGTATAAATTATATTTTCAACTCAGCCCCTTCATCCTCTCTCAAAAGTATTTCTGTTCTCCTTTTTGCCATTCAGACATCTGTCCTAGTCCCAGGACTATTGAAAAAAAAAAAAAAAAAGTATTTATGGTTAATCCCTTCTGCCTGAAACCTAAGATAGCAGTTTTGATCATTGCATTCAAAAGTCTACTATTTGATATTCCATCAAATGTAAACACAAACTCTATTAAGCTTCTCATATTTCAGAAATTTTCACTTTCACTAGAATTCCTTTCAGTGCTAACAGTACTGCAGCATGCCAAAAATATATGTATTCCATTTAACATAAGGGTGATAGGTTATTTTTTACTTTTTATCCACATATGTTAAGATTGGTACCTACTAACATTTATTAGTTCTATCTGGAATAGTGGCAGTTCCATTCTACTATTACCTTTACCAATAAAAAAAATAGGACATTCTAAAAATGAGAAGTCCAGCCTGTGACAGCTCATCATACATTATAAACCAGCCTCAGCACAACTGTGGGTAAATTGTCTCCTGTGAACTGTTCTACAGCTGTTAGGGTTCGTGTTGTTCCCTTATAAACTCTAAATAGGAATTTTTATTACCTCTGGACATAGTTTAAATTACATGAGCCCAACTCCATGCTGTAGATTAGTGTACTGCCATGCAGTTCAGCTTTTGTTTTTGCATACTACAATGCAGCTTACACATGAACTCTACCATCAGTAGACATGTGATAGAAAAAGAAAGGACAAACACACAGTATTAAAAATGACAGAACAAAACCTTATGTCTATACGGAATTTTTTTTGTACTTGCACCTATTTTCATAGGTTATATTCTTGGCAGCTTTACATCACTGCAGTGAATGGTTCAAGAACTTCGCTCATACTCAACAAACACTCCAAAGGTCAGTGCTGTCACACGTTCACTAAACATCACCAAAAATAGCCACATAGTTGTTCAAGGAGCTCTTGCTTTATTTATTAAATAAAATCTATGCGATAAGGTTTTTGCAAAGTCTCACATTGCAAAAACTAAACCAGATATTTTTAACAATGTCTAAAGTCAGAATATTTGAGCAATCTGTTGAAAACTTATTACACTTCAATATTTTAAAAAATAAATTTACAATTAAAATTATAAATGCATCACATCAGGGCTAAAAACTGCTTTGCTCTTTATAAAAAATGTGGCACAATCTTTATGTCTGCATGTCTTTCTTTAACTAGAAAAATGGGTTATTTTAGAAATATGAAGAGGTTAAAAGAGAAATTTTAAAAATGCACCCCAACATGAAACACTAGCTGAGACAAGAAAACCCCAAAACATTTCATAAATAACAGCAATAAGATAAATCTATCTCTGCATAGCTTTAACCAGAGATCTGTCCCTTTCCACTCAACTATAAGCAGAAGTATTTATTTGGCACATGTATGTTTAAAAGAGAAATAAATATGTTATGATCTGATTTTTTTCCTTAAAAAATTGTATCCATTACATTCTTCTGTGAAATCTTATGCTTTGATGTACCTTTCAGTAAGTTTCAATTTATAAGCTGCCAGTACAGAAAAGAATGTGAATGTTACCTCACCTGTGTTTCAGCAACTTGCTTTAGAAAGCCACAAACAGTATGACTATTTAACAACCTAATGGAATTCTGAGAACTAATGTCTTGCTTCTCTGTGCTCTTTTGTGCTTGCCTATAATTGTTAAGAAATTTTCAGGGCTATAAAAAAGATTATCACATCTAAGTAACATTCAAAATTTACTTCTGGATTTTCCTTTCAAATAAAAATAATAATCATTAGCTTTCCAATTAATTTCCATAACTCACTGTGGCTTGAATAATGATTCAGCAAGCCCGAGACTTGGATTAAGGATTTTTGCATGTCTCCTCTTTGATTTCATTCAGTTTGTCACTGTAAGAAACATTTTCTTAATGTGTAATTATTCCTTCATTCATACTTCATTTTGATTGCAAGAGAAAATGTATGAGACAGTCATGATTTCATATCAAGGAAATGTGGTGGTTAAAATGTGGACCTGGATTCAGAAGCTCTCAGGAATCTCATTCCCCACTCTGCCCCAGATTGAACCACATAACCTTGAGCTAAGAACTCAGCATCTCTGCCTGTTATGTTGAACTATAATCATTCCTGTCTTAAGTCTCTTGAGACCACAAGCTCAAGAAAAATGGCAGTGGCATCAAGACTGGATTTGCATAGAGCCTTGGAGAGCCTGGAATACTACTAATTTTACTAAAACATTTTTTACTCTCATCCTCATTATGAATTTTTTTTCCAAAAACTTAGTCAATGAGAGATGTTTCCCACAGTACTGTTTTTAAATAGTATATAAAACATCTTTTAAAATGTTTGAAATGTATATGGCATACAACAGAGAACAGTTATGATTACTTTTGGGACTGAAAAAATAGGAATATACCTCCAAACAACCAAAGGAATTCTTACAAAGTTTGAAAATAAAACCAAACAGACTGTGTGTTTTGTTGCTTATGTTATTTTTTTTTCACAAAGAGTAGCATACCTAGCTATTCCAGATGTGAGCTTTGCCAATACTTGTTTATTAAGTGTGAGGCCTTGTTCCAGCAATCAAAACCTCTGGGAGTGTATGCAAGCCAGAATATTTGCATTTGGCCTTGAGCAATATACCTTCTGCACGACAGCATGATCCCCACAGTTTTGAACATGCTGACAGACTAAACCAACCAAATCTCCAGAGAACCAATGACTAGAACCTGTGATAATCCAACGGGAAGGATGAAAAGTTTTATAAATATAGCATGGTAAGCTAGCACAAAGTTTATGGAAGAACCAGGGTCTGAGGTGACCGCTACTGGAAAGGTTTTACCATGGATACCAGCCAGACAACTATAGAATAGCAAAACCAGGAGAAGACTCATTATTTTGGAGCTGATGAATGCAATTTCTGTTCTTGACCTTTCAGGGCCAGATTCTGATCTCAAGGGAATAGGCTGACTATACAGCTTCTGTTGTCAGTGGCAAGGGCTCATCCAGCTCTAATGATAACATGCCTTCATGACCTGCCTGGACAACTGCTGTCCCTAGTCTTGTATTTCATAATCTTTTGAAATTAAAATGTAATGAAGTATATTTAGAAATCATTCGTACAATCTATAAAGGAAGAATTTTGTTTCACCCTGTATAGAGTCATCATAATGCTTTTTAATTACAAACAAATTGAAAAATAGGCAAAACTTTGAATCTGTATTTATTTGTACTGTTTATTTTACCTACATGTGAGAAAAAGTGTGCTTTCTTTTCCTTCTTTTTTTGCAGCTTTGATAAACCCTACTAGCCTATGGTTAATTTTATTCCTGAAAAATCAACCGGAACATTCTCTACCCCTTCAAATAGCATCTTCAACACAAGACTTGAGTGGACACAAAATGTTTGGGACTGTGCCAGGGGCTTATTCTCATATCTCTGTTACCTCTTCCCTGGAGAAAGAATTAATTCCTAAGCAAACCATTCATCTGCTTCATGATTTACAAACAATTTATAGTACATATCCTAAAGTGGAATTATAAAATAGTTCTAATTAGATCAGAACCAAGCCCTAAAAGATGCTTGAAGCTATGGCATTTTTTAAACTAAAGTTTAAAATAATTTTTTTTTAATTTTATTTTGCATTCCAAAAATGTATGTGGGTGGATTACAACAAAACATACAAGTGCCAAAAGCACAGCAGAAATCAAGACCAATGCGGTTTTTATCCTTGAATGTAAATCAGGAGGAACTCTGTTTTTTTAAAAAAAGACAATAAGTTACCAGAAAATGGAAAAGAAATCCTCATTGCAGGTGAGCTACAACTGAAGTAGTCAAACTGAGAAATCTGGGTAAGTCTGAGGAAAAACACACATGCAAACAGGCCACAGCTTCTTTTGTGCCCTGACACACACTAATAGCTAACAAAAGAGAGGCTATTTCAAATGAGCTGGTCTTGCACAGCTGAACTATGGCAGGCAAATGGGATAGGAATGAATCACAGAGCAACACTCCCTGACACAATACTCCTTTGCAAAAGCTACTTCCCTTCAGAAGTTATCAGCCCTTGCCAAACCCACAGGGATTACTGTTCCCCTGTGGCAGCCTGTAACAGGAGGGCAATTTTTGGCAGCTGATCAAGAAACCAGAAGCTGAAAAATATACTAACAAAGTGAGAAAACTGAGCCAAAATTCTTTAGGACAGTAATAGATTTTCCTGAGCCTGAGCTTGACTCCTCATTGGCTTTTAGCCTCTGCACTGGAACATTAGAACCTCTCACAGAAAACAATGGAAAATGATGGGGAAACCTGGACCTAAGAGGGTATGATTTGTCACCCAGCCATGATTCATTTCAACAAATTCACAGAGAAATCTGACCCACCAATATAGTCTGTCCCACTAGTAAAAGACTGCCACTGTAAATGTTGTCTGACCCCAACACACCAAAAGTCAAAGCACAGAAACAAGCATTCTGATGCTGGGAGTACAAGCTTGCAGCAGGATGCTGCATACATCACCTGGAGTTACTGCCTTGAATTGAACTTCAAAACACACTGTGGTAGCCTAAGACATTAAACCAGTGAGTACCTCATTTTCTGGTTAGGAAGTAGAGAATCTGGATCCCTTTGGCAAAAATATTAGCAAAACCCACCACCTGACTGCCCAATGACATTTGCTCTCATCTATGTTCCAGCTTTCTGAAAGGTCCTCAACAACCAAAAACCACTTGAGCTCCATTCAGTATTCTTCCTGTTCTTTAAACATAAAGTATTCAGATCACAGAATCATAGATTGAGAGAATGCCAGGTTGGAAGGGACCTCAAGGATCATCTGGTCCAAGCTTCCTAGGAAGGAACATCGTTGAGATGTGGTGGCCCAGCACCTAGTCAAGCTGAGTCTTACAAGTCCCCACTGTTGGGAAATCTACCACTTCCCTGGGGAGACTATTCCAATATTCTTTGATCATCATCACAGCCCTTCTCTGGAACCTCTGCAGCCTGTCTGCATCTTTTTCTGTAGAATAAGGACCAGAACTGAACACAGTACTACAGGTGTGGTATGACAGGTGCTAAGCAGAGTGGAACACTGACTTCTTTATCTTTGCTGGTGATGCCCACAGGCACTCCTTTTAGCTTCTCCCCCCTTTTCAGGTTTTTCAACCTGCTAGCCAATGAACACACCCTGCCACAGAGAAACACTCTGTTCTGAAGTATGTGATAACAAAAATTCAGTGGAGAAGGTTCAGAACATGTGCAGGGTAAAGGGACAAATAGACAAAGAAAGAAAGATAGCCTAGACAAATAGGAATTGATAGATCTTCCCTGTGTTCACCAAAGTCTCCCCTAAAGGTCTAGGTGGAGGTAGAGATTTAGTACTTCATATTTCTTTGAGGAAAGAAGGTGCACTTTGTTTTCACTCTAGTGATCGGTTATCATAAAAGTAGCCATCTATGAATAATGTTTACTTGAAGAGCTCTCGTATTTGTCTCTACTGTAAAGATGAAGATATAAATTATGTTCATCTATGCTTAAGGTAAGTATTGTTCATCAGAGCAAAAATTCCCTTTTCCTAGTTCTTTTATAAGTATCAGAAATAATTATTAAGGACTCCATTCAAATTCAAGTACTCAAAAGTAAGGAAATGCCAGATTAAAATTACATTCACAGCTCAGTTTGGACCTCTTGAACATATCTGCTGTGAAACCATCTTCCATTTTGTGATCACAGACTCTTTTTCCATGGTATAGCAGCAGCTCTTTTTCTGTGCACTGTGGATGGTGTTCTGAGAAATGGTATTCTGGGAATGAATCAGGTTTATGTAGTGAATGAGGCTTTCATTTCTCTCTGCCTCATTTGTTTCAGGAACTGGAAAGTATATAATGAACCAGCAAGGGACTACAGAACGAGAAAATAAGATTTAATGGTTAAGGCAGCTGCCACCGAAGAACTGAATTCCATTTCTAGATCTGCCACAGAGTTCCTGTGTGATGCTGGACAAATCACTTCACATTTTCCAGAGATGACCATTAATTTGATGTTCCTCATTTCCTGGCCTCCATACAAGACAATTGAGCTGAGCTATTGAACACTTATAGCTTCAATTTAAGTAGATTGCAACTGTATTTATATATACATAAAGACTGATTAAAATTATAGAGTGTATGAAAAAATATTATTTAGAAATTAGTTGTCAGCTGTATAAGTATACGACTAAGTATATTGTCAGCTGTTTTGTTCTTTCTTTCTGTATGCCTCTGTCCAACACCTGTAAAGAAGGGATAACAAACCCACGAATGGCCAGGGTATTATGCAGGTAATTTTATTATTGTGTGTGAAGCATTCAGGTATGATAGTGGTGAGAACAATGAAGCAACCAATAATTTTGCATTCAGCAGAGGTTTTGAACGATGTGTGGTAAGGAAAGCCCTGGGGCCACACAGGACACAAAGAGGATGGAAGGAAAAACAGGCCAACTGCTGATGAAGCAGGGTCATGTGGAAAAAGCACTCATCATTTCAAAAATAATTTCAGAGTCACTGCACCTACAAGGGGCAAATTAGGTTTTGCAGATGCAGCCCTAGTCATGGCATTATGTCATTTCTATGTGGGCTTGGTTTTGTCCCTTTCATGTACATTTGGAGATGTGTGGTTGCTTCTAAGAAGCATTTAAATGCACATTTTAGGGTTTATGTGAAGAAGAGAAGAATCTAGGCACCTAACACCTCTCCCATTTCTAACCTAGCCACAGAGGAAAAGAAGTTTAAATCTAAACCTATGTTTCACACAGTTGTAGAAGAGATGGATTATGATAAAAATTAACGTCTTGGGAATGAACATCCAGGTGGATATGGCTCTACTGTCTGGGAAGGTTGTATCCAAGCTTATCCTCAGAAACATTCCTGTCTCACATCATTCTACAAAATATAGATGGTCCTGCAGTGAGAAGTGTCTGGACAGGACCCCATTTCCTCATTCATTCAGGAAGAGGACAGCTGAGCAGCAAGTGCCTAAGGCCACAGGTGGACACCCACTTCTCAGTTCATGATCTCAGGGAATGCTAAACCTTAGCTGGTCCATGGGGCAGGCTGAGTCTGTCCTGCTGTTTGGCTTTTAACTCAGTGCTTATCTGAAATGGGGAACTTGGCCACCATGTCTGCTAAATCTGGGACAGGACGTTTGGCCAGGTGAACCTGAAGTATGACCTGGTTTACTGTTGTACCTGAACAGGGGCCACCCAGCTGTGCTCACATGACTGAAAAAAGGGGCTGGGGAGGAAGTGCACTCTCCTATTAATGCCAACAGGATCAGCTGGAGGAACACAGGAACGGATTTCTTTGGCACTTCACTAAAGCTTGGAATTATGATGAGGAAACCTCACAGGGCAGGGCACACCTGTCTTGCTGCTAAGTTCCCTATTATATGAAAGCCATGAAAGAAATGTGACAGGGTCATAAGTTTTCTTATAATTCTGCATTATAAGTTGTAGGAAAAATTACTACTGAATACCTTGTTTTACTCTTCATCTTGGTTTGCAGTCTTCTATTTTCTGATACCTGCTATAGCTGACTTTCACTTTGCCAAAATATAGCACAGGCCACACAGTAGATCATATCTCAGCAAATAATGGAATCAAGTTAAAAAGCAAGTTTCCTGTACTGAACTGAGCCAGCTCATTTCGGTATTAAGTTCAGGTGCTACACTGGGAATGAAGATTGGCTTTAAGGTATGTTTCAAATTGGATTGCCTGTGAGAATGCAAATATGTAACTTTCAAAATTTCAGAACAACATGCCCACTCTCTAAAGCTTAAAGCAGTTTCATTCATGAGGTTTATAATTTGTCAAAGTATTTTCATTAGATTTGCATGCAAATTATGAAATACAAAACCAATTTAGTACAGCAAAGAAAATTATTTCAATCACTAAGGGAAATAAAAGTAACTTTTACTAGCAAACAGATTAAGAGTATCCTCTCTTGATGAATTCCAGTGTTTGGCCTAAAGAGATTAGCCAGTAGAATAAAAAATATTTAAGAATTTATTCATAAAATTTACTAAACCTAAATCTAAATGCTGTATAAATTAAACATTCCTAATCTTTCACATCTTCATTCTAAGCTTTCCTTAGCAGAGCAGAATAAAAATGGTAAACTGAACCTTAGGACCAAGCATGGGTGCAAACTGCTCATTCCACACAACAGATGGCAAAAATTGTCAGAGACATACTGAAGTAATTTGAGTTGTGGTAGTTTATACTGTGTGAAGAATCAGCCCCACGTTACTTGGTTTTGTATAGTACTTTATGACTGCAGTCTTTTGGATTACACCAAACCAAAATACATATGTTAAGTGAGGAAATATAGACATGGTATCCATAGATCACCAGGGAGACATTACATTAAGCATTCAGTATTGAGGAAAAAAAGTTCAATTAGTCTGTTTTCTGCTACCTGTATCTGAGGCAATGAAGTCTTTTGCTGTTTATGTCCAACTAAACCAGCATTATAACAGTGAGATTGTATGACAACAAACTAACGTGAACAGTGTCACAGGCAACTGAAATCCTTCATCCAAGTATCACATCATGTGACATATGCATCTCATCTGATACCTTGCTAATATTCAGAAGCAAATACAATTCCCACTTCCAAAGTAGATGGTCTTTCTCTTCACTCTTATGTACACATACAGCCTTGAGCGAAGCAAAACATGATAAAGGATCTGAGCAATGATGATGCAGCTCCTATTTTAGAGTCTTAGTGAGATATTTTGGAAACTATAGGATTTTATATACAACAGGTTAATTCCTAAAGCAATTAATGATACTTTGATTAAGACTAAACATATAAAAAAGCCTCTTCACTCAATTCCATTTGAGTACTAGGCAATCATAAGGACACAGGCTATTTTCGTTAATCTGGCAGATTGCCTTGCAAGTAATGAATGATCCATGAACAAGAGGTATAAATCCCTCCAAGAGTTAAACTAGCGATTTAACTGACAGAGTCAGATCCAACTAAATAGATATTTGATCTAAGAATGGGGAAGCTTCTTCCATCCAAAGATTTTTGTTTTGGGATAGAACAAAAAAATTTTAAACTCCTCAACAGAGTGTAAATATATTTAGATATAAAATTCTAATATATATATATATATATGTACATATATGTGCTTTCACTAGACCAAAAAGACTCACTCATTTAAACTTTTTTTTTGCTTTCTGTTACCTGTTCGTATTGTTTTAATGACTACAGCCCACAACATTCAGGAATTGTTGCTGAAATACAGAAAACCACAAGATATCTTTGCACAATACTGTTGAGATTCTTCCTGATGCTCTTGATAGAGCAGAAAAGGAACAATGATGATGACTTGGCAAATACCTTATAAAACACATGACAAAACAAGAAGATTTTAAGAAAAGGCAAGGGAGAAAAGGAAAAAAACAGGGGATAATCTGAGAAACTATACAATTACTTATAGTAGTAAGTATACAGAAAAGGTGGCTTTGATGCAGATGGATAGTTTTTTCAGGTCTATCACAGATATAATAGGTGAAAATAATATGAAAAAACACCATCTTCTGCAAACAAAAGCTTTGGGGAAATGGAGACGAGATCCACATACTGAATTTGTTATATAAAGTAGAACATTTCTATACACCTCAAGAGTCCCTGCTCTGTCATGTTTATGCATTGCAGAGCAGACCCTGACATGTGTCCATTACTGCAACACAAACAGGCAAGAGTGCTGGAGACGCTCTTGTTGCACCTTCACTACTGCTTCCAACAGAAGCTACTTATTCTTGCAGATTAAGGAGAAAAAATTGTGGTTCCTCATGGTGAGCAGGCTGAAGGCCCTCACATCTATCTCTGATTTCAGACTCACCACCAGAAGGACAGAGAGTGTTTGGTAAACTTCCACTCCAATCAACAACAAATGAGGTAGTACTTCAATGATCAGATATAAAATTCCAGCATACACATATCAGTCTCAAAAAATACAAACTGTGTACCATTTTTTAGGCCGTTGATTTGTGAAACCATGAAGAGATACTCACAGACACAGCAGATCATCAACCTGTCAGTAAAGCCATTGAACTTTTTATTCACTTAAGCAATTTCTTCAGATCTAATGAATGTTTGGAGTGATATATAGGAAGTCCTGAAATGCAAGTGCCCAAGCTCCTTAACACAAGCCATCACATTATTTTAGGTACATGTGAAAACACTGCACTATAGAGATTTGTCTTCATTTGATGAAATGAGCCATTGGACATGCAGCAATCCACAAGGAGAGCCTTGGCTTCCAAGGGAAGGAAACCCACAGCACTGGTGCAGAAAATAGCTACCACATATTCATCACTCAACTCGAATCTGAAGAACTTGAGGACAGCCTGCTCTACTCAAAAGTGCAGACACAGCCTCTATGTAACTCTGCTTCCCAGCAGCACAGTGAGGACAATTTTTTTGTCTGTTCACACACTTCTTGTTTCTCTTTTTTAGTTAGACACAAAGCTCCTGAATTCCAGTACTATCATCATCCCATATACCTGCACCTCTTGGCCACATCGTGCCTGCAACCCTGGTTAGCTGGAGTACAAAAATCAGTGTTGTGTACTAAGGTGCAGGTGCAGACAGCATTAGGAGGATCTCAACATGCACATGGTCCCACAGTATAAGCAAGCACAGTCATTTCATGAAGGAACTAAGCCTTCATGACAATCAGAAAGTTCCGCTCTTCACATCTTTTAATAATAAAGCTGATATTCAGCACCAAATGTTAGCAGATTTCCTTTTTTATTTGAAGTTTACATAAGAACATTAAGCAACAATTATTAATGTGGAGGGTGGTGTGAATGTATTGAAATGTTTTTAAAGCTCAGTATTACAAATTGGAGTTTAAGGAAGAATTTTTTAGTCACTGTTTTGTAATAGCTTTTGTGTACTGTTCATAGTTAATATTTAAGCAACTTTTTTTGAAAATAGGGCTATGCCCTACCGAGAGGCATTAGGCCAAGCCATTGACCTGCAGTTAAAGAGGTAAAATATTAAGACAAAATTCCTACTATGGAACTTTAACATAACCGGAGAATGATTTAGTTTGGAATTTATGTACAATAACATTTAGAACTATGAAGTCAACACCTGGGTGAGTGTTATACTTCCCTATAAAAAGAGACTGAAAATAGATTTCTTCAGATAAGGAGGTGCTGAAATCAGAGTGCAGTGGTGTGACTTAAAGAAAAACATAAAATGCTGGCAAAAATAACACAGAATGACACAGAAGTCAACATCTCAGGATTCTTACCAGTTATGAGAGCCCCTGATTGCTTGTGTAGTCAGACACGAGTGATCCTGGCTATTTTTTGCTAATCCAAGGGGTCTTATCCCCTGCATTTCTGCTGAACTAACTCGCTCTAATTGCATTCTGCACAGCTATTTCCCCCCCTAAACAACTAAACTATTCTGGTGTGCTAACTGTATCTTCCTAAATACCCATCACCCTCCACCATAGGAATCTTTGAGATTCTCTGCCTATATTTCTGTTTGATCAACGATATTTCCTGAATTCTAGGGAGGAAAAGTTATTTTGAAACAAAATCCATTAAAAATGTAAGCTTTTAATTTCAGTAAAAGAACTGTGAGATTATCAAACTGAATATGAACAGAGTAGTCTCATATGACAATATCTGTGCAAGGATTTTTAATAATGAAATTTGTTTAACATTCTCTTTTTGTGCTGGCTATTTGTTAAAAAGTAAACGGTACCATCTGTTTAGACCATCTGAACTGAAGTGACCCTGAACAGGACTACAAACAGAATGAACCTATCGATACTCCACAGCACTTTGTCAAGCCCAAGGGTAGCTAATGTACTTCCAGATAACATGGACAGAAAATTATTACTAGAAAACTTTAATGAACAATAATTAGAAGAATTCTTGTAATTTTTTGCAAGCATTACTTTCCACAGGATTTCATTCTCTGGCAAAGTTTTCAGCAATAGGAAATGATAAAGAATCAATTTATAGGGGTTAGTTCTGAATCCAGCATCTCTTTTCCCACTCCTGTCAAAATCATTTACCATTATTTAGTGTGAAGTTTGGCTTGCACATTAGCAGAGCCTTTAATACAGGGTATCAGTATATACCAATGGGAATTATATACGCTGCACAGCTATCTGTGGTGTGCCTGCATATGCAGTTCCACACATCCTGCTGCTTCCACACATGCTACCAATAGTGGCAAACAACAATCAGAGTGGCAGACGAACAATAGTTACACTTAAGGAATTGGGAAAGAGGAGGAAGAAAATTATAACACATTGAGATATCCTTGTGGAGATCCTGGCTTGTCTACTTTGCTTTCACACCCGCTTGGTCCTCAAAAGCTCCATCCCTGCGATCCCTCTTACAGCATCCTTTCTTTGGGATCTCTCCCCAGCCAGGCTGGCAGCATGATGGGAAGTCACTGCTGTGACTCAGCATCTTAATTTGCTCCAAGTGCCTCAGCTGCTGCTGCTACAAGACCAGCCTGTAGAGTTCTGGAGCTTGTCACCCCCGCAGGGAAGTCGGGAGAACTCGATTTGCTCCTGTCAAGAAGAAGGATGCCAAGCCAAGAGATGTGCTTTTGCTGAGCCTTGGCACTGCAATCAAACCTGAGGTTCTGTCATGCCCTTTTTGTTGCTTGGATTCATGAGGAAAGGCTCTAGGACTGCTTCCTATCCCTGCACAACTAAACTGTACCACGGTGGGAGGCTTGAACTGTATTTTTAAACAGGCTCCCCGCTGCTCAGTGTCACATTCTTTCTTCTTCTCCTTCCACAGCAATTTCATATAAAATACATTCTAAAAAAGAGGGAAAACTCCAAAAATGAGCATCCTGCACACAATTTTCCAATGTTCATGGCCAATTTGCTGTGTTCTGCTGTGAATTTCATGACAAGGAATTCAAAGTATTAATATTGCATTTGATCCCGCCTCCTTTTTCCCCTGTACCCACCACTGCTTGTTCACTCATAGTATGTGCAAATAAGGGGGGGGGAGGGTGGTGTCTTAAAATTCTGAAATCCAAAATCTTAGTGCTTATTCATTTTTTTCATGAATTAAAGTAATCCTACTACACTGATGACTTCAAGAAAAAAAAATTTGTAGGGGGATAACAGATACTACGACAGCAGAAACACCAATTTTTGCATTTAGTTATGTCAGAGGAGTAATCTAATGCAGAATTTAGATTTATGTTTAATTCCCATTTTTACTTTTTAAGCTTTTCCATAACATAAAATAAACAGCATGTTTGAATAGCTGCTTGGTCTGTACTAAGTATTACCATGTATTTTATTAGAGAGAGGTGCTTTGCAAAAGACCATCAATGATAATCAAAGGTAGGAAAAACTTAAAATTCAAAGGAATATCTTTCTCTTTTAGTTTCTAATTCTTTGCCAAATACATACATGGATTTATATAAATGTATATATATAGAGTACAGGCAGTGAAATAAACATTTTCTTTAATTTAATTTCAAGAAAAATGTCAAATGCAGAGACATATTTGGTATCCTTTCCTAGACATCAAAGCTATTTTCAACAGAAGGATCTCTGCTCAGCCAAAAATATAGTCTGTTTCCATACTACAGCTGTATTCTGCAAAAGCTCAGAGAGAAAGAGGAAAAAAAATCAGTTTTCATGGCCATGCACCAGTTTCTACAGGATGAAAGATGAAAGCATTTTTGGTTGAATCAGCCAGTATCTTTTAATTAGGAGAAGCATTTCCAAAAGTGTCTAGATGTCTCTAGGAACACAAGTCTCGGTCACTGACTTCAATTTTGCAAAAAAAATTATACTATGACTTAGTGACATCTTTCACAAAAATGGGTCAATTTTTCTTTCATAAAAAATGCAAGAAATCTCACTTTCAAGTCACTTGGCCTTTTATTATAATATATTACATCCCAGTCACTGTCTTGATGACATTTACTGTTTCCTATGCAGGATCCCACAGTATGTATGAGTTACCCAAAGTTCAAAGAGGGCAATCATTAAAATTTGACATTTATGTCAACGTGTACACCAGGAGTTTACCTTTCCATTAGCTGCATGTATTTTTCTTCTCCTGGAAAAAGATGAATATGAAGTCTTGAAAGACCTGGAGTGATTTTGTGTGACCCCAATCGAGACCAATAGGTAATCCTATATGATCGCAACTTAGATAGCTAATTGAAGGAATTGATTAGAGATTTTTGGTGTTGTTATTTTCTGAGTTGTCAGGAGGTGTTGAGTCATACTGTGAGAACTTTGAATGATGAATCTTCTGTGGTCATATACAGAAATGTCATGGTATATTACACAGCACGCAGAATCAAGTTTTAAAAAACCTTGTACATAACATGGTGGCTTGGTAAACAAAAACTATCAGCTTCACAGACCTGGTTCCAGTTCCAATTCTATATTATTTTTGATGCTTTATAAGCTTAGATTTTTTCAGAGCACAAGTTACCTTTCTCCAAAGGAACAAAATGATTTTCATAGAGTGAGGATATCACCATTGCCAGCCAATGTTCAACAAATCTTTCTTTTGGTTCAGAAGTGTTTCTAAAACTCCTCCTAAAAGAAAATTGCATGTCTTTCACCGTTTCCTTCTTTGGTCAAAGTAAAACAGCCCAGAAAACTTCTGCATCTCATCGCATTGCAAAATACTTCTACAATTGCATTACGATTTCTTGAGGGGACAGAAAGACTGATGCTGATGCAACACCCAATATCAGCCTACAGCCTCAAGAGAAGAGTTTTCATGCCTGGCTGTAGTATGAAGAAGAATGCATGAAGTTTTAGCTTTCACCACCCTAGTGGCAAACAGTGGAGTCAAAACCCCAGGCACATGGGTCTTGGCTGGCACAGCTGTGCTCCCAAGAACCTGGGAGAGAAAATGAGAGCCACTGTGAGGAAAAAAAAAAAAGAAAAAAAAAAAAGAAAAAAAATTGCCTGTGGTTTCCATGGCTGATGTTAACTCCCCAGGGGCTGTGTGGAGGAAATATCTCCTGGAATAAACTAATCCAAACAGAATAAACTGGCTACCTTCCCTCCAAAGCCTGGCACAAAGAAGACTGGGAAGATATGAGGACAAAGTCACCCACATTCTGCTTAGAAACTTTTCCTGCAGGGGTTCAGAGGGAACAGAGGGTGAGATCATTTAGCAATATGAAGCCAAACCTATTGCACCAGTTTTTATTTGAGCTAACTATAATCATGTTGTTCTTCAATTCTGTGATTAAAAGGCACTCCAGGTCCTTAGAAAGAATTTTCTAAAAGTACCTCTAGGCTCAGTGGAGGCACTAAGCATTATACTTATGTATTATTTTCTCAGCACTGCGAGTGAAACCAGATTTCTCATCGTATATTAAAGGCAAGGCCACACCACAAAAAATGTGGATTCACATTTCTGAGGAGTAGGAGAGTGAATAATTTCAGTGGGTATATTCAGGAGCTTGCACTCAATAGCTCCTATTCAGGCTCAATTAAGAAACTGTATTTGTCTTATTCAACCTACGACTCACAATCAAATAAATGATATTATATAGCCACTAACCCATGTCTGTGACCTTGGTTAGCTGAGAATACTGTGGGCCAAAACCTGCCTCTCCAGGAATATTTCTAGAAGTTATTTCAGTATGATTTCTTCAGGAGCAAAATACTACATATTGTCAACAAAAGTGGAAGGAACTGACTGAATAGTAGGCAGTAGTAGGCAAAATCTACAAAATAACAGTTTTTTGAGATTTATTCCTATTGTTATTATTTTTCTTTGAGAAATTGAAAATGATTTCTGTAAATTTCAATTGAGATTTCTGCTTTTATTATATTTGAAATATAATTACAGACATTAGAAATTGCAGAAGAGCTTTACACCAGCAAACTAGAAGATACAGCGTAACCAAGACTGTTCAGTACTTTGATTTTCAGACTTAACAGAAAACATAAGAAGGAAAACTACTCAATTACAATAAAGAGGAAATTCCTATCTTAAAAATCTGCAAAAAAAGCAATTTTTTTCCCAGGTAGATTTGTACAATTATTTTCTACATGTCCATTATAAATTTCTAGATTTGTTATTGGTAATAAAAAAAAATGATTTTTTTCCTTTTTCGACTGTCTTATTAACCTGATTCATCTCAGGAATGAAAGGCCCTTGATAAGACTATTTCTTTCCACAATGCTGTTACATGAAGGTGTAACTTGAGCCAGCATATTGTCCTCTTACATGTTTTCCCATCTATACCTTTAGAATTTCCAATTTACTTTTAATTATCACATTTACCTAAAGATCTCTGTTGCATGCATGGTTGAAATAACTATTTTGAAAGCTCTTTTATGCTAGTATATATACATAATTATTACAATGAATACTTTAAAGGCTTTGTGGCTGCAGGTAAAGGTTTCACTTGTTTCACTTTCCCTCTGCTCCCGTCACTTATCAGTCTGAAGCTTCTAATGCACTGCTGACAGACAGCTTTCAGAATTCTATACATTTCTTGAAGACAATTATCAAATTCCTATGGCCTAGAAGCCATAGGAATGGTGAAAGCTAACAAGCTGGAAGCCTTTGAGGTGGCATCAGCATCTCACATCTCTCTGTCTCTGTGAGTTGATAAAATTGGTGCTAGTTCAAGAAGGCACTCACCCATGGTTTCTCCTTTCAGGAATTCCCTTCAACTAAGGCTAGATAGTTAAGGTCTCGTTTGTCAGATGTGGTGAGTTGGCTGACATGTTCAAATTCACTCCCCAGGAACTTCAGAAACAAAGGAGTTCTGTGCTGCAAAGAGGACAGAGTCTCTTTTTGGTTTGTTTTGTGGTTTTGGTTTTTTTTTGTTTTGGTTTGGTTTGGGTTTTTTTGCAATAAATGCATTGTCATCTCCAGCCATTTTCTACCCATGATTTGGGCAAGGTGTTGATGAAAAGATAAGATGCCTTTTACAGATTATTCTTTCTTGAAAATGCCAAGCATAATGCAGCTGCTACTCCGTCATGTATAGTCTGACGATGCTCAGTGGTGAGGAAAGACATCCCACTCCTCGTTTAGTCTGGGAAAGTTCTCAAGTCCATGAAAACAGTGCAAGATTTAACTTCTCAGAGCTGACAGCCTCCCAGCACTGGAGCAGAGTCAACCATCCTCCCTCCCCTCCAGGCTGAACTGTATCCATTATCACAAAAGAAATTAATGAATTTCACCACCACCACAAGCCACAAATTGTTGAGAGACATGCAGCAGTACAATGTGATAATTTAGGACATCAAGTAGAGGTTATGTAGTTGACTCTTAATGTATCATTTGCATAAACTCTGCCGACTGAAATTGGATGTAAACAAAGATGCTGGTCCTAGTATCTTGTATAGAAAACAACTAGTGCTGTATCAAGTCTTGAAGAGTGATGCAGAGCCAAGAGTGCCACCTACAGAGTTATTAGGAACATTTCCTTCAACTCTTCAGGTCCCCTTTCCATTTGCAGACCATCTATGAGGATGTTTGGTTAGCGCTGTCTGGTGAGCTCAAATCCAAGCTGCTGTACTCTCAGAATCCATAAACGAACTGGAAAGCAATCTAACTTTAGAGCAAAGCTGATAAGCAGAAGAAATGTTTGAAAAATTTGCCATCACTACAGTTGTAAGGTCTGTCTCTAAAGTCTTACCAGATCAGAACAAGCCTGCTTTGAATGTATAGTCTTCCCACGTGCTTGACATTGTAATACAGCACATTTAATACCTGCACAGAATCTGCAAGACACAGCACCGTGAGAAAACCTCATACTCCTGCTGCAATTTTGCTCCCACAAGGGACTACAAGCACTCAATGAAAAGAAGCACACAAGCTGAAATCTATTTATTTCTTCTATTCTGCTTTAGTCGAAGTCCAGAAATATGTTTTCAGTAAGGTTAACTTATTGTCATCCTCCTTGGTAACCAAAGGCTAGTCAGCAGTTCAGAAACATACAGCAGGTTAAATAGCCTCAGCTGGTGGGAGTATTCACATTGGTGTTTTCCAGTTCACTGTACACTAATACATGATCATACTTTAACAGGAAGGTTTTAAGTAGTGGCAAAAAAGTACAACAGGCATTCCTTATCCACATGCAAATATTTCCCCATCCAGCCCACAAACTGCTGTCATCCATTTAATGATGGGCATGTCAATAACAACAATGTAGCTGAACTGAGCTCCACATTCTGTTAAAAAATACACTTATTACAGGGTTGGTAATACTCAGGTATCTGGTCTGCAATGAACAAAGAGAAAAGTATTCTATGGCAGGAGGGCGAACGAAAAAGATCTTTCCTTTTGTATCTGATATTTGTAAGAAGTTTTAAAATCTATGTTTTTTATGTGTCATATGGCTTACATACCTTGAAAAATCAGACAGTTTGGGGCTGACCCTGATCAGTCTGCTCAGCTACTGTGGTTCTGCCAAGGTTTGAGCCAGTAACATATTGCAAGAACCTGGGCAGTGATTATACAATCTGATCTCTGCATGCCACCATAATTAACTTGTAGCTAATGACGGCAGGGCTACCACCATTTAGCAGGTTGAAGATGTGTGCCATACTTAATGCCTCCTCATGAACTGGGTTGCTTAATCTGAAAGAGATTTAGGACACTTAAAAAGAAACCTGCCACTACTCCTTTCTACTGTTTTCAAACCGCTCATGGTCACATTGGGCCTTTCTGCTCTATCCTTCAAATAAACAGAAAAGCTGCTTTCACAGCTCATCTCCAGATATGAAATTACTTTCATGGTGGCTGAGCACTCTCTGCTATCCAAATTTCTCACAAAAAGACATTGCTTTCGTTTTGTTGTGCTACTGAGCTGAACAAAGATAAAAGGAGTCAAGTAAAGATTATTGATTTAATGTTATCATTTCTCATTCTTTCTCCTCCTTAGGAGCATTGTCGTATACTTTATACAAACACATGCAGCAGGAGCAATGCCATGAACAAGTCAGCTTTGTGACTCTTTGTAGGCTTGAGTTATCAGCAGCCACCTGTGCTGTACGCTGTACTGAGGAGTTAGTGAGTTGGAAAATTATCCAATCCATACTATCAAATCAAGGGAAAGATCTACTGTTTGCAATTACTGTCTCAGAGCTTGGTGCTGCTCCTTCTTGCATTCGATAAAATTCAGCTAGTGGAACTACAGGACTTAAGAGTGAGAGTTCACCGGACTTTATAAGTATCTTGTCAATGCCACAAAATATGATAGAATTATTACTAGGAGGTAATTAGAATATTTTTTTCCTCTCAAGTTGAAGCTAGGTTTTATAATTGAGATGTTATGGTTACATTGCCATTCCCAGCATACACACAAACCCAAACAAAAGTAAAGTTTGAAATTCAATGTAGCAAAAGCTAGCATCCTCTGTGACAGCAATGATAACAAGACAACAGCAGTTTTCTCACATTTGCAGGCATACCAAGAGGTCACCTCTCCAGAACCAGAACGTGACCAGTCATGAGGCCTTACAGATGTCTTCCTGAAAGTACCACTAACGTGAATTCATTAAATGTTTTTTATGAAGGGAAGAAAAATGAGGCTCAACCCCCAGCTAGAGATTGTGGGTTTATCCTCTTTAAACCCAGAATCTTGATAAAATCTTGGCACAGCCAATGGCTCAGCATCTAAAATTTATGCAATACAAAATGCTGCAAGTGTTTATTTGCAAGGAACTTCAATAACTGGAGATATTTTTCCTGGAAACTACAAAACCCAAAACCTAAACCAAATTAAAACCTGAAATCATCACATAATCACAAGAGTTCAAGAGAGAAAACACAAAGAAAGTGAAAGCCATCAGCCATACTATATGAAAAAGGAATACTTATCAACATTTTGGAAGCAATGAGATACATTAAAGTTTTCAGAACATCAGAGTTTGCATTTATATAACTAGGTACACAGCTTATGCATTAGCATGTATTTTATGACAGATTGGGAATGGAAACAGAATAACACAGTTCCCTGGTTAGGACAGACACCTCAGGCTGTGGTGAAACCTGACCTTTATAGATATCTAGCGAAAAAAAAACATTTAAGAAACAGATATAACATCATGACCTTTTTAGATACATAGCATAAAACATCTGAGGGGAAAATCCTGCCCCTCTTCCATTTGCCACAGAAGTCACAGACACAGCAGGAACTGCCTGAGGGGCTGGTGGTGGTACTGGGAGGTACAGCTTTTACTGAATCCCAAAATGACAGTAAAGGTGGGATTGATTACACCTAACTTTGCCACCTACAAGTCTGTTATTTAGGCTCTCTCTACACTTGCTGGAGGCAGGCAGACAGCTCCAGAAGTAGTGTTTAAAATAAATGTCTGAGGCAGAATATATGAATTGTAAAACAGAATACATGAATTGTTTTCAGAGGTACTTCCATTGCTTTGACTACAGAGGGACTACTAATTCCTAACTAGAGTTCACTCAGATGAACTGCACCTCAAGGGATGACACTATTATTACAGCCTGTGGTGACAAGGGGCTGATTACATTGCTCTGGTACACAGAAGAGATCACATTTTAGTGGAATTGCTGTAGGACACAGGATTTCCTCCATCAAACATAAGCCAAGGCTTAGCATTATTTTTCTGAATTTTTGTCTCTTAATGGGAAATAATCTTGTAATGCTGGAATTACTTCTCTGACAGGTTTTTTGTTTGTTTGCTTGTTTTGTTTTCTCCCATTATAAAACATAAAAAAGGAAGGGAGACATTAATTCATTAAGACTGAGAAATTAAAGATTTAGCATTGCTATTGATAGTGTGTTGCTGCTCCTGTGGTCCTATCACAGACAACCACATTCTAAATAGAGTCTGTAGGATATTTTGCCCAAAAGAGTTCCAGAAGTGTTACTAAACTTTAAAAGAGGAAATGGTAGTCCAATATCTAAAAAGAATTTAAAAAGAAGAAATGAAATAAAATCCCTAGGAAGGATTGCTCCTCAGGGGAAAACTGAGAGTGTATCAAAATTCGTGATGAGGAAACCAGAAAGATAAGAATAAATTCTTAATGGCAAGATCCAAGAGGCCAGTTAAATTAGAGAGAAATTAATTAAAATTCAGAATTGAAATACCACAATGGAAGTAGAAGCCACAGACAGCACTCAGAAAGAGAAAACATGAGTGTAAAATAATTTTGAAATTAAAATCAAATAAGAGATACTTTGAAGACATCAGAATGAGGAGAATGAGAAAAATTTTCTCAAGTCCCATAAAGGTGAATGGAGAAGTTAAGGAAGAGAAAGGTCCATCTGCAAAGCCAAAAAACACTGCCTCAGTGGAACAGGAGACCCTTGGTACTTTCCAGTAATTAAGATGAAATATTATCAAAATGGAGGTGCCAGGAATTCTGGAACAAACAGCAAGAATCCAAAGCTTCTGAAAAATCTAATTTACAAGTAATACGAAATGTTTGTAAAATACACTCTCTCTGCTGCTTCTGATGCATACAGCACACTGTAGCTATATTTAAAATTAATACAGAGCAATAGAATCACTTCAGAGAATTACTGACCAGTAGATGTAAATGACAGTTCAAATTAGAAAAACAAGATGATAATAATAGAAGGGCTAATCAGTGCTGTTCCTGTGAAGAAACACCATTTCTTGTCTCTTAAGAGACAAGCAATTTTTTTTTTTTCTTAAGAGACAAGAAATTTTTTTGTCTTTTGTCTTAAGACAAGAAATAGCTACAAGATAGCTGCAGGTTTTATTTCTCAAAAAAAACCCCAAACCTTCAGTGCCTCCTGTGCCTGGTTTCCACCCCTCTCTCATATTTTCTAATGTCCTTCCAAAAAAGATGCCACCATAATTGTTTCAGAATTATTCTCAGAGATTCTAAAGTAAAATAAAATTCCCTAAAAAACCTATTATATATTTAAAATGACACCACATAACCCAGCTGCACAAGCAGCTGTGCTTACTACAGAAGAGGCAGTGATAGTGCCATAACTATAAAAACAAACAAACAAACAAACAAAAACCCAACAAACAAGTAAGATCTTTGAGTTTGGTTCCATGCCGAAGAAAAGATGGCATAGAGCTACAGTCTTAGAAGTCTTGTGATATGCTGATAAAATGGTGAATAAAGAAGAATCTTTTGACCTACATTATTCTGATTGCAAAAAATATTTTTCAAGGTCCCTCATAAGAGATGACTGTAGGTAAAAAGGTAAAGAGGAAAAAATTGGCCCAGACCAACAATTTTTTTTCACAGAGGGGAAAAAAAAAAGATTAAATGGTGGTGAAAGGGTAATGACAGGGCACCTCGTGGTTACTCTCTAGGTCCCTGGCTATTTAATAGATTCATCAATACTCTAGAAAGAGATGGTGTGTATATAGGTAGCAATTTTAGGACAGAGAGGACAATGAGTTCAGCGTTTTGCCAGACTATAGGTTTGTCTTGACAAGTCTGTCCTAATTTTTCACCAGCTTATGCTGGTGCTTCATATGCTTAAAACCACAGAACCAATCAATACAGAATTCATTCGTTTTATCATCTCTTAATTCTTTATTAACTAGAAATTTTTTTTGATTTCACCAAGTAAGATTACAAGTTATACATAATAATTTTATTTTTTATTTTCTGTTCTTCTTTTCCCTTTCCCTAGATAATCTCCTGGACAAGAATACAGATTTAAGCAGTGACACTAATTAAGCTATCAAGATCAAATATCAAGAACCTGCAGAAATCAAGCTTAGTCCAATAATGTAGGTTAACCAGTGCTGATCTTACATATATTTCTATTTTTAATTTGCCCTTTAACACCCTTTGCCCTTTAATGGCATTTGGCCTATCCTTCTCTCCGGAAAGAGAAATAAAAGAATATTTTAAAGAATATTTTTCATTTTCTCAAAAAATTGAACACAAATAACAATAAGCCTATTTTTAACAAAATATCTAACCAGCAATCAAAATGATCCTGTTCTTACCATACTTCTAAGAAACCTTTAAACCTTTATGCTTAACATCATATAGAAGTTCAGAAGAAATACTTGCAAAAGGTTACTCTTACAATATAAGGCTTGAGAAATGCACAGGTATTACAATATACTTAATTTATTTGTCCCTCACAGACGTAAGAAAAGAAAAATTGTCAAGTTCTTGAAATCAGCACAGCAGCCATACCCTGTATACAAGTGTAGAATCATAAGACTGCTTCTTAAGGTCAATACAGCTTATGGTAATGAATATGGAAAGGTTACTATTGTTGTCTTTTGTTGATTTCTCCTCAAAAAATGCAAAGAACAAAAAGGTCACTAAGCAATGTTTCTAAGCTACTTTGGAATTTACTAATCTATCACTGAAGAAAATAAAAAAGGGTTAATAAAATATACTCGAGACAGAGAAAATCAGATTAGAGGTGGCATTTCACTGTGAAACCTTCTTTAGCCAGAGAAAAAAATAACCCCAAAATCAGAAAGGAAAGCCATTTTCAGACTTTGATCACTAAATAAATATTTACAACCTGAATAAAGCTTTTTAAACTACAAGGCTGGATCACCATAACACATTACTGAGGAATACATCTGTGACAGTGGAGCTGACATCCAGTACTGTAATGAAACACAACAATTTTGTGGAAACTGTACTTGCCCAGATAAGTATAAGAGGTTACAGCATACTGAGTTTTGTAGTCCAAATCTATAACGGAATTGACACGAGAAAAGCAAGCTGGGTGACAATGCAATGGGGAAGAAGGGACTCTAGTATGATCTGCTACATTGTTAATGGAGATATTTTTCACTCTTCCTCCAAGGAAGATACCAACCAGCGTGCACTCCCAAGCTTGGATAGTGAAGCACTGCAATTAGAGGAACTTCAACACGAGTGAAGAAGTCTTGTTCAAGGCAGCCTGAAGTGGCAGGCTGGCAAAGGGACTCGGATTCTGCAAAGCATGTCTAAAGGTACCAGCTCCAGGTTGGGGAAAACTTAGATGCAGTCTAAGTTTAAAGCTATTTCTCTTTCCTCTGACATTCTTTTGTCCAAAACAAATGATAAACAAATCATAAAGTAATCATAAAGTAAAATGATAAGTAATTATTTGGGTGCCACCTGTGTCTCTAAGTAGTGGGGTTCCAAACAACTCAGTTCTCCTGTGGAAACACCTCGTGGTAGCTGCAGGGTCAGGAGATGATCTGAGACAAGGAGAAACTTATCATTCCATGAGATTAGAGGAAGATGAAGATATAGAACCAGAAATGCACTTCAGAGGCTACCTGAAACAGCATGACTAAAAGCTGAAATTTCACTAGGAAAAATCAGTAAAAACCTAATTGTAAAAAATTGTAAAAATCAGTAAAAACCTAATTGTGTTTGTATGTGGATATTTCCAAATATATGTCATCAGAATAGGCATGTCATGGACCCTGCATTATTGCACATATTTATATTTCTGTGATTTTCTCGTTCTGTGTCCCCTTTAGCTTTGCAGTAACTTGTCTACAGCATTTGTGTAACGTGATGACAGAGTGGAAGAGGAAGCACAATCTTGACACTTTGGCATTACTTTTCATCTGTCTTGCCTTTTGTAGAGGTTACTATATTACTTAAAATGCCAAATGTTCAGAACAACACAGATAAGCAAAATTTCATGAATTTTAATAGGAATATTTTACACTTTAGATTCAAAATAGGACTCTTGTTTGAGAGGAGGATCAGCTTTGAAGATAAATTTGCAAACAGTGACTTTGTTGAACTGTTTGGTAGAATAAGTTTTGAATGAAGGAGAACATATAACCATTTTCATGAAACAGCCCTTTCACTGTTAGGGGATAGGTTAATCTAGTTTAGAAATTTTGGATTCATAAATCAATGGAAGCTTTCTATGTAATGGCTGGTGCTGCTCTACTTACGTGATCACCTGTTAATATTTAAAAGAGAGAGCTTAGAGAAGTGAGGGACCTAATTATCCAGGTTGCACTGGAAACAAGCTCCACTAATTTATCTTACAGAGAATGTTTGCTCTTACATTTTTAACAAAAGGAAACGTAAATAGAATTTTCAAAAGATAGGACCATTTTCCCATGCTGAGCTTATACTTTTTTGTTCTCATTTATACATAGGCAAAGCTTTGTGTATAAACCTGCTTCTAAAGAAAATTTTATGCTGAAACCACACATGATATTATGTCAAAGATGGACTGTAGAGAGAAGAAAAGAACTGCAGGTTTCATCAGCATTTTCATTTCATGATATATGTCAAATGCTTTGCTTGGCTTAGATAAAGGTGAAGAAAACACCAAGATTTTGGTTTTACTTTAAGACTTTTTGTAAAGCAAATAAAATGTAGATGGAATGGTTTGGTGATGAAGTCCTTTTGAAATTATCTACAGCAGTCAATTCAAGTCCTGAAAATAGAGTTTAGTTGTTTAAATATTTGTTCTACAGTGAAGGAGCCTTACCTACTTCTTTGTATTGCAAAGACCAATCAGCACAAAGTGGAGAACATGACAGAGTCTCACACAAACTGTTAAGGAGTAATGGAGAAGGTACTAAGCACAGCAGTACTGCACGAGGAGAGAAGTGAAATAAGATAATTATTTGCCCAGTTTCCATATTACAGGATCACCCAAAAGTCTGTGTGTAGTTAGCAGAGGATATGCACTTCTTACTTCAGTAGTCTGGAATTGAGCACATGCTTAAGAATGAGACCCTGGAGAAATTTAGCCCTCCATACTATTAAACAGTAGCCTAAAATACTGGAATCAGATAAATATTATTTATTCATGCATTATTTTACAAGCTATCATTTTTGGCAAGGTATTTGCAAAAATTTGACTAAGTACATAGAAGACTAAACAGGTGTTGGAACAGAGCTGAAGGTCAGACACATTGTTGGACAGGTTACCTTTGGTTTAACTTCTGCATCTCTCTCACTTTATTAGAGGACATCTCACTTTTTTCTGAAACAATTACAAGGCTGATACCTGTGACATTTACCTATTCTAAGGGTGTTGTGATAAATAACTCACCCTTGGAGAGAAAAGCAGCAGAAAACCCATGCATTAGGTGGAAAAAAATCATCAAACCACTCTATAAATGATGATGATAATGACTCAACAGTGAATCAGTACCTTAAAAGTAGTTATCAAGGAAGTGAGGAACAAAAACCCCACTCCAGTACTCCTGGAAGGAAGCAGTCATTATGTCTTTTCACTCAATATGGGCAAAATGAAAAGGTTTGCTATTTTAGGTCTTCTATGTGGACACCCCCCCCCTACCCCAGTATATAAAATATAAAAAAAGGACCTAATGCCCTTTTACAGATTATTTTGTCTCTATAGATAAATTGTGTTGAAAACTAGATATAGAAAAGTTCCACTAATCAGATTTCTAGAAATAATCATCATCACTAACCAAAGCAAATGACAAATCACACAGATGACTCAGTGTCAATGACGGCTATCAATCTACCAAAAATTTTTAAAATAATTATTTATATACATCTAGGATAATAGGCAATATCCAGGCAGACTAGAACAAGATTTTTAAATTTCCTTTCCCTGATATTTTTGTACCTATAAAAGCCTGAACTGCTGGAAGAGTGAAATGAGTTGTGTCAATACACACATGCATGTGAATAATAATAAATAGAAAATTTCCCATTAATTCTTCCACAGAACTGTTCATGGTTTTTTGTATATCAGACATGAAAGAGGGAAAAAAAATTTCTAAAATTTGAAATAAAAGTTTTTTTCATTTTTCCTAATAAGCCTGAAACCCGAGTATGTTTGGAATGCTCTAAAAAACCAACTTCAATGTAATATTTTGCTGCAAATGAGAGAGTTAATTATGCTTCCATTATTATCTACTTTATTTTTCTCCTATAAAAATATAAGGCTGGAACTTCAATATGTTTTCAGTGCATCTTGATGCAAGTAGCTTTATACTTAAAAAATGTATCAGCTGTGATCTATTCAATTATCATCAGCATAAATATGTGCAACAATACAGACAAGGCACAAATGCATATTTTTGAGTGGGATTCTGAGGAAAGATCTTGTTACAAAGACACTTGCGAACTGTTTATAGCAGTAATAGATATATCCTTTTCTAGTCCAGGGGAAAAAAACTTGGCTTTTCCATTTCCATTTTTTCCCTTATCTCTTTTAAAGTACAAATAATACATTTCCTATAATTGTGCTTTTCAAGCAGAAAACAGACAATGGATTGTTTTTTAGAAAAGGAATCTTTTCAGAGCAAGCCATAACTAAGAGAAACGAGACAATTTAGAAGTTTGTCCTTCCTCACTGAAGATTTTCAATTGACTTTAGTTGCATTGGGGCCCTAAAGGAACTGCAGAAATTAGGTTTGAACAGCCTACTAAGTAAGTAGCCCTATCTTCACTCCTTACTAAGATACAAAGATGATCATTAATAAGACAGTAATTTAGGGGAAATTCAGGGTTCTCAAGCACCTTTCAGAACCACACTGGAGGACTGTATTCAAAGAATAATGACAGAAAGGAAAGAAGAAAATTGCAACTGCCTTTCAACACATTATAAAAAAAAAATCAATTTCTGGGTAAAATGACAGTCTCAGATACTCTTTACATAGGAGAACAGAAAATATTGTCATTATTTTTTGAAATATATATGAAGATTAATGCCTTAATTGGTGAAAATAGCCAACAGTGAACTGAAGATTTTCATTTTTGTGAACATAAGTCAACTCTTGTAAAGAAGGTCAGCAAAACTTCAAAAGGATTTAAAAAAATCAGCCTAGCCTTTACTTTATGCATTTTTCTATCTCATTAAGAGAAGAATCAACCTCCTGCATGAAAATGCTTGTTCTGTTCCAATAGCACAAAGCATGGGCTTTGAAGCCATTGCACAAATAAATAGCTTTGAATTGCATCCACTGCTAAGTTAGGAAATCTCTCTGTTAGGCTGAGGCAGCTGCAGCCAACAGTTTAAATCAAATTCATAAAATGCAGGGATCAGTATTTTCAAAAGAAAGTAACAGCTTACATAGATGAAAATAAAAGAATTTATATTAATCTCAAAAATATTTCATTTTAAGGAATGAAGCTTGCAATGAGGAAAGGCTCAAGCCTAGAAACGAAGCATTCTGAGGACAAGGTGATTTGATACCAAACCAAATAACCAAATTTTGGCAGGGAAGACTAGGAAAGGAATGACAAGAAGGGATTGAAAGTTCTTTCCTGGGAAGGTTTAAAAATAAGATTTGTGTACTAACTCATAAACATGTCTGCAGCTCAGCTAAGGAAATGCTTGGTATCTTAGTACAGAGACAAGTTTCATGCCTTTTGCCCAGGAAGCCCCAAGGGAGAGGTGCAACGGGACAAGAGTGCCTGCAGGTCCATAGGGTTAGGCTGGTGCTGCCTGGTAAAATTTGCAAATCTGATGACCTCTAGGAAGCTCTGCAAGTCTGTGGTGTTTCCAATAGGTCCTAAGCTCTGACAATAATAAAAGAACAGAGGTAATCATGACAGCAGGGACATAGACCCCTGCATGATACTTGCCTGATTTCCTCATGAATGAAAAGGATCAACACTTTCAAATCAAAGATTTTGAAGTGAGAAAAATCACACTTTGATCATCCTGATAGGCAAAATAATTCAGATACTTCCCTTACTTAATAAGTATTTCTTTTTAATCTCTCCTATATTTTTCCTTCCATTTCAAGATGTTTCCTTCATTCTTTTTGATCACCTCAAACATTCACACTCACTTGAATGGTAGAGGTAGTTAAATCACTTCTGAATTATCATGGAGTAATTTTTTTGTTTTCTAGCTTCTTTCCCTTGCTTGTTTTTAATCTTCTCTTCTGTCTCTTAACTTTCATACTCTAGTTTCTTTATTTCTGAGCTGTTTCTCTGGTGGCTGTCTCTACCTTTGGAGTCTCCATTTCCCCCCATGGGAAGCCCAGAAGCAGATGAGAACCACTCTGAGCAGCTCCAGCCTGTGGACTGGTCTCAGTGCAGAAGGACAAGCGCAGCAGCAGCTTTCCTACTCCTCCTCTAGGCAAAAAAAGCAGCAAAACCTCAAGGACTGGCAGCAGCTGGAAGCAGCAGACAGCCCCTCTCCTGCATCTCATGTGCTTCTGTATGCTCTGAACTGTGCAGAAGACACAGCGCCTCGGCAATGCCCATGTAGCATCATCCCATTTACCAGACCTCAAAGCCAAGGACATTTATTAGTTAATGCCTAATTCATCAAGCCCAGAAGTCTACTTGGTGGAGATTGATATGAACATTCAGCACAAGGCTGAGGTGCCATTTGGTCTGTAGGATTTGCAGACAGACCCACAATCCTTCTCTGTATGAGTCTGACAGTTCTTGTATTAATTGGCTATCGTACGGCATCCATGCATGCAGTGCTGGTAATTAAGGCAGAGTCAACACTCATACACCCTCAGATTTAAAGAAAAATTGCTTGGTTGATTAGGATAGAATTTGTTTTTGTATGCTTTTAGAAATTGTTCCAATAATAAGTTTGTGTACTGTTATTACAAAATTTAAAACTGTCAGCAAAACAGCTACAATTAATGTTTCTGACTTAAAAGCATAAACTTGAATTTTGAGAATTACCTTTTTTAATGGTGCGAGAAACAACATCATTCAGGTTTAAAAGATTGAGCCTAAATGGGTTTGTTCCTCAGGAAGGCGAATATTGGGTTTCCCACCAGAAGAATATCAGGTTTCCTCCTATTTTTTCCAGGATAACACGGTATCAAATTTCTCTGGTTTTTTTGTTGGGTTTTTTTTTGGTTGGTTGGTTGGTTGTTTGCTCTTGCTTTGTTTTTTCTTCTTTTTAGGATCACAGTTATTTTGAATTAAGCCATTATGAGAGACAGAGAGGTGACAAATTCCCTCAGCTCAGCAATATCAGAATTTGCAGTTTAAAGACCTCCACACAAAAACTTTACATACTGTATCTGACACACTATATCTGTTACCACAGCTAGGCATCTAAGCACCGCAAATTGTCATTTCTGGGGCAATGCATAGCAGGGAACAACAATAACGAAGGGAAAAAAACCCACAACAGTATAAGCTACAATAATAGAGTTTAGGATGTAATCACTTAGCTGCTCTCTCTGGCCGCAGTGGTAGAATACTACTTTCCAGCTGAGTTTAGTCTCTGAAGGTCATTAAAGATGTGTACCAATAAACATACACTCCGCTATCAGATTAGCAGACAAAACAGTTTCCATGGCAACCATTGGACAAGAGAGCTCGGCTGCATTCAGCATTAATTTAAAATATTTTTTTTTCCTTCCTCAGTCTCCTTGGAGTCAGTACTGTGAAACACAAGTGCTTGCAAGCTCTCTAATCTGCGGCTGCCTTTGAAAACCCATCCAATGTGTGTTGAAGCTGAGCCAATTAACGTTACGAGAATTGGGTGGATTGCAGAGAATCTGGCAAGGCTGTGTTTACCAATTAGGGTTTTTTTATGATGCAAATGTTGCACACCATGCAGCAGGAATAAAAGCCAGCTATGCTGAATATGAAACTGTTAATTGCATTTTTCAGAGACACAGCTACAAGGTGAAACTAATCATACAAATGATAACTGGGTTTTACCACCTACAGTGCTTTGGTATTGCACTCCCACTAATCTGTATTAAAATAGCCCATAAATTTTTACAGCACAAGAAAATGCAGACTGTAGTACACCCTTCTGAATTTGGAGGGGATTTAGGGAATCGTGGAAATTAGATAGAGGTAACAAGGAAAGTAATCAAACTATCATTAATAAATACCAAACAGTGATTTTTAAATTATTATTATTTTTAAAGAAAATACATATTTGCAATAAACAAAAGAGAACTATAATCTATTAAACTCAAACAAAAATCCTCCTGGCAAAAGAAACTGGTAAAGATGTCACTGAGTAGGAAGTTTTATGTGTGAATCAGTTCAAAGGAAAATAATTGGAGATGAGCATGGAAAATGCTTGGATCAAAAGTCCTAAAGAAAATTGGATGCTATATATATTTATGGACAGGTTTACTAGATACCTTACAAACAGCAGGACAGTCTAGTATGTAAGACCCCAGACTGAAAGAATCTGAGAATATTTTAGCCTGAAGAGAAGCTTATGAAGAGGATCTTATGTTTAACTGGTCCAAGTGTATAGTATATCTATAAATATATATATATTTTTTTTAAGTAGAATTAAGATACTATTTATTTTCAAATTCTATAATTCAGTATTGGAAAGGTAAGCCAAATGGATTTTGTATCTATTCCTCACCGTAATTTAGGCCCCATTTTTCCAAGGGTAAAATTCATCTGAGGTAGGGGAGCCCTGAATGAGAAATATATGAAAAAGTAGTTAAATGAAATCCTTCAATAATTCTATTGATGGCATGACCGTACCTAGAACAGTGACAATTTATTTTCATTTTATTTTTCCCTCAAAGTTTTTTCAGTATGGAAAAAGACAAGATAATTGAATTTTCTATATTTTCTCCTGTAAATGAGACACTGAAGTTTAATCATTAGATGAAGCTATGAGATTAGCTTTCTGATATGCACTTGGTGACTGATATGGTGACTATTTAGACAGTACACCTAAAAACATTGCCACTAACACCACAATAAAACCACAGACATTGCCACTAACCACTATCTCACCCACTTGAAAGTACAAATACGTTGAGTATACTTAACTCATTGTTTTCAAGTTTAAAAAATTGAACAGTGATGACAAATAGTGCAAGGTCCTAAGGACATTTGATTAAGTTCTTTAGGTGTGATAAAGACCTGAAGTATTTTGTGGACCCAGAGTCCTAGAGCACCCTGGAAACTTTAATCAATTCTTCATTGAATCTACATGAGAAAAAGTAGTATGATTTTTCCCATTTTGCAGATAATTTCTGTGCCTCTCTTTCCGTAATTGTGTCAATCATGTGGAATTAGAAATAGATGCAAAATCTCCTGTAATCTATTAGTCTGTCATAAAACTATGTCTATGCCTGTAACTTTGTTGTTTCTAAGACAAAGCACACAGCATGACAAACATTTAGAAAGCACAAATATTTGCTAAACTCATCTATTTTTGGTCAGAAATCACATGTACATGACACTTAGAAAAGAAGAAAATCATCAGGCACAGGGGGCTTTCAAACGTTACATTTAGAGAAGAGGATCAAAGTAAATGCTGCAAAGAATAACCACAACTAGAATACTACACGAGAGAACTTCAATTGGAAGTGGCATGGCTTAAAGTAACAAGATAATAGGGTTGAATAATGCAAATGACCATATCCCATGTGGGTTTGCACTACAAGAGACCCTAAAACCACAGAAAATTAGGAAAAGGCATTGAAGAGGAGATTCTTGAAGAGATTTTCCTAAAAGAATAGAGGAAATGAGGACAGCTGGGAACCTTGAATGCACAGCAGGATGAAGGGCAAGGGAATGATTTGCTCTATAATAAGAACTGAGGGAAACAGTGACAATTGCAGAAAGTGCATGAAGAAAACTAGCCAGGAATGAATGGCTCATGTGTTTCTGAACTGCACTGGCAATCAATCATCTATTTTCCAGCAAAAGACAAAATACAAATTTGAGTTGCAACTGCTGCCCGAGTGTGCTTAGCCCAGATCGGTACAGCATTAAGACAGCGAGAGAAAGTCTGTCAGACTTGATAAAATGATTATCAGAAGGGCTGAGTTCTTATGCGCTTCGGAAAACAGATGGGTCATGTCAGAAATGAACTGCATCTAAACGACATGATTCTCTCTGTTCTTTTGTGTATTTATTTACTTGAGCTTTTCATATTCATTGCGTTGATTCACAGGACATAAAAGACATCCAGTACCACTGGCATATACACCTGTGATGGATAAAGATGTGAATTCTCATCATTTTTCTTCTAATCAGGAATTTACTGCTGGTTTGTTCACTTCCATTCTCCATAATGTTAAAAGATACAGATTTTGTAAAATTTGTTTTGCAAGAACTTAGCAGCTATTCAGAAGTGGCCAGAAGCAGGTTCAGTTTCAATGGCTACGGTATAAAAATTTGAAGACCTTGGATTTGGGACTTAAAAAGATAGAGAAAAATTAAAGTAATCAAGATAATGATCAAAGGATAACAAAATACAATTGTCACTGAAGAGTATAAAGCAGTGAAATCTGACTGATTGTCTCTGCAAACAAGCTATCAGATTGCTAGAAATTGTTGGAAGTATGAAGACTATTAGAAAAAAAGCTTTGCAGTGAATGACAAAATCATAATCTGCTTTGTATATCTGAAGCTGTAGATAGATGAACAAAAAAATCTTCTGCTTTTTGAGAAAGAAACATCACCTTAAAATTGTTTAATGAACAGCAGTCCAGTATTATGGTATAAGGAAACTCACCATTTTTGAAGAACACTGAAAACACAAGGCAGTTACAAAGGTTAGAAAGTAAAGCAAATATTAGTACAAAATACTGGTTTACAGCTACAGTAAGTGAACACATTTCCCAAGGCTTACTTGTCCAGCTGGGAAGAACTGGTATGCTCATGGCAATAAATTCAAGGAAACAATTTAGTCCAGAAGATCACTAAGATTAAAACTGGAGTCTTTCAAACAGATCCTTTTTTTTCAGATTTTTTTGTTATTTTTTCCTTTAACTTTTTTTGCAAGTACAAAACTACTGTTTTACAGACTACACAAGACCTGCAGAAATCCCATCATTTAAAACTCTTATGTAGAAACAAATAGTTTCTGTTACATTAGGAATATAATTGTGCTCAACAAATATATAGAAGGATGGATGATCTCCTCCTTGACGACAAAAGGCAATGAAGAGAGTAAAAATGAAAACAAGAAAATCATTAAAATGATAACTGGGCAGGGTATTGTGATGGTATTGATTATCCTGGAAGAAACTTGGATTTTCCACCTGGCTAGGATTATAACACTCCTAGTTCTTTATATGAGTTAGCTGTGCTTTAGCAGGTTTCAAGCCAGAAAATTAGCTTAGTGACACAATTTATGAAGAGACATTGCATCCTTCTAAAGAGGTCTGAGAAAGGTGTGGCTGCAAGAATATCTAGGACATCAATAAATCAAGTAACACTATTATTTTCTAAAGCTGAACCTCTGATGCTTCTATATCTTGATCCAGAGTTTGCAATCTCAAATAAAGTAGGTTTATAAACAACTGGTAGTAGAAGTGCATTCTGAGTATACTGCAATCTGGATTGTTGAATTTTTATTGTTTTCTACTCAGTGTTGTTACTTCTAAGAAATTATATCACAGATGAAAATCTTTACTATGTTAACAAGGGAACTTCTCCAAAGTATCATTATACAGAAATTATGTCTCTCTCCCAGGAACCATGGTGACTGCAGAACTAAAAATAACCACTGTCTACGGAGAGATGAATGAAGATATGAACGTGGCATTCTGCAAGCCACTGCCAATAAAATCACTGAAATGTGGATGGAAATGGTATGGAAAGGAAATTCTGTCATTTTGCCAACAACCTTTTTGAAATGCAAGTATCACAGAGCTGGAGCCACATCAGCATGAGTCAGTAGTATCCCACCTGTCCTTCTAATAACTAGGACAGTTTTAACAGAATTGTACACACAGTTCATTTAATTGCTCTTGACTCAAAGTCCAGATATTGTAGTAGCTCTAGGTGCTGCAGTCTCTTAAGGTTACAAAATTTAGTGCAATATAATCACAATAAACCTGCTAAGACACCTTGACTCTCTGCTGGCCTAAGATGAATGCCATTACCACACTACCTCTGCTTCTCCTGAGTTCTGATTTACACAGTAAAATCTGTGATTCCTGTATGATAAGATTGGATCTTATATGTGTCAGAGTAATTAATTTGATAGTTATGGAACTCCCTCAAAAAACTACTGGACATCAGCTCTTCTAAAGAACAAATGAAGAAATATTTCTTGGATGAGGACATGTTTGGATTTTTAATATGTCCCACTTTATTATGTATATGTATGTACTACTTGTGTCTCTAAAAAGTTCTCATTATTCTACTCTGAAAAAGAACAGTTCTTACTCAGTTCATTAAGACTTCCATAGAGAGCAAGTCTTGTAGCAGTCTGATTGCATAATTTTCAATACAAAGCATTTAAGTATTCCTTAGATTTCCAAAATAATTTTCAATACTGATGTAAGTGAATACATGAAAATAAAACCTAGTTGTGTTCCTGCAAGAACTCCACACGTAGAGTTTGTAACATTCACCCACTGGCTAGAAAAGCTTTTCTTCTTTCAGAAATGTGAAAAAAAGAACAGTTTCCCTTGTGCATTAAAAGTAAATGAAAAGAGAGGATGCAAGAACATTCCTTAGCATGTGTTCCTAGACCTGTATTACTATTGTGCCCTTAGTTACTCCAGGTGGTAAGGTTATCAAGTCAAAAGTAAGCTGATATACACATGATAGATGACGACCATGTCATTTATCAAGAGACTGAAAGGCAGAATAATTTTCAAGTGTGACATTAATTTCCCATCCCAGTGTATAAGACTGTATATGAAGTGATACAGAGCTGACCTGCAGTTATGAGATGGCTGAGGGGAGTGGGGCAGCCAGCTCAGACAATCCTGTGAACATGAAGATATAGGAGCAAACCAACTTTGACACACCAAGCCCAAGCTGAGGGTCACTACAGGGGTCTACCAGCACACGTGACAAGACTGGTGATTTGGTTGTTTGGATTTACTGCAAACATGAATTCACCAGGCTGAAACAATCAGGGAATATAATAAAGGCAAAATAAATCAGCCTTTTCCAACAGGGAACACAGATAAGCTCAATAATTAAGTTGAAAATATATCTTCTCAGATGGTAGTACTGAAAGTTTATATTTGCATTGAAAAACTTTGACCTATTTTGGGAAGGTATTTAGGTATTGACCTATTTAGGTATTTCAACCTAAATTGTAATAGATTGTTAAACTACATTTGTTAAGTACAATTGTACCTATTGAATCTTCTAAATATTATGTAATACTTTTTGGACTTAGGAGAGCAAAATGTATGTGTATAAACTAGGAATTCTTAGTGTAGATTCAGAACTATTCCAGTTTAGTGATCTGCAACTATAATTATACATACAAACAATATTTTTTCATTCTAGTCTCCTTAAAACTACTGATAAAACATCAGTAGTCCCACTGGAATGAAAGAGTGGAAATGCATAATGCTTAAATAGGATCCTGAAATCAAATGTAGAAACCAAAAAGAAAGCCAAAAGGATGTACAAATCCCTTTGACCATTTTCTTTCCTTTTTCTCATTCTTTTTGAAGATACCTGCTCAAATAACAACACAGCATACAGTCATGATTGCTAGAGTGGTTGCTCATGAGTTGCAAATGCATTTTCTAACAATGGTTCTGAGATTTTGAAAGTAGAAACAAAAGAGATGTCTGGTACATTTAGTGTATCGATTGACCTTTGTATATGACAAAAAAATGCCTTCACTTTGTGAGCACAAATTACAAGCAGAAAGTTTAAGGCAACATTTTTACCCCTGGACTCACAGACCTCAATTTTCTTTTCAAGACTATAATAGAGTAACCTACAGTTCCACTACCCTAGTATAAGCACAAATTGGCTCAAGTTTGATGTTTCCTAGGGCTTTCCAGAATTTGGGAAGAAACACATACTAACAGAAGTATTGTCACCTCCCACATGTTCCACTATATCCCAGCCCGGGTAGAAGTGGAGATCACAGCCCTCCCCAGGGAAATTAGAGCAGAATGAAATTATATGTTCCCAGAGTGCTGGAGCTGCACATCATCTGTGGCCAAGGTTGAAAGATAAAACTTGTCCTCTTTGAGACAGTTAGAACAGGATACCTTTTGAATAGCCTGGCCAGGTTATTCAAAATCCGAATCAGAGAAAACAAATTGTTTTAATTCACCAATTTGTCCCTGGAACCCAAAGTGATATATAAAAAACCCATGTCCTGCAAAAGTAGAGAAATACCATAACTGTTGAGTTATTATTTGAGAAATACTCTGAGATATAATGGCTACCTGCTAATCCACTCCGGGAAGACTTAAAAGGAAGATATAAACCTATTTCAGCTTTTACAAAGCTGCTACCCAGGGGGCATTTCATCTCCCAGTGATATAACTATCATATTTTGCCAGAGGGACCATACCCAGGCTTGTTCTGTATCCTATACATTTTCAGTCCTGCCTGAAATAAACATAATGACATATCAATTAGGAAGCCCTCATCGATCCCTCAGTTTCAGGCACTGCCTAGTATTTCTGTTGCAGCATATTGTAAGACATGTCACCAGTCATTGCATTGTGTTTCCCTCTTTTCATTGCTAGTAATGAATACAATAATTCAAATTTTCTCACTTATATTTCCAGGACTGCTGTTGGGTAAATAAATGAATCTGTAACTTTACCTTTAAGGAAGGCTCAAAATGAATTTGCTGCTGTGGTTATAGGTATTTCAGCAATATATTGGGAAAAAAAAACAAACCCAAAACAAAACAAAAAAAACAAAACCCCACACAACCAAAAACAAAAGTCAAAGACTAAAATAATTCAGCTGACCAAATCCAGTCATTTCAAGAGAGGATGCAGATGTTGTGGGGAAAAAGAAAAGACCAGAAAGGAATGCGAATAAAGACAGAAAAGCCGATATTACCAGTTACACTTTCTCAATTAGTGAAACAGAAAATCTCCTATGGATCCAAAAGCAAAATTTTCTTTCCGTTTATTTTTTGTTGTATGGGTTACTTTTCCATTTCACTGACTTCTGTAATGGAGGCAATTGGTCGTTATTGACCATTTGTATGGGGCTTCATTGGCAGCAGCATTCTGAGCGGAAAAGTGCCTTTCCAAAAGATCCTGTGTTGCTTTAAAGCATGTAACAGTTCCAGTATGCCAAATGCACGTCGTGCTGTGAGCCATCACAGCAGTACACAGATATTGATTTAGATAGAAACCAGAGGGCTGGGGAAGATAGAAAGGGCACAGTGTGCTTTCTGATGCGTATGCATTATTTAGCTTTCATAGTTTCATCTGAAGTTAGTGCCTATTTAGACAAAATTATAGAATCGGTATCACTGCATTCAATCCAGGTACATCAAATCACTTCTGAACCAAAGAGATAGAGGCGATAAGACTTATTTGTTCTTGAAGCTACCAAGAAAATGGCTTTTAGTAATGATCTGGTTTTTTCTACTTGAAAAATATACCTGGAAAAAGTATCATGTTTTGAAAAAGATATGGTGCAAAGAAAGCATTGCATGAAGAAAATAAGTCTTTCCTTACTACCAAAAACGTAAACTAAGGAAATATATTACGCAAATTCCACTGATCTGAGTACCCAGGAATGCCAAATCTTTGATTTGAGACTCCTAGTTTGGAATTTCTCTAATACTGAAACATACTAAAATTCACAGAGTAAGGGATGCAATAGCAAAAGAATGCAAGGATGATGCATTCAACTAACAAAGGTAGGAAAGAATCGAAAAGCCACAAAAGAGCATAACATTTACACTAGTAGCTTGGATTAAAGTCACAACAGTTTTTTTATTTTCATATTTTCCAAACATTTCTTTAACTGAAGTAGATGAAGAATAGTTCCTAGACTCAAAACTTAAAAACTGAAATGACTGTATTTGTTCTGTATAGACCTACTTCCTTGGAGAACTATTCTAAATCATGCAGATTATGTTCTTTTGGGGACCAGGTTTTGTACACAATATTAAGAATTCATGAAATATTTTATGAGTGACTTTACATGTGCAGAAATGAACATGAAAAAAAAATGAGATCCTCAAATGTCACTGAAAAATATTTTTATTACAGTGCTATGTTTACCATACTGTACTTTGCAGTTCTTACAAACATATGTACTATTTACACAGGGCCACGTGGAAATGACTGACAAACACTAAAGTTTCCAAAGATGGACATTATCCTTATATTCATCTTTTCCTTGTGATCCTGATCTACCAACCATTTGTTCAGAAGCATTTTTAATTAACAGTAATAATATCTAAAATATTATTGTGTGAATAAGAACTTGCAGACCAAAATGAAATGCTACAGAATCTCTGATAACAAGCTGACAAATAAATGTATTGACATGGAAGCACGTATTTGACTGAGTAGTGCAGAAACATCTCCTTCCAGTCAAACACACACAAGCAGATGATTCTTTTGCAGTAGCCTATGAGTGCTGAAAACTTCTAACAATGATGAGCCATTTTCAAACAGATAAATTAAATGCTTCCTCTTGTATCTTTCTACAAAACCATAAGAATTTAGTAGACTAAAAATCAGATTCTGAATCACCTGACAATAATATTATCTTTTAAGGAGAAATAATCCAACTACACCTGTCAGAAGTACCCCACTTACATGTGGCATAAAGATAAGCATAATTTAATAAAAAATAAAAGTTTCAAGTTATAATTAACAATAACCATTCCATTTTATAGTGATACCTTAGAAATATGATATCCTTTTGGGCATGTTTATATTTGTATCTCTAAATTTAGGATCCTCTCTTTATTACAGGTGTTTCTATAACCTAACATAGAAGTGCAAGCATAAATTTTTCTGTGGAATCACGTGCAAAAATGTTTCTAATGTGACTTATTTTCTATTATTTTTTTTATAATTTAGAAAATCCTTGAAGGCCCTAGCTAAATTAATATCAAGCATAACCTCAAAATGGCATGTAAAATTTGTAAGAAGCCATATTTTATTATTAAATATTATTTAAATCACATTTTGGCTAAAAAGTTATAAAACAAATTAAACACACAATAATCCCAGAACAGATCTTTGCAAAAATTTACTGGGGGAGTATTTCTGATAGGAAGCCAAAGTCATGAACATGCTATAAATCATAGGGAGACAGGGTAAGTCAGTACTGGAAGACTATTCCCATCCTTTGACCTTGAAGGAACACTGGCAAGGGACAGTTCACCAGCATCATAATTTGGGGCCCTCATCTAGTGTGTCTTTTCTGTGCACTTTTCCTGCTGAAAGCACCACAAGAACAGCTGCTTTCACCGCATTTTTCATAGAGTCTCAGGGGATCATCTTGTTATGTTACTGCAGTATTTTGAATGACAGTCAACCAACAAAAACAACAAGAACAAGATCCAAAGAGAGGAAAGAATGGGGATAGGGGATGTAAAGAGACAGGCAAGTAGAAAGAAAGATAAGGAAAAATAGATTATGAAAAAGAATCAGAAGAAAACAGCAAAAATAGGAAGTTGGGGAAGCAGAAAATTAGACAAAAATAAAAATGAGGTGAAGAAGATTTACAGGAAGAAGTTTTTTAAGATAAAAGAAAAAGAAAAACAGAGCACACATCAGAAATTTGGAATATATTTAAATAAATAAATAGCATAATTTAGAAGAAGAATTAATAGAAGGGCTGAATAAGGTCTGCATGAAACTTGTAGCAAGGGAAAAATACAAAACAAATGCTGAGTAACTAGAAAGACAATAGTCAAATTGTGAATAAATGACATTCACAAAGCAAGCTCAGCTTGGAATAATGTTTCATATTTTATTTTCCATTGTAATAGAAACATGTCTTGAGTTTGCAGCATCCATTTATATCTTCCCTAAAACAGTGCAGGAGCAGGTAGCACTAATAAGACCTTGCCTGACACAAGCCTGGTTAACAATGATTTTTGTAGGTTAGTACATTACATTTTCAGCATGTGTTTCTTCCATTCTTTTCAGTAATGCTGATATAAACTTAAAATTCACTGTCTATAGGCAAACAGAAACACAGCCAAGATGTAAAAGTGTTTGCTTTTTTTTTTTTTTTTTGCACATTACAAAAAAATCTTTTACAATTATTAACATTGTTTAAATTGTTGCAGTGGGAATTCAACAATGAGACTGTATCAGGTGGAATAGCCAGTGACCCTTCAACTGCATTTAAAATTTGATTCCGCTCCAGGCACTGTAGACCCTCTTTTTTGCATTTGTTGGGGCAAGATGAAGTCATAATGGTGGATATTTAGATAGGAGAAGGAAGAGATGAGTCATGATTTGAAAAGGGGACTTAAAAAGGAATTAAAGGTAGCAGCAATCATTGTGCGCTTTAAGCCCAAACCCAGGGCCAGGGATGTGAAAAGCAAAGCTTTCATTAGCTTCAGTGCCCTCTGACTCGAATTCTTTAACATTCTGGAGGGCAGGAAGGATTACGTTTTGGAAAGCTGAGAGATTGAAATCGTTCTAGGCAGGCATTAAAAATGCCTCTGCTCTGCCTCAAGTGTGGCATGATCTGAATCGTGTGACTGGGGGCAGGAATAAGACTGGAAACAAAATCTCAGTCATGAGAGCACAATTGCATTCACATCACCTACCAGAACTGAAAAATATTTTTATGTTTTCTTCAAGTTACCTCGCTAGCTATTTTCCCCTCTTCCTATCGTTAGTGAGCCAAGCACAGAACAAATATAAAAATGCCTTCCATTGTGATATTTCTATAAGACTATCACTCTATTTAGTCTCATATAACTAATGTGAACTACAAGGAGGTATTTTGAATAATTGGCAAGATGACATTTCGTCAATACTACATTCTAGCTTTTCTCATCAATGATTTTTTAAATAAAGAAATACAAGATATTGTAAAGCAAGAAATATTCAGCTTTAACAAATAGCCTCTTAAGCCTCCACTGAAAAAAATATCTTAATAAGACTCAAAATGTTATGCTTTCTTTAGTTTAACTCTCTTTTTTTTCTACCCCATTTCAAAATACCCAAATATAAAAAAATTTAATGACATCATGAATAAAAAGACTCCAAGTATACAGATGTGCAATTTTCACACATTTTTTTCCTCAAGCAGTTGTCTATAACTAGCTTTCTAAAGGAAAAAAAGAGATACATTATAATGTCTACATCTCTCTCTTCCATCTTAAAATACTAAAATTTTGCTAATACATGAACTGAGAGGGTGATGTCTATTTTTACTTTAGAGAACATGGATAAAAGGCAGGCAATTTTTTTTTTTTCCTGGACTGTTTCACATGCACGTACACCCCTTTCCAGTGTTTTTTTTGGTTTTTTAATCTCAACTGGAGGTGACTTCTCATTTGTAAAAGAAAAGAGGTTAAGAGGCACTAAATAAAGATGACAGATAGCTTCATAAAATAATTTAAATTGCTCTGAAAAAGAACTGGGTAGAAAACAAAGATGATGCTGTTTACAGTAACAATATTTAAAATGTATTAATTAAACCCGGAGCAGAACTACAAAAGAGAGAGGTGCTTTGAAGATGGAAAGCTCTGAATGCCACAGGAAGCTTTGAAGCTTCTCAGTTTCCTTTGTTTCTCACTCATAATACATGAGGACACTCCGCAGTAGCTAAGCTTTAACTTTCAAGGGACCTTTTTCTGTTTGTTCCACCATTAATGAGAAAAAAATAATAATTACACCCTGCTCTTGCTCATCGTCTTTAGAATTCATGGCAGAGAGATTCTCTGCTGCTGCTGAGTTTCTGTTTTCTATTTCAGAAGGCTGATTTAATCTAGTGAAAGTTACTCTGTAGTCAGTTGTGCCAAATATATGCCAGACTTGAGCATAAATTAATCAAAGCAAGCTCCTACTACAGCTTCTGCTACAGTATGGAGGCAAAGGTAGCAAGAATATTGCCAGGACCAGGTTCAAACCTGCTCTTTGGACTGAAAATAAAGATTTCAGCTTCACCTCCAATTACTTGATTTTCTCTCCAAGTATTTTCTGGCAATCATTTTAGTAGAAAGTTGCATTAACAGTAGGAGAGATTTTCTAGCAATACCTTCCTCACATGGGAGAACAGAGGAATACAGAGAAAAGGAGAGTTTGAGGAGTGTTTTACTTCCTGACGATGTCCCTGGAAGCCGCTGTTGAGTCCAATACTTGAATATATTGAATAAAAAGGTGAACTCACAGACATGTCTAAGTTTCTTGGACTTCCAATTCACCCAAGGGTAAAAAAATAACTTCATTTTGTACACATATTTCCTGCAGCAATAGAGGTGATCCCCCCCCCTTCCTCAACCCCACGTCAGGTAGAGTAGTTCCACTATGTATTTTATGTGCATTATCTCCAGAGATCACACGATCACATTGTCATGCAAACATGCAAATCTCCACTTCTAGTTGCCATGGTTTCAAATTGAAACGCTGGCATCCTTTTATCATAGCCCAGCATAACTTACTAGATTAAATAAAGAAAAAAAAAAAAAAAAAAAAGAAGGCAGCTAGGCAGCAACTACAGAACTAGCTTGCATTACACACTGGAGCTCTAAACCACCTACTATTTAGACGACTAAACCCTAGGTATGTAATTTTTTTAATTCCGCTAGAATTTCTGATGCTGCATCTGGGTCCTGTTAATTAAAACATTTTTACATAAACTGGCTCACATCGCCTCTAATTTAAAACTCAATGAAAGGAAGGAACGTCATGTTCCCAGCCACAACACAATGCCACTGGGAATGTGCAGTTTTAGCACTCAGGAAATGCTGCATTAATGGGGTCAGAGTAGCTTTATGTCAAAAAATAAATAAAAAAAAAAAGTAAAAAAAAATTCACAAGTCTATTCATTGGCTGCTTTTACAAAGAGAGGGATTTAATAGCACAGAAGAGGTGATGTCCAGGCAGGGGCAGCACAAAATTCTATATTGCCTTCTGAAGGTGTCCCTGCAAGCCTCAGTCACGGTCTAGAAGCAGCACACCCAGGTGAACTGCTCTGACTTGACTGGAAGTGCCAGCGTTGTATTAAGAGTTGCAGGAATGTGGACACATCTCTTAGAAATAATAGGAAAACCTCAACTTATCTTCTACAAAATTAGCCAAATATGCTAAGTTTCTAGTGTCCATTAGCAAAAAAAACAGATTCAAAAGTAGAAAGTAATTGCTGTTTCATGTGTGACCAACCTGTATTTCACTGCTGTAAAACTCATTAATTTTAGGTATCAAAATTGCACTGCCAATATGAAGAGGCTAAGTATCCAAAGACCTCTGTAACATAATGGAAAGAACCTCCTACACAGGGTGATTCAAAGCTACATCTTAATGCTCTAAATTGTCCTCTGGATAATCTTCCCCCAGTCCAAGATCTAAATAAAGAGATTTTGCTCCTTACATTAGCTATATGAACTATGTGGCCTGGATTCTGTGGTCTTGAACACCTTCCCAAGACCCCACTAATCCATATCCAGACAAGAACCAACATACAAAATGTACCAACAAAGGAATGAAACATGAAGGACAGCGTGGACAGGAAAATTCTACTTGTGGTAAGCCTCAAGAATGAAATCTGAAAGACTTGGTTTGTGCCTTCTCAGAATACAGGAGCTTGGGCATGGCCCTCTGCATCAATTAGTGCCCAGGAACTGCTGCTTCTTTTATGGATATGACCATGGAGAGATGATGTCTTGTTCCTCCTGTCTCTCTCAGAGCAATGTTTACTACAGGTGTGAGCCTAAAAAAATTATGGATTTTGTTTGTATTTCAACCAAGATAAGAAAAAATAAAATCAGCCAGCTGGATGTTTATAAAAAACAAATGTTCTGCCTCTAAAAACAGAAACTGAACTAAGTACATACTGTACAAGACTGCTTACTGTTCTCTTCTCTCCCCAAAACTGATATTTATCATAGTTAATTAAAGTCTCTCTTACATCCATGTATACTCCACTTCAAGCCTGAATACTAAATATTATTAGTGATTATTACACAAATTCAGGCAAACACAGGTCGCATATCTCTAGAGTCTAAGGAAGCAGTCAGTTTACATTAGGGAAAGTCCCAAGACATAAGCTCTGGCATTCCTGATTTTATGGAAGATTTTCTCTGTGTATGTGACTTCTTTCAGTAAGTTAAAATACCATATAACTTCACATTACCTTGAGGCCTCTTGTGGCTTTTCTTCAGCAGCTTTATCATAACCTTTCCACTGCATGTGACAACTGTTTTCTGCACCCTTATGTCAGTGCCAAAGAACAGTATTTTTTTGTAAGTTGTAATTTTTAGTGTCAAGGAGAGATCTGATCTCTTTCTCCACCTCTCAGACAAGAGAGCATAGTCAAGAAGAAGGGAGCATTCCATCAATGATTTCAGGGCAAACCTCTCAGGTGTAAAGGACTTCTAGTGGTCTTTCTGTACTTTTTAAATTAGGAAAGATCTAAGAAAAAATGCTTTTTCCCCATACTCTCTCGTTTGTAGTAGCTATATGCATCAAAGAAGAATTCTGACATTTTTACAATAGACTTGATCAAGTGTTACCTTTAATAAAACTATGATATATAGAACAAAAAAAAAATCTCTTTTATTAATCTAAATATTATTTTTAAATAAAAGTGCAGCAATTAATATTCACAGTTTAGACTCACAGAACCTTAGATAAAAATCCCTTGGGATTTTTATTACTACCTTTGACTACTATAGAGTTGCTTTCCGTTGTCATCTCACTTCTCTCTGAATACCTTTGTTTATGAGCCAGTTAAGCAAAACACTTCATCTGGACCAAAAGAAGTTCTGATTTAAGCAGATTGGGGCTGGCACGAGGAAGCTTTGTCATGCTTTTAAAGAAGAAGAGGAGGCTCAGGGGAGACCTCATTGCCGTCTACAACTACCTGAAAGGAGGCTGTAGCGAGGTGGGAGCTGGACTCTTTTCACAGACGACCTTCAACAAGACAAGAGGACACAGTCTTAAGTTGTGCCAGGGGAGGTTTAGGTTAGATATTAGAAAGAATTTCTTCACGGAGAGGGTGATTAGGCTATGGAATGGACTGCCTGGTGAGGTGGTAGATTCTCCGTCCCTGGAGACATTTAAAAAAAGACTGGATGTGGCACTCAGTGCCATGGTCTAGCAACTGCTCCGGTGGGTCAAGGGTTGGACTAGATGATCTCTGAGGTCCCTTCCAACCCGGCTAATTCTATGATTCTATGATTCTATTCTATGATTCTAAGAATAAATGAAATTTTCACAACCAGAAAACACATATATTAAAAAAATATATATATATATATCAAAAATACTAGCGTATTCTACCTTTTTTTCAACATATGATAACTTTCCCTGGAAAAAAGGTAGCACATGATTTTTTATAAGTAGGAAAAGCAGCATAATTGTAATGTCTATTTTTGAATTAAATCTCCTAAGACAAATGTTCTGCCCCATCTGCCAGCACAAACTGAAAGGCTCCAAAAATCTTTCCTCTCCAGTTCTCGCTGGTGTTTATCCTCCAGTGTGTTCTCTGCACACACTCTTTCTCTGCCACATATGCTTGTCAGATGATTTGGAAATATATAACTGCCTCGTGGGCACTCTGTTTGATGTAGCTCTGACATTCACATCTCTGTAACATCTAAGTCTTTGAAACCGGTGGAGGAAAAAATGTCCTAAAGCAGACTTTATTACCATTGTTACCTGATTGATTTCAGATAAATTCAAGTAGAAATAAATCTGGACCAATAGTATTCTAGGTAATGTTATTCTGTTAGGAGCACCTAAGAACTTACTAATTAACCTAAATTGTTATTATGATATTAAGCTGCAAATGTAAACACAGCCTAAATAGAGAGTCCCTAATGCATTAATAAAGTGGTAAAATTAAAAAAAAAAAACAACAAACAAAAAAAACCCAGCAGAATAGAGTAAGCCTGCCACTTGATGTCATAAATGATGGAATAAATAATTTGCCTAAACCCCTGTCTCCAGCAATAACTAATCCTAAATACTTTGGCAATTTTAGAAGTAGATTATTATATAAAATGCACCAAAGTTGATGGTCCCAAGATCCTCTTCTAACAACAGAAGAAATATTCACATTCTCTATGCCAGTCACGATTTTTCAGACCTCTATCATAACTTTCCATCAGTCATATCACTTTAAACAGACTCCCATTCTATTTAATCTCTCCTTGTACACCAGATGTTCCATACCTTTGATCTTCCTAGTCACAACTCTCTAGATCTTTGCCCATAATAATATACCTTTTGGAAACAAGAGGAGGGAGGCAGAGCTTCATGTGTTTAGGGACTCAGGTACAACATGGTTTTGTAAGAATGACATAATGAGGTTTTCTGTTTTATTCTCTTTTTGCTTCCCTAACATCTAATTTGCTTTCATAACTGCTATTGAGCACTGAACTGGGATTTTCACAGAACTATATATATTAACCTCAAATGCCATTCCTGAGTACTTATAGCTAGCTCAGTGTCCATCACTGTATATGTAACATTAGGACTGAAGTTTTTTTCACCCCTAAGTACCACATAACAGTTATGAAAATTGAATTTCATCCCCTAATTCATTGCTCAGTCCCTCATATGTCCTTCAGTGCTACACAGTCAGCCCTTACCTTGAATATCTTGAATATCTCAAAATCCTCAGCAAGATATTCTGTCCTTTTCACAAATCATTTATGAATGTGCCACACAGCACAAAACTCTGGAGTTCAACTAGTGACATCTTCACATTGTGAAAATGGAACATTTATTCTTATCCTCTTCTGCCTCTCTTTTTTCTATTTATTCATATGAAGACCTCTCTACTATCCCAGAGCAACTTAACTACTTTCTTGAGTGATATTGGGTAAAGTCTTTGGGAATTCCATGGGAATCATATCAATGGTATCTCCCTCCTACCTATACTTCTTACTGAATTCAAGGGCCTGAAGCTAAGAGATAGGACTTCAAAAGTCAAGCCATTCCTAATATGTCACACATAATGTGTCCAGGAACTCCGTTTAGAATTATCTATACTAAGTTAGTATAGACACTGGGTTTAGTGATTGTCATTTCTGTCAGTCTTCCAGATGGAAGGGTTGGACTTGATAATCTCTGATGTCCCTTCCAACCCAGCCAATTCTATGATTCTATGATTCCCTGTGGCCTCTTCCACACAGTAGTATTTTTATTTACCATCTTCCAGTCTGTTAGGCTGAGGCTTTGCCACCACACCTTCTACCTCAGCTACTTCATTCTAGAGAGCTGTCTGGTTTTGAGCAAGTAGCACCTGGCCATGGTGTCTTATTACTCTTAATTTTTTCTATTTATTCCATATATTCAATTTCAGAGTTCATCTGATGAGTTTTCCATAAAGAAAGATTATTTCACAGAATTTTTGCTAAAAACTTGAATAGTGAGCAGAGCTTTATAAAACTGACTAAATTTTTCACTTACAATGTCCTTTTCTCAGAGCTTCTTCAACACCTTTGATTCTGTGAAAGGCCTCCTGCCCTGAATTGATTTGAAAATTCTTTATTATTATTTTAAGAATTTTGCAAATTGCTCATCCAATCTTTTTGCCTACTTTGTTATTTTTTTACACTTGCCACTACCATCCTTTCTATTTTTCTGTGTTGAACATACTTCTGGTTTCCTGAAACACCTCCTAATAATTTCTTCATTCTGTTTTGCCATGTTGGCTAGATTTGGTCTTTCTCAGAGTTTTTTTACTATGTGGCCTGAGTTTGGCCTGAGTTCCTAATATGATGTCTTTAAATAATCTCCTAAGAACTTGAACATACATAACCTTTTTCACTGCCCCCTTTGTATATTTTAAATTATATTTCTTCCCACGTAATGTGTTTTCTGGTTTTAATATTAAGGACAGAAATAGTGAAATTCTCTGCATTTGCTGGCATGTTGAATCTAAGTAAAATGTGATTTTTATTATAGAGCTATCCATTGAAGAAACATTTTCAATGAAGTCTTTGACCAGTGCTTAGGACAAAGGTACTACTCCTCACAGGTTCCCTTATCCATCAAATAGTTGTTAATTGAGTCAAAAACCACAGATGTGGCAATTTGTCCAAGCAGGACACAGTCTGTCTAATCTCACTAAGTATAATGTATTTCCCCTATGGTATTGCAGATTTTATTATTTCCAAATATGTCTTTTTTTGTTGTTGTTTTTATTCTGTATTTTGTATTCTTTTTTTTGGGTAGAGCTGGAATTCCCATCATAACTCACCACCATGGCTTTGCATGATGTCCCACTCTGATTTAATTATCAGCTTTCCCTAACATATAAAAACTTTAAACTAAAACTCTGCAAAATTGACCAAGGGACTCATACTGTCCTTTGCACGTTTCATATCCTGAAAGCTTTCCTTCCAAAGTCAGGTACAGTGATGTATTTTTTGGGCACCCTGCACTTCAAAGCATTCTATGTGCAGTCCTTGATTTAGCATGGAGGTGTAGCTATTGGGAATCATTACCTTTGGGAAAAGGACACTGCAGACTCTACAGAGAGAGACTTATGGATAAACCAGTAATAGATTTACAGAATAAGAAGGACATTAAACATCATTATAAGATTATGTTTCCTATCAATACCATTTATCTAGACCAAATCCACCAGTGGAAACATTTAAAATACTATTTACAGTTCAGAAAATTCAAGCATGATACAAACAGAGATTTTAATAAGATAGCATGCAGATAAAATATATACAGAAGCCAAACCAGGGGGTGTTGAATACATAGAAGGCTGAGCCATTCTGTTCCACACTGTGGAACTCGCAGTAAGATCCAAATGGTAAAATATATTTTCCACACATTATACATGCACACATGATGCACAGATTTCCATGCCTTAAGCATACTCAGATTGCAGGGGAACAAATGCACACATGTTCTGCTTTTGCCTGTGCTGAAGGAGATCCAGAATCTGCACCATAAAATATCAAATTGTGCAGTAAACCTTCCCCCCACACTATGGCATGCAGAAGAAACGTGTACTTTCCTGCCTCCTAAGAAGGCCAATACATAGGGTACAGGAGCACCATACAGACTACCGTGAGTCAGGACATGAAACTATTTACTAATGTTACTCACAGACAGTAAGAAATGTGAAATAAAAGCCACTTGCTGGAGGATATTAAGCAGCTGTACAACCAGAGATATTTTTTTCATCACCCCACGTGTTATGCAGTTTCTGCTTCAGAACTCTTCTCTTCTGAGGATTGCAAAGCTCTTTGCAAATTTTAGCAAAGCTCAGAAAACCTTTCTTCTGTGTTAGGTTTTCTGGTTACACTCAGAAAGAGCTCCCTTTCTGGGATCCTCAGTAAACCCTATTTTCAGCTCAGTTGTTTTGAGGCAAGAAACTGCTATACTCTCTATGTCCATTTTTTACCCTATTAGCTAGCTACAGGTGACTTCAAGCTTGTCATTTATACTTTTTGCATCATTGCCACTGCTGCCACACTCCCTGCTTTGACTATATACAGAGAAAAGGCTCACCTTTCCATTTTGAGGTAAATCCCTTAATTTGGAGACCATGGCCCTACCTATGTTTGTAATTGTCTCTTTCTGGTAGAGTCAAAATTTTTTAAAAAATATTAGAATAAATAAAAACATATCAAGAAGACAAACAAAAGAACAAATCCCCAGTCACATTGTGAAAAAAATGGATAAAAATGGATAGTTTTTATAGGAAATTCGGGCATCAGTGGTAAATCAACAGTACAGGAATAGGAGATTGTTGCAGATTTATATCTACGCATATACAGTAGCTGGTTTGCACTGGCATGGTTTGCAATTGCTTGAGAGAGAACCACTTGCACCTGAAAAAGTTAGAGATTTGCTTATAAAAATACATATTTAAAAAAAAACCCAACCCAAACCTATATTCAAAATACTTGAGCAAATCCCCAGGGTAGGCAGAGCTGAAGTCTGAATGTCACTACTCTTTTGGAGACAAGATCAACCTATAACCTTATCAGAATAAAATTATGTCAGTAAACAACATCGAAAACCTGCAGAGGCATTTCAGAGATTTTTGGCATTCTAATTTATGATTTTCAATTGCTGTTTTCTAACTTTCAGGCTACTCCTTTGGAGATTATTTTTTTTTTCTTTAGTTCATTCTTGCTTTAGTGGTTACAAAAGTCCTGAAAATCTATCACTTTTATAGTTGTGATTTTTGATGATGTATAGTACTGATTAGAAAGTGTCTCAGCTGGTAATAATATCCCTTTATAATTTTTTTTCAAGTGATGTTTTTTTGCTGTTCATACAGGAATCCAATTAGCATATTATTGTGGCTGATTAATATGCCTCACGTAAATTTACATGTCAAAATACATACTGTACTTAAACAAACAGACAAGGATGCCAGTGTTCTGTAAACAGCTTTGCATGCATAATCTAACTCAGTAACACAAAAGCTTATATTTCAGTTCTCAATGACTACCTGAATAAAGATAGAGTGAAAGGAAGACAGAAAGGTAATGTTACTCATGCATGAAGTGAGCGAATGAATATAGACATTTGTCTCTCTTTGTCTCTGAAGAAAACTATTGACAAGAGATTCCCCATCTGCATATGAGGCTGTCACGTCAGATTAGCTCATCAGGTAATGGAAATTTGGCCTCTGATCCAGAAAAGGTCCCTATGCACTAAGAATCAAGACTCTTTCAAAGAGATTGTATTATCTTAGACAGCAGGATTAAATTAATATGGGAATGACTTCTACTGGAGGAAATTTTTTGTTAAACATGTGCTAATGTTTATTATGCAGAGCATCCACTTCTCATAAGTGATGTTCCTTGACATTTATTCATTCCTCTTTGACCTTCCTTGCAACTGAAAAATAAACAAGCAAAGTACAACCCCTGTGAAGCATGGATGAGATGGTTCCTACCAAAACCTCTAAAGACACATTCTTGCTAGCACACATTGTGGAATGCTGTTATCAGATATATCAAATTAATTCCCTAAAAGTTGCAAAATTATTCAGGTCAATGATAAAGGACTGGATACAAAAAGTGGATGTTTTAGCTACTGTTCTTAACCAACAAAGGGAAGACCCTGGGTTCTATTCTCTCTGCAATGAATAGTTCTCTAATTTACATTAAATATGCAATGAAGGAAGGACTAGAGATGAATCACCAGACTCCTGGGGAGCAGTGAGATACCAAGCTGCTGCAGGGCAATGCTCCCCTCTGCTCTCACACACTCTAGGTCAGTGAATGTTCAATTATCCCATGCAAAGTGGAAGTGTCTACAGGAAAAGCTGAAAATCTCCTCCCAATACTTTACTAGCATCATGCTTAAGGAGAGAGGATTCAAACTCCCTAAAGCGGAGGAAAACACTGAATTCATGTCTTCATCCCGACTGAATGTACTTCTCAGAGGAGAATGAGCTTTCATCTATAGAAATTAGTCAGGAAGACTGATTACATGGATCCACACTGCAGTTTGTAGTACAAGTCAGAGGGAATCAACACATCAGGGAAGTAGCAAGTTGTAGAGCAAAAGACAAAACCCCCAGCATATCACTATCTAGTTGCAAACAGTTCCAAGTGAAGTCAAGCCTTTTACATTACTTCTGTGGAAAATTGGAATAAGCTACCAAGCATGGCAAAAAAACAGGAGGCCACTTCAACCTTATCTTTAATGATGTTCCACATCTACATAAACACTTGCTTAATTTAATCCATTTAATCTCCTTCTGATTAAACAGAAACCAGAAAAGCATTAGGAAGAACACTAAATAACAAGGTGTTATTTTCTGCAGAGCAATGGGCCGAGTCCTAAAGGTGAGATAACCTATGAACTCACATGTGTTTATTACCACTGCAGTCTTCTATATGTTCTAGTATAAGTACCTCAGTATATATGTACCTCAGTCTTCTATATGTTCTAGTCTAACAAGATGAATTATGCAACTCAAGTCAGAGCCTGAGATAAGAAATATGATTGAGGGGCATTTCAAAACAAATTCAGGATGCTGAAAGAGTGAAATAATAGAAATATCTGGACAATGAAATGACATCTTGTTACTGACATCACAAAAAGCACAGGTCTCAACCTAAAAGAATTGGTAAGTAATGGTGGTTGTTATTACATCTATATACTTGTTTTATTACCTAGTTTAATATATAAAAAATTTAGAACAAATTTCTGCATTTTCCAGTATTTAAAGTCATCAATTTAGAATAGTTCTTTGCCAAATTTAATATTGGCAGAATTAAATGCAGTTTTATTTTTATGCCAAAAGTGAAGAAATGTTTTTTAAAAGTTTGAATCTACATCACAACTTTCAGTCTATATTAATAGCAATCTGAAATGTGAATATTCTAAAAGAAATTGAAAAAAGAAGTTTATTGTTGTAGCTCTAATTGCTGTCAAAGAGATGATGTTATAATACTGACAGTGATAAGTGATGTAAACTTTTAAATGCTACAGAAATAAAAAAACTGTTATTTTAGTGAATTCAAACTGCCTACCCATTTATTTTATCTTTGCTGGAAGCCAGGTACAGATGCTTACTGTAAGTATAAAAAATTTTTACTGGATCACAGAACAAAATCACCTGTAGCAAAATTGATACTTCTTGTATTTTGTAAAAGTTAAGCATATCCCTGTATGAAAATGTATCACTAGTAACAACAACAAATTGCTGATGTTTTAATTATTAACAGAAGGCAAGTACATATCTCAACAAAAATAATTATTTCCCCAAGTTTTGCTTAAGGCTAACTTGCAATATGAAGGGCATCTCACACAGTTTCTGCACAAAAGTCAAGGCACACCTACACTTAATAAACATTGCCATCTCTTTTGGTGCTTAGAACAGAGAGGTATTAAGAGTGCCAGGCCATCAAATTATATTGAAGTTATGGGCAGAATTCAGCTCTTAAATGAAGACATTTAAACCTAAATGTCTGCACAGACATACCTACATGTTAATTGGTTGCCTAAGCTCCCAATGTACTTAATAAAGGCCAAAGATAACAATGTTAAGAGAACTGTTCAGATCTCCCTGAACTGGTCACCTATTCTTGTCCTGCAGAACAGCAATTTTGTCTCTACTGACTGCAGAGTGATGAGAAAGCTGGAGCAGGATTTTGATATCTCAGTGTCTAATGCCCTTCTAAGTGCTGTTGGTTATCCCATCTGACCTCCAAAAAGGTTTGGACTGCATATTAATGAAGTCACAGATAAATATTTTAGACAGCTACAGCACCTCCAGTGGCACCAGTTGTTTCCATCAGGCAAATGAATCCCACCGCCACTACAAGTGTTTACTTGCTGTAGCACTGTTTATCCATACTAGACAATTTTATAAAACCAGTGGCTTCTGGAAGAACACTCAGAGATGCTCCAGGCCAAAACAATGCAAAGAGCTTCTGTAGAGATGGAGTGGAAGACAGGGTGGATGGGGGAAAAAAAGTAAAAAGAAGTGACAGTTTATATTAGAATGAAGCCAGCCTTTACAATAAATTAATTTAAATATAAATTGCAAACTACAAAAAAACATCTTTCAAGAAGGCCTGCTGCTCTCATGCATTGATGTGCAAACTGGTGACTTTAATTCTAGCACATACTGTCTCTTGCCAAAAAAATTATAGCCCCCTTGGAGCAGAGCCAAAGCCAAAGCCAGATACAGAAACACTGAAACTGCAAGTCACTTCTATAAGATAGGTCAGTTTTTGCTTGGGTTTTTCTTAGAATTTGAAAGGAAGAATATTATTAAGTGTACTACTTATTGATTTTTAAGTGAATGGTGTTTGCTATTAATGGAAGCTAGATGTGCACTGAACTAAAATAAACCATTACAAAATGACTTGCATTTCCTATAGAATATCCATGGTGCTCAGAATTTAAAAATCCATTAAAATGAAGGAATACTTTACTGATGTAACATAAAAACAATAATATGCAGGCGAAAACAAGGACCTACCTAACCACCAGCAATCATCTCCATATATATACTTATATCTGTTATTTCTACCTTCATATTGTTTTTTTTTTTTAATTTTTAAAGGACCCAAAGAATATCACATTTCTCTAATAAAGAGTTTAGGTTTCCATAAATGAAATCTAAAATTCAAAACATATGTCAGACATATCATATCAAAACATATGTCATATGTTTGGTGTTCAGAAGGTCTACATCTCTCAAGGATTTTGCAATTATGAACTTAATTAACAATTAAATAACATCCTAGTTGAAAGCAAAGAGTCATGGCAGAGCTATGTAGTGATGGAAATCTCCTAAGATCCAAGCAAACTGAGATCAAGCTCTTTCATATGTTAAGAAATTTAACATCATAAATAGGGCTACACATCTACTGCAGAAACTTTTTACTGTCTCATAGTCATCTGCAATCTTCTGTGATGGCCAGATACAGAAGTACATGTGAAGCAGGTATAAATTAAAAAGCCACAGACAACAGAATGTTACCCTTTACCCTTTCTCCCCATTTTCTTATTGTTGACTAAATACAGATACACTATTTAGGGAGCTGCACTCTTTTCTTCTTTGCACAAGGGCAGGCAGAAATACTTTCCTCAAAAAAATGCTTCCTGCCCCTCAGAAACAGATTTCTATGCCCATACTAATTCTGCATGAGAGAGAGATCTAAGGGATTTTCTTTCATTGGGAGATCTTCATTGGCCAAACATTTAACCAAGACTCCTGCTTTAGTTAATGGAGAATAACAGGATCCTCAAGGGAAGGATATGTACTTGACCTATCTTAGACACCAATCATAAGTGTCGTAGACATGTATGAGATAGATGAGATATAGGAGATGCAGATGAGGCAGACAGATCTCGTGGGATGAAACAAATTGCCCTCTGGAAGCACTTACTACATTCAACTGATTGTAAAAGGAGCTGAGGTTTACTAGCTTATGTGTAAAGTGTTTGAAAGACAGACACCTGAGTTAGAGGAGATGAAATCCACTCTTACATTTACATTTGATTACAAAGAATTGAGTTAGCTGACATAATAATGACCATGACTGATTGGGTCCGTGCACAGAACAACTCAACACTTTTTTTTTTTTTTTTTTTTTTTAAGGCATTCGCTCAACTCATTTTTTTACATGAGCAGTATTGTTTACCAGTCAAGGTATGCAGCCTAAGAAATATGGAACAGTTAAGATGGACCTTATCTGAGGGATTTATAGGGGAAAAAAATTGTGGTTCTATTCTGGACACTTTAAAAGATAAAAGATTCATTCCCATTTTAAAATGGGAAATTACATGTGTTCTGATGAACACAATAATTATTGGTGAGATAAATATTAGAATTCTGTATTGCTAAGCTATAGAGAAGAGAAGGATGAGAGGAGACCTTATAGCTCTCTTCAACTACTTCAAGGGAGGTTGGAGCAAGGAGGAAAACAGCCTCTTCTTAGTGGACTGTGATAGGACCAGAGGAAATGGATGTCAGCTGTTCCAGGGAAGGTTTAGGCTGGATGTTAGGAAAACATTTTTTTGCTGAAACAGTTGTCAGGCATTGGAATGTCCTTCCCAGGGCAGTGGTGGAGTCACCATCCCTGGAGGCATTTAAAAGGTGTTTGGAGCTGGTCCTTACGGACATGGTTTATTAGTTAGCTTATGGTGTTGGTCAAAAGTTTAACTGAATGATCTTGGAGGTCCCTCCCAACCTAACACATTCAGTGATTCTGTGACTTCATGAATTGACACATTTTGGTAATGTAAACCAATGGCTTTCCTCAAAATGAAATGTGAAATTAGACTGCATACTGACATAAGTTGAATGAAGCTATCATGATTTAGAAGAGCAGGAGTTCTGTCGCCAGACAAGGGAGTTTATACCTGTATGGAAACTTAAAAATTCCAGGACAGCTTATACGTATGAAGATGTTTATGCAAAATAAGAGGCATAGAATTATAAAAAGAAACAAGTGACAGCATTAATGCACAAATGACATTTTATAGTTTGCTAAAGATGAGTAACGAACTGAATTCCTATGGAAATATAGCATGCATGGCATTCTCATATGTACCCAATGAGTTCATAATGATTACTGCTATTACAATGAATACAAAATTAATGAATAATAAATTAAATCTTTATAATAAATTGATATTAGAAGCCTCTTTAAGTCATTAATTTTTTGTAACAGTCAAGTCACAATCCATAATAGCTTTCTGAGAATAACAAGTTATGGATTTAATTACAGATAAAAAGAAATGTCTTTTATTAAAACATGGGAAATTATGCTCTAAAAAATTAAAAAATTGAACAGATGTTGGAAAGCAGCAAAGAATGTTCCTAAAATAAAATAAAAACATTAATATAAAAGGAAATGAAAATGTCATGATTTCACTTGCAAAGTTTTCAAAAGAAATATTCCAGTTTTAGACTAAAAGATGAACTAGCCAGTCATAATTACAAAAAGTTTGTTTGGTTTATGGCATGTTAAGCAAAACTTATCAGAGAAACTCTTTCATTTCTATACAAAAAAATCTTGTAATGGGAATAAAGATAACAATCAAAATAAACGTCGTATCTAAATCTGACAATCCTTACTAAAAAATTAATCAGAAATCTAAAATATTAACATGAATTTTTGTTCATATAATCCTCCCAAAAATCTTTCTAGAGAAAAGATAACTTTCAGCCCCATAGATATATGACATTTCAGAAGTTTAAACATCCTTAGAAATAAAGCATGAAAGATATTTTAGGCGGGTATGATCTACCTCTGCATGATACCGCATTTAGAGATTCTGTATGCGGATAATTTAGGCAGTTTGGACAACTTTCAGAATTAAAAATAACTACAGACATTTCACAGATGTTTATTATGATAAATACCAGAGTCTAAAAAGTTACTCTGAAAGAGTCACTACAACAGCGTGGGCTCAATGGCACCTGGGTGGACACTATTGCTCTCAGCTGCTTGGCATGAGGGGAGAATCCATTTGTGCACTTTGGAATACGTTCAAGAATGCTTTGAGATCCATGAGAGAAGATGCATTAAAAGTTCAGAATGCATGAAGTTGTTAAAAATATAAAAAGGCAAGGTCAAACCATTACAAAGTAACTTAGTAACATTTTTTGTTTTCATTTCTAAGTAACTTTTTTTTTGCATTTTCTATCAGATACAATAAATTTAACAAGTGAAGAACAGAAATCTGATGGGCTTCTTTGCTTTTTCTTTTGACTGAAGTTCAGACATGAAAAAGAAATCGAGAACTATACAGAGAACATTGTACAGTTAAAATCTGTAAAAAGTTATGAATTGCTGGAATTGTTTTCTATATGAAAGGCCATATCTGGTTACTTTATCAATGTATTGCATAACCAACAGTGTTCAAGAGGAAAAGACTACAGAAGTAAATATAAATGAGTTGACTTCATTTTTTATTTGCCGTTAAATTTAAAAGATATAATGTTTAATATAATATGAAGTCAGAGAACCTCACCTACGTAATTGCCTGGATGAAGGTAGGGCCTCACCAGCAACATCAGTCACATCTCTACAGGGATCTACTTCAAACTTAGTTTTACCTCTCGTGACACCAACCACCAACAGTGGTTTAATGAACTTGTGTGAATTGCTTGTATTTATATGGAAGAGGAATTAGGGGAATGAAACAGTATCAGAACACTCTGTTAAATGAAGATAGATGTTACTACATACAGAGCAAGAACCAAACTGAACTTATTTCTAGTGCTATCAGAATTTGAACTTGAAACAAGTGATACTGAAAACATGCTGAGGACTGTTTGCTGTGTTACTAACAATTCTGTCATGATAGCTGCCGTTTACACTTTTTTTCTTCACAAAGAAATCTGAAATGTAAACACTTTTTGGAATGAGGAGTCTTAGATACTTGTTGCCTTCTGTCTAAAGCAACAATTTATTCAACTGTAAGGCAATATTCCACTGAGTTTGTTTAAAACTGTTAAGGGCAAGTTATAATTCATTTTGATACATATGCCTTAACACATAACTACATGCCAATTCAAACATCTATGATTGCTTGGAGTATAACAGATATCAGTATATAAAAGATATCAGCATAACAGTACAACAGAAGACACCAAATTAGAGTTCTTAAACACTCTGATATTCTTTAGGTACAAGCAACATCCCCCTTTTAATAACAGCAGAAGAGGATCAGGTTCCTCATCTGTACTGTCACTTCTGGAAACAGCTACCAGTACTTCTGGTACTGTCAGCTTTACATATCTCTCAGCTTGCAGCTCTGTTTTGTCCATGCTGCTGATTCAGACACTTATCCTATGAGAGCTCTGCTGCCAGTTGGAAAAAGACTTACGGACATAACATGAGAGGAAAAAGGAACAAAACAGAAAAGCAGAATCAGAAAACCTGAGTGAATCATCTGATTCTTTACAGTTAATTTAACAAAATATTAACTTACTATCAAATAATAATTGTTGACATATTTCCCTAAGGCTTATAGAAATCAGAGTTATGGGAGCTGCCAAATAAAAGATAAATTATTGCTTGAAACATCATTCAACTTTGCAAACATTATGTTGTCACATAAAATAACAGATTTCTCAATTTTAAACACATTTAAAAATATGTTAAATACTTTTAATTTAGCATAAAATAATGGAATTAATTCGGTTGAGTTCTCTTAAGTGGAAATAATTTCTGTTTTAACATGCCAATCCATTTTACAGCCAAGGGTAGTAACTACACCCAGTGTGGTTGATTTAACCTGCACACTTCCTATTAATGTTAATGTGAGTTTCACAGTGACATTGCTGCACATGGGTGGAGAATATACCCTCAAGCTGTTAAATGGCAATGAAAGAAGAGAATGAATATGTGGTGACTGAGGAAAAATGCCAAGGAAAGAAATGTAAGAAAGAAGAGAATAATATCCAAAATTCATTCAGGAAAAGAAGGACAGGGGTGGAAAGCTAACACTTTTTTGCCTCTAAAATCAGTTGTTTTCTGGGTTTTTGCAAGGAAATAAAAACTGAAAAAGGCTTAATAACCTCCTATAAGAGATCAGTTATGAAATCCAGAAAAAAAAAAGCATCTTTTTTTCCATTAAAGTCTGTTTTTCAGATGGACATACTTCTTCTTTAGACCTAGATTTAAAGCCTTATCTCTTTATTTAATTGTGCGGTTTTTTTAAACTATTTATATTTATCCACATGCTCCAGATTACATGTAAATTCAAAAAGAATTAGAGGAATGTATTTACCATTGTTGCATTCCTTCAGCTCTTTATTGATGACAATTCAACAGTTTGTCTGGAGAGCTGATTAAGGTAAAAATGACTGAGCAAAAAAATTGGTCCTTTTTAGCTGATGCTATTTAGAGGTTCCACTCAGCTCCAACTGCAACCACTGAAACATTATCTTATTAGGTGTAGCTCTATGATTAGGTCACCAAATCCTGACCTGCATTTCCACAGTACATACCAGTTTGCCCAAACACCTTACTTTTGAAGTTTTGCATTTTTTCTGTCTTTACAGTAAGAATTTCGTGGTGACCATATACCTATATTATGTATTTCAGTTCAAGCACCAAAATGAGAGGGAACAAACAGTAAAATATATGAGAAATCACTGCAGGCCCTTTAGGCCCTAGCTGGGTTTTGGGACCATAGCTGAATGTCTTGTGTTTCTCTGAAAAACCCTGTTTATCTCTTTGCCTTTCATGTATACACACATGCACATACTTCCTGTAGCACAAAGTATAGCACGATAAGGGAGAAAATTAATACAAATAAAACATGATGAAGAGGCAGACAGCATTATAAGACAGGTGATACTGTATAAAAATCTTCCTTTTCTCATAATTGTTTTAATGTATTAATTTTGGAGGGGTTAAGTATTTTCTTATATTATGCTAAAGTACTTTATGAGTTTAGAATACACGTGGGAATCCGTTCATAGAATATTGCTGGATGCTGTGATATTGATAACTTGCACAAGAAAAATGGGACGCATTGAGTTTTTGCAGATGAAATCTCTAGCAAAATTTTGAAGCATTATCAAGTCAAATAAATAACCATCTCCTCTCCCTTTGATTTTCTTGTTATGATTAATATTTTTAATGTAAATTAAAAGTATTAGCATTATTCCTTCAGTGTATGTGTGCAGCCAAATACACACACATATATAATATACACATATTTTACATGAGTGTACAGATAATACTACACGTATGTATGCATATAAATACATTTCATTTGTACCTCAGTATCAATTTTCCCATACTTCATTTCACATTGAACGTTTATACCTAAGCAGCCATTGAGCCCATTTTGTAAACTATACATGAAATTATTCTGTATTATTGGTTCACTTATGCTCAGCGCAAATATACAGTGAAAACTGTTTTCCACAATGTCTAATTACAAAACATTAGCTACCTGAGTCTTCTCCAGCTGAGCAGATTAGCATAGATCTTCTCTGCTGACAGCTTTGACCTTCACTCCAGCAAACACTTGTCAAAATGCCAAAAGTAATTACCTGGCTGTTTAGGAAGGAGTAATGGGGTGTAGCTACCTACCTTTTCTTGTTACTGATCTAAAATGTCTATAAAACTTTGCCAAGAGGCATCCTCTGGATTTTGGCATACACATTTTTTCTCATCTGTTTGTCTTTTTTTTTTTTAAATAGACTATCAAACATGAGCTATAGGATTTCCTACCAGCCAGTCCCACCACAATTCTAAGGGACAGGCTAAATAGCACACTAGATGGATCTTTCAACCAAAATGATTTTACTATTGCTTTCATCTTTATTTTGTTGCACAAATGCAAAGAGGAAAAAAATGTAAAAAAAGAGGCAGGTGCAGCACAGGAACAAATTATCATAATTACACTATAGTAGGCCATACTCTTTATCCTCTGAATTATCTTTAAGAATCATTATATGACAGCTTTCAATTTTTATTTTCATAAAAAGCCTTTTTGCTATTAATATTTCAGATTTAAAATTAAAAAATAGAGGCATAGGGTATTTACAGGTACTTCTTGAAAATCTATGGCTAGATTTAATCTAGCACATCTTTTCACTTCAGCCAAGAGAAAGCCATACAATCTTAATCCATAATGTTCACATTCATGGAAAATATTTTCCAAAGAGAACAAAAGGATTTAACATGTTTTCCTGAAGACTAGCTAATACTTGAAAGATTAAGTGTTTGCAGATTATTACAATGGTCATGAATCTCTAAATCCTGCATAAAATTTTTGTCAGACAATGGAAAACATAATCTCCAATAAAAACAAGATCAGAGGTCTATAAATGTGACTACATCTTATTTTACATGTCACAGTGGATATCTGGAGTTCAGGAAAAAAACACAAATTCCTTTGACAGAAAACAAAATTCAGTAACATCAAATCATTTGCCTTTTAGCCTCAACATTCCCTAACAATGGTGCAGGCTATCCGGCAGCAGAAGCAGCTGCTGAAGGAGCCTTCAATCCATGGGATGAAGGCTGCTGAAAATGTTAAAAACAGGATTGAATACTGCTGACAAGTGTGCCCTCGTGAGTACTGCCAACTCCTTGTCCCACTGTCAAGAGCTCATTATTTCCCTTCTCAGATACATTCCTCCACAAGCTATCAGCGATAGAAGGTCATGCAAGCAGCTATTTCCAAGACGAATGATACATGAATCTTCCGGATCTCCTAACTAAGCCTTTGTCAGCCAAAACCCCTCCACCTGCCCTTTCATCCCAGGTCATGTTTGTGCCTTGTTCCCAAGATGTCACCCCATAAATCTTGTTCTAGCGAGAGAAAAGATTGCTACCAGGTTTGGGTCAGGAGCCTTTACACACTGTTAGCAAACCACCGGGCCTCTGGAGAAGTACCTTTTCACGTTATTAATTTTCTCCAGCAAAAAGGGACCACAGCCTGATTCTAAGATGATTTCTGGTGGGTTTTGTTTTGGCTTTTTTTTTGTACTTTAAATAACAGCTATTTTTCATATAGCCCTGAAGTAGCTCCACTCTCCCTCACAATTTTTTGTTATTTGGCTGATACGAGAGCTATCACTTACCATCACAAGATTGCTAACCATCCAATTTCATATAGTAAAAATAGGATATTTAGTTACATCAGCTAAAGAACATTTTCCTGTTCTGACGAAGTAAAATAGAACATTATTGTCTGTTCCACGTGGTGTCTTATGTATATTTGCATGCATAGTTTAAAATAGTTAGGTTTATCTTGTTGGACATCTTGAAAAGTTAAAATCAATCTGTGTAATGGGTGGGAAAAAATGTGGTTACTGTTCTTTTCCAGGTAAAGGCCTGATCTTGAATAAATTAGGTTTTCTTTTCCTTTATTCCTTTATTTATGCTTACCTAAAAACACACACTTTCAACAAAAAAATATCAGTTAGTTTACTTATTCTTTACATAAATGCTGCTTTTATGTACCTGAATCACCAGATTTACTATTACAGTAGCATTCATAAATAATTTGTTTTAATATGCATAGGCTCTGCTGTGAACAGTCTCTTCAGCATATTGCACAAAAATATAAAAAAAATTATTAAAGGATTATAACGTTTAAAGATGTATGAAACTGTAAGCAGTATGTATGCACCACATTGCATATACATTTCCATCTTCCTACAAAATCTGTTGCTTATCACAAAAATGCTAAAGTAACAGAAAAGCTATTAAATAATATGATGAAATGTAATGTTAAGAAGGTTGTCTTGGGTTTGGGGATTTCTACTTTCTTTGCTTTAAATCAGAATGAAATTTAGTTCTCGAATATTTTAGTATAGGTACTTTCTGATACTGTGTTCAAAGTGGGACTCCACAGCATTTACTATACAAAAAATAATACTGATTTGTTACAGTCACACATTCTAAGTGCTATGGACTTTGGTGTAGATATTTGCTGATTTTCATCAGCTACAAACGGTCCTTTTAAACTGTGCAAGTCAGTTTGAAACATCTATGAAAGGAAATATGTAGCAAGTCTAATATGTAAAAAGACTTTCCTTCCATAGCCAAAAAGGTATCGGGAGATTTCTTGGACTTGAAAGAAGACCACTTTGCACTTCAGCTACAACAGCTAAAACAGTTTCATCTTGAATTACTCTGCAAGTGAACAAGCTGACTGACTGGTCTTTTAATAATATTATATATGGTAATATTTATCAAACTTTAAATATTTTTTAATTTACTCAATCTCAATTTTGAATTCTTAAAGAGCTTTGAATATGCTACCAAAGGACAATGTGAGTTAAGAAGGCCTAAGTAGAAGAAATCAGGATTTTTACCAGAAGTTTTAAGAGATCTATCAACAGGAAAAATATTTTTTTAATATGTTACCAAACAGGGACTACAGAAAAAACCTCAAATATTTCCAGCACACTAAATTCTACAATCATTACTTCAACCAATCTTCCTGGGTTTATTTGCAGCATTTATGCATGGTTGTCCTATTATCAACAATATCTGTACAGCAGAGAGTAGTGAAGATTTTCTAACTCACCTATATTTAGCCACCTATAATAACTGCCAATTCAAACAAGCTATCTTTTTTCTTTGAATGCAGAGGCAATCTAGACAACCAGTTTTCAATAAATGCCTAACCTTTAGAGAGCTGCAATGGATTTTGAAGAATTCTGTCCTAACTATTGCAATGCATATAGTTATATTACCAGAGGGCTCTTTAAAAAAGTCAACTTTAAAATTACTATTAACCTTTAAACCATGACATAAATTACTTTAATAGAGGTCTTATTTTTATCTGTCTTCATAGACCTCCTTATGGTTTTCAGAAAAAGCAACTACAGAAACACATGAGCAGCTGCAAATCAATCTATGAAGCTTTTTTTTTTCCCCAAGCATCAATTCTGGTCTTCCTATTGACCCTTTGGCAAAACACTGTGGGTCAAGTATCAAGTGCTGTATTCTAAAACATATACCACACCAATGGCATGTTTAGCTTTATTTTCGTTTAGTATAAACCTGATGCTGTATATTAAAGGGTTTTAATAATAGGTATCATAATGTAATGACATGAATCATTGTTTTAATTGAAGAATATTGGCCACAACATCACTGAGCTCTTCTTTTTCTCCCCAGTTCTATAAAATTATTAACTAGCTTTAGAGTTCCCAATAGATAAGAAGATTTATTTATGGGTTTATACTGGAATAGATCACATCACATTTTAAGTTGAACAGAAGGAAATTCTGCAGTTTTGCATTTCAACAGAAAGCTTTTTTAAAGTAAAAAGATTTCTTTCTAAAATTAGATACCTGACAGTTTTTCTTAGAGAAGAAAAGTATATATTGAAAAAATAAAAAAAACCCCAAACCACATCCTTACTAATCCTCGTAATGGATGTCACAATTAGAAAGAAGTCACTGGAGATAACCAAAGATGCTTGTGATTTTTCAGAACTGAGGCACATTTACTGATGGGTAGCACCCATCACAACTGCTAAAATTAATTTCATTTTTCAACAGAAGAACAAGGTGGGAAAGAAATGCCAAATGAAAAATTCATTAAGCATTTTATCTGACATTTGCTTGGTCAGGAGACAGTTCGGATTCAGAATAATACTTCAAAAATATAATGACATCCTTTATTCAGCAATGGAAGGAACTGAGGAAAATACTTCAGATACTTTTGGAGATATAGTTAAGGTGGAAGCGATTTATCTACTACAGAGGGGTCAAGATGTGAGAAAGGACATTGTGAACTAAGGAGGCTTGAGTAGAAGAGATCACGTTTTGCACCAAAAGATTTAAGAGAGCTATCAACTGGAAAAGAGCTGTGAAACTTTTACATTTCACATTATAGACCACAGAATCGTAATCCTCCTTAAGCCTGGGCAACAGTAAGTCAAACCAGATGGACCTCACAGCCTCCTGGCTATGCTGCTCAAAGCTTCTTACACAGAAGCTGAAAGTTCACTTCAAAGATGAACGGAGATTATTCATAGACACACTCTGCTATCATCTCAGAGACAAAGACATCTGATTGCATGGTCTGCAAGAGTCTAGATAGAGAGAAGGAATTCAGCTGTAGACTTTCATCACATTCTCTTCATCACAGCTGAATTATGATTCTGACTGTGACTGGCCAATGAATACTTGCAAAACAGCCATTTTAGTTTGCAAGGTAGCAAAAAGACACCAAGAGAGGATGCCAGCATGGATGTGCTTGTGACTGAAGCAATGGAGTGCATGTTTCTGAGAAGTCCCACAAAACATGCAAGGCTTATGCTGAAAATCAACCAGAGCACCAAGGCTGATTATAGCCATTTAGAAAGAACAAGGAGTTCTTAGAGAAGACAAAGACCTTTTATCCAGAATTTGAAGTTTCTTGCTCCTGGTGATATAGAACTTGTATCTTTAGAGGACACATATGAAGACAGTTCTCTTTCTTTTTTGTTTTCCTAAGAGCCTCATAGAAAAAAAATTGTGTTAATAATGGATAATAATATATTTTCCATGTTTCTGTCAACATGTTTTGGTATGTTCAATATTTATTGGCTGGAGAGTAGAATGAGCGCCTACAGTGTTCCTGGAAACGAAGTCAATCTGTCTACCAGATCCTAATTCTCCAATGGTGAGTAAATTATCTTCCTTCTGTGCCTCATTTTGCCATATTTCAAACCATGCCATTAAGAGGTGTACAAGTTTAGAGGTATTTCATAACTGTGATTTTTATTATATGTACTTCAATTACAAAGTAAACTGAAAACATAACCTCTTTGACCAACAAAAAGATGATTACATTTCATGACTAGAATAAATACAAGAGAATTAGCCTAAATTTGATCTGCAATAATTTAAACTTATAGGTGATTTACTTAAATACGAAATGTGTATTTCAATTATACTGAAGACTAATACAAACAATTGCAAACAACTAAAAACTGCATGTGTTAAAGCATTAACCAATCACACTTTCATATTTAAGTCTTTTAAATTATACTCATAAGGAGTATTTGTTAAACTGAATTAATAAGGAAATCAAAGTATATTCATGTGTCAGCCCTTTCTAGATTGGATATCTAACAAAACTGTGATTGTGCCAAATGTGTTTAATAGGAGAAACAAACAGATTACTACAGTGACTGTGTAAGCAGGTTCCTCACTAGTACTTCCAAAGTTGAAGAACCTGGAATAATTTCTCTAGTGCAGCTAGGATGCTTGACTTTTTGGCATGGCTTTCAAATTTAAATTTCTTGGTCATTCTTCTGAAAATTCTATATTTCAAGCCTGCTAACTATTCAAGGTAATTTGTAAGATGTGATGGAAACTAAGACCATAAAGACCTTCTTCCCCAGTTGAATCAAAGATCCCTAATATGACCAGCCATTCATTCATTCCAATTAAGATTAAAACTATGACATCTTGGACCACTCCAAACCAATAAGACATCATCAGCTAGAAAGGGATAAGTTAAATCTAAAGGTTTTGAAGTACCCTCTTCATCTCAAAAGAACTGTTTAATTCTTAAAGCTAAGGGTCATGGTTTTTTCTGCTCAGAGTTGACAATTTTTTGCAAAAGTATTCCATTTTAATGTCAAAATGTTCCATTGCACTGTTTGTTGCCATAGATATTTCGTCACAGCTGGGACATGATCAAAATTCATGTGTATCTCAAAATCTCAAAATGTGTGAGTTTTCAAAATTAATCATTTGCAGTTGCTTAAAATTTCAAAGGAATTCTATACTATTTTTTAATAATTATTCAGATATTTTGAGGCAGTATCTTGCATAGCTTGTCATATAGGTACATTTTAAATATAATATTCATGCATTTGTAGATTTTCTTTTCAGCAGAATTAATTTTGCCATTTCTTTTTTTGAGAATTAGAAAGCTGACAGAGAAATAATTTTTAGACAGAAAGGTTATAGGATTCAACACCTTACTCTCAAAGTCACAGCCAATGGCCCTTATCAAACTACACATATTCTGAAAACATACATCTCACTGGCAACGCAACAGAAAAAAACAAATCAAAACCAAACCAATGCATAGTTAAAAGGAGAATTAAAACAAAACAAAACAAAACAAAAAACAAAAAAACCCAAAGCATTTTCTTTATGTTTTCTTTATATTCCAATTTATCTTCAAAATTAATATTTTGAAAAATGAAATAAAGATTTCTGACTTGCCATAATGGTATACGTCACAATATATCTTAAACGAAAGAACCTGCACACAGGACCCATGAATTCTTATATTTGGTTATCCATTGGTTTTTGCTGTGCTACCTGTCCCATATCACGAACATGCTGAGATCATAAAAAAAAAAAAAAAAAAAAAAAAAAAAAAAAAAAGAACATGAAGAACATGATTCCAACTAATGAATTGCTGCTGCTACACATAAGCAAATACTCATATTTGACTCCATGAATGCTGTCTATGCACAAGTTTCTTCCACATCTTTTTCATGTGCACAGTGTATATGTGATCATAAGAGCCATCTTATGATTCTGTGCTTGGGAACTTCATAGGATTCCTCATTTCTAATTATCACTATTATTTTACATGTTTTTGTATAAATGGTGGGATTCTGGAATACCTACAAAGACTTCTGAAATAAAACTCATTGTTTACTACTATACTGACTAAATTGTGATTTTATATAAATAGAGTTATTGTACTGATAATTGTTCTGTGCTAGATTTCTTCTAACCTTTAAACTGAAGAGAAACAAAATCCACATTCATTTGTCTAAATGATGTCATGTGCCAAGTGTAATTACTTCTGTAGCAGGTCACTTACGTCTAGAGAAAGTTTATTTCTTCAAAATATTGAGATGAAATTACACTGCACCATTGAGCCTGACTTATTAAACAGAAATAGGCCAGAGGACAGCTACTTGATACAAGATGCATTCTATATTATAAATGTCAAAGTTCACAATGCTGGGAAAACATTGGCTGTCGTTCTGCTCTGTAGTCAAAGAGTAAATAAAGGTGCTGTTAATGTGAGAAAGCAAGCTAGGCACAATTTTAAATTACTTTGTTGTCAGCTTTCCCATATAATTATGTAGCCCTAGAAACTGAAAAAAAAATTAATCAAAATATTTACATGGAATTGGAACTGTGGATTACTAGAAAACAAGTTTTATCAGCAAGAAGGTGGCTGAAGGATTTTAGACAGCTTTATCTCTCCTCAAGCTGGGCTTTACACAATGAGGAAGAACTGCTCAGATCTCAACAGACAGATCTCAAACTTCATGAAAACATAGAATATCTACTTGAAAACTGAGATATGAAAGTATGATAATAAAAATTATTTTCTAAGTCACTCATCTGTTTGCATGGTTGCTAAAGAGTCCCATGGCTTCTCCAACCTATACATGTGTCAAACTCCACAGGCAAGGGTGGAAAACTTTAAATATAGTTCCCTGTATTTAAACCTGAAGAATGCAAGGAAAGTTTATCCTTTTTTCTTTAGAAAAGTACATGCAATGTGAATAATTAGACAAAACTGCACAAAAATTGTTCCTGTGGATTACCAGTGAGACGAGCATGTACATAACAGCTGCAGAAATAGATTCCTTTTGCAAATCTCTTTAACTTACATTCCCATAATTACTCTGGCATTTGATTACTTCAGTTTTTAGATTCATTTCTAAGGATGTGATGGACAGTGACATTCATCTGCAAGTTTGTTCTATTCATTTTCTGTAAACAAGATCTGCTTCCAGAGTTGGATGTATGTGAAGTTACCTAACAGCAGTACACCATGGAGTAACCAACATACCTGTGCAAGTATGCACTGATTTATTCTGCTTTAACTTCCTTCAGTAAATCAGGTTTTTGGCATGCTTTTCTTCAAGAAATTGTTGACTTATAAAATTTTAATTACAACTAAAGCCAGAAAAAACTTCTTTAAGTATATGCTGCTGTTGAACTTTGAACTGAATTTGTGTTTTTGAGATCTGCAAGTAAGAATTTTGCTTAAAATAAATGAACTGATAAGCCATTACATTGACAAGCTGCTGCAACCTTATTTATTGATTAAAAAAGAAAAATGTGATGCTTTCAAAATTTAAAATGTTTGATAGATGAACTGTGGGGGGGATTTCTGTCAAAGGCGAACACAAGGCTTAGTTACAAAAATACTAAGACCAAGGTGACATACCAAGAGGTGCTGATGTAAAACTCATACAAACCTCTTTCTGCAGTTATCAACATGTGGAAGTTTTAATGTACTAAACAAACAGAAGTTAGGTATGAAATGCCTGAGATTTGAACATTAGGTTCAAATAGATTTAAAAATCTACTCAAAATAGATTTGAGTAGATAAAATTACATTATAAAAGATTAATTTAAACTGGTGAATCTGTAGGACTTCATAGGTGTAGGTGACATTTGCTTGTACCCAAAATCTCCCTGATTTATCATCTTTAAGTTGAGGAAGTTATAATTACGACTTTCATCCCAGTGGTAAGACAAAATATTAGTGTTACTTTGTTTTGCTGAAATAAAAATAAACTAGTCACAGCATTTATACATCAAACATGCTAAGGCACATTAGGAAGTTCCTGAACTTGACAAGGTTTCAATGGACTAAATAGACAGAGGATATCTGTCCCATGAACTTCTAAATTTTTGAACACATGTAAGCTTCACTATCCACAACAGGCACAGCTACAAACTGCATTCTGATTTATCTTGAACCTGCCTTCTGCCAGTTTCATCTATTCTTGCATTGTTAGAGCCACTGCAGAAACACATACACATTTGATGTGCCATGTAGGACTTGAGAGACCATTCTCATACCATACTCTTTTTTTCCAAAATAAAGATTCCTGTCTTATTTCATATAACTTCTGCCTTTCTCTGAATCTTTCCATTTCAACCAATCTTTCAATCTTTCCATCTCCTCAGAGGTATGAAAAGCAGAATTGTACGTCATATTTAAATACATCCACAGGATAGATTTATGCAAGAACAATGTTCTGTTTTCTATTCCTATCCCAATAATTCTCCAAAACAGCGAATAACTGAAATTTTATTTTCATTAAATTACCTAAAAGTACACAACTGTGCATACATATATAGACCATATGTAACTATGTAACGTGTAACATACTAACTACATGTACTTACACAAACAGTAATGGTCTACTTAGATCTACAACTTCATATGTAAAGGTATTTTTATCTACATACATTTTTTTCACTAATTTACAATGAATTTCATCTGCCATGTTGGGTCCAGTCACCCAGTCTGACAAGATTTTTATAAATTTCTAAGACCATCTTTCACCTAGTATTTTCAATAATTTAGTACTATCAACAGGTTTTCTCATCACTCTGCTCGCTCTCTTTTCCCATTCATCCATAAGTACATTGAACGCCACTGTCCCAGCAGAGGTTCTTGCACATTTCTGCTATCTTTAGCCTTTGAAAAACTAATAATTTCTTCCTAATCTCTTTTTCTTGCCTTTTAACCAATTACTGATCCACTACTTTCATGTTCGATATCCACACTCTAAGAAACAGTTTCCTTAGAAACTTCTAGTGAAAGACCTTGCTAAAAGTCTTTGGCTACCCAGGCAGTCCCTACCAGCTGCACCATGTTTGTTGATTCCCCCAGAGAGATTTAACAGGTTTACAAGGCAAGGCATTGCTATAAAACTGTATTTTTTTTCCAATGTAAATCATACACGTTCAAATGTCCTAAAATTAAATAATTACTTTGAGAATTTTCATACCACTGATAGTAGTTAACTTTTGGATACGATATTGTATTGGTGACTGCTAAATGTTCATTTGACTGTTTATTGTAATCTTTTACAGACACTTTGAAATCAATCATCCAATGAGTTCAGCAAAGAGAGTTCTGGTGTGGAAATTACCCCAGTTCCTCCTGTAGCTAAATTCATACATGGTGAAGCAGAAGAAGTTGTTTAAAGGACAGGTTTGGGCTCTCAGTGTTTGCCTAAATGAACTTTCGTTTCTGATTCAAGCAAAATTGTAACTTTTACATTCATAATTTTTAAAACATATCAACTGGGAAATTTGGAAACAAATCAGCTGCCAACTGTTACTTTACAGAAATTACTTCTTGCAGTCAAAAGCCCAGTCCTACAGTTGGTAGCCAAGCTGACAAGAAGACAAGAGTCCTTGGAACATTGGTACTTATTCAGAAGCAGCTTAGCACCAGAAATGAAAAGTTGATTCCCAAGATTAACTTGCCATTTAAACTCTCTAAACAGCTCACCAACAAAGATATATTTCTATCATATTTTGATCAGGAAATTAAGGCTTACATGTAATAACATTTTTTTTTCCTGAAAAAAAGGGTTGGATTGCATCCTCATTTACAAATAACCAATGTGTTTTTAGGAGTTCATGACAACAGTGAAAAGTTTTTCATTATTCTAGACCTTGACTACAAGTCTATTTAACCCATTTCCTCGACAAACAAGGAAGACTGAGGCAATTTAATTGATTCTAAAGTGTTACACTTCAGCTTCCTGTGTGTGCCACTCACCTCTTGACTGTCTCCCTCTTGTCAGTCTTCCTGGGGGAATGGGATGTCTCTGTGCTGTTTGTAGTGCAACTGCCCGCTAAATGGACACTTGTGAGGTCACAATTTGTGAATAGAGGACAAGGACTCTTACCTGCTGCTTTGGCAACATCTGCAGTTGAAATGTTTTGGAGGTTTGAGTGCACTCTAAAGGTCACAGATGGTCCTAGCACGCTGGAAGAGATTATTAAAAAATGTAAGATTCAGAACCAAGAGACACAGCATAATGTTGCTTATCAAAAGAGGTTTTTAAGGAGGAAACTATTAAGACACCATTAAGCCCTCTTCCTTTTGCTCTATTAGCTACGTTTGCATACATTTTTATATCTCTTGTGGGTTCTTGTGTGTATCTTATGCCTACCTGAAAGAATATCAATGACATTAACTAAACTTCAGAACACTCCTGTAAACTCTATTCCTATTACAAAAATGGCAAAGCAGAGGCAACAATATTGTTTCTCTCCCAAGTGCAGCATAAACCATCACTGGAAATCACCATCCAAAGAAGATTACATATTGTTCCAAATTTTATATGCCTAATATTAACACAAGCTTAGTCCTGTGGTCACGACTGTAAGTCAGAGGGACCATAAAGAAACTCAGTATATTTATCTTGATCATATTCTGCAACAACATGGGATGGAAGGAAGGAAAGAAGATTTTGGGCATATCTGATCCAGAGGCTGGTTTTGACCAGAAAGTATTTAACTTTTAACAGTAAAGGTAATCCCCTCGTCAAATAACTTATGAAGGAAAATTAACGACTCTGTGATGACCTTTTGGGTGTAGCCTGATGGTCCTTCATGGCATTAAAATCGGTGAGGTATTTACAGCAGAAAGTACTGATTAGCCAGATGAAGCTCAGCAGAGTAAAGTATTCAGGGCTTCACAAAAATTAATCCTGGTGCATTTTTAAAGAAAAATAAATCGGTATATGTAATGTTGCATTCATTCTCCACTCATCCCAATAATATCCAACTTGAAATTCGAATTAAAGGAATAGACATCTCAGTTCTGATAACCTTATAACTACACTAAAGTAGATATATTTGATAAACCTAAGCAAAATACAAACACAAATATAGTGAATGTAATTTTTAAGAAAATTTCCAGTCCAGTAACTCCATCTGGATAATCCAGGAACATGAGAGGACCCTAGTCATGCCTGTGAACTCATTGCTATGAGAGCTGTCGTTTCTCTTTGCTGCAGGTGAGAAAATGTAGGGAAACAACGAGGGAAAAACAGGGTGGGGAAAAAATTGTTGTGGGATGATGGTGGGTTAAAAGCATTCAGAATGATTTAAACTACCTACTCATATCGTTATGTGGGATTTTGCTTTTCTCTACTGCAGCAATTGAATGCTTGGATTTAAGGAATCACCTGAGCACCACAAAAAATCAGCTTCCCTAAGAATATTTACAAAATACAGAAAATAAAGCAGCTCTTGTCATAAATTTTTGCACACTAGTGTTCTTCTGCTTTTTTAAAATTAAACAAAAGACCCTGAGATTACGTGGTCAAAATTGTATTTCTGCTCGATGTTTTGGGAACCGACTGCTTCAGGAGCCCATAAAATGAGATTTTTCTCATGGGGGGCTTCTGGCAAAAGCACTCAATAAATAAACATTTCAATAACAATAGATGCCCTTTGGGGAATTCCTCGCTGTTCATTATGTGTTGGACCAGAACATTTAAACAAAGCCAGTAATTATTTGACTGCAAAATATCTTTTAAAAGATTTTTTAACAAGAGGGCAACCAGCCTGAGAAAAGGTTTTAAGATGTATAAAATGCACCCCTGATACTTCTAACCAGAAACTTTAAATTAGATAGATGAGACTGCTTTCCAGGCGGCTGTCAGGCCCCCTGAAGTCTGGGTAATATTAATGGCAATTGTCTTTACATCACTCTAAATACCGAGGCTCACTGAAGTGCACACAATTGTTTATGACCTGATGAATTGCAAACAATCCATTCCCACAGCTGTGGAGGGTGCTGGCCATGAGCAGAGGCATCCGTCCTGCTGGAAGTCTCCCCCAGCCAGCACCCAGTCTGCTGTGGAGGAGAAAGCCATGAGGAATGCAAACTGCAATGCCCAGCCTGAAACACAACCTACACCTAAGACACGCATCTGCTGCAACAGAGATTAAAAGTTTTAGGTTGTAGCACTTCTAATCTAGAAAGATAATATTGTGCTTCATATCTTTTGTCTATGTTGTGTCCCCCTTAGCTTTATGCTACTACTATTACACCTATGCAAATTTGCAGTTGATTCTTCTGACATAAATAAACTTAACACCCATCTCAATAAGAGAAGATTGTGAGTTTTAGAAGATGGCTGGACTGCAGCATTATGATCACTATTTTTTTCTAATACTTTGTTCTGATGTATTTTTGTCTGGCTTCAAGGCTAACAATGTCTGTTTTTTTTTTTTTTTTTTTTTTTTTTTTTTTTTTATTTCAATAATTTAGCCTTCAGCCATAATAGTTGTGTTTTTTTTTAACAAAGACATTCAAAGCATATTGCAAATTGTCAGCCTTATGTGCTGTTGTCTTACATTCTGTTTACTAGAGATGAAATAATTACAGTGTTTATATGAAAATGACTTGAAGGTTGATTGCTGATTTAATAATCTCCCCTCCCCTTGGGTTTATATTTCCCATCTGAAGGTGGGAGGGTGTGCAACATGCACAGAACCATACAATATTATTTGTGTAAAATAGAATATTTCCTTTCATTAATTGTTTTACTGACTAACAACATTCTTATTGTATTTTGCCTGACAACAAAAGAATGATCTGAATAAACAGAGCTGGAGCATGATCAATATGGTAAGGTCCATATCACTTTCAAGCCGTAGGTCATAATTATCTTTATGAATGACAGGATTTAAATCTCCATAAATTACCATGCTTTGCATGCCTGTTCTTCTCCCTCATGTGTGTGTATTTCAGTATTACAATATCACTCAGAAGGTTTACTGTGAAATACAGTCACAGTCTATCATACCCCCTAGTGGAAAAGGATTTGAGAAACATGTGCCAACCTGGTTATGTGTGTTCTTGAAGATGAGACATAGAGCTGATGCCAGATGGAACTGAGTTGAGGCTGCACTGCATTTCTTTAAAAATACAGGCAGAGTGCAATTTCTCCAGATTGGAGGAAGATGAGGAGATTAGGATTGGGTATTTCCAACATTAAACATTCTATTAATGACCCTTTTTTGTAAAACAGAGCTTGCCTTAATAAAGCTTAGATTTGAAATTAGAGTCACTGCTTGTCTATATGTTCATTTCAAAATCCTTTAATCTCAGGAGGTTAAGAAAAGCAATTAGTAACGCTCCAGAGGATTGCACAAAGTAAATTTTACAGCAGTGAAGGTAATTGTCTCAGGAAATGTTTGGTGGGCTTGAACTAATGACTCGCAATATGTACACATTTCTGTGTCTACTGTGTTTAGGAATTTGAAGCTTAGGTTCATTATTTATATTGCACTGAAGCCTTCTTTTCACCTTAACTGTTTTGTAAAAATTTAATGCCCACACTACTGTGTTATATATGTATAGGTATATAAACATATTTACGTCAAATCTAATTCGAAAAAAGCACATGATTAACAGAGGCATTTTTGTAATACAGTCAGTTTATACAACAATTTACAAAGCAAAGGCAGAAAATTGCATCTGGTCAGTGTCATATAACTGGATTAAGAATCGTACACCAGCTATTTTCATAGGATCATAGAATTTTCAGGGTTGGAAGGGACCTTTAAGATTATCTAGTACCAACCCCCCTGCCATGGGCAGGGACATCTCCCACTAGATCAGGTTGCTCAGAGCCCTGTCCAGATCAGCCTTAAAACCTTCCAGGGATGGGGTTTCCACCACCTCTCTGGGCAACCTATTCCAGTATTTCACCACTCTCATGGTGAAGAACTTCTTCCTAGCTTCCAATCTATATCTACCCTCTTCTAGTTTGTATCCATTCCCCCTAGTCCTGTCACTACCTGACATCCTAAAAAGTCCCTCCCCAGCTTTCTTGTAGCCCCCTTCAGATACTGGTAGGCTACAATAAGGTCTCCTCTGAGCTTTCTCCTCTCCAGACTGAAGAACCCCAAGTCTCTCAGTCTGTCTTCACAGGAGATGTGCTCCACGATCATCCTCATGCCCTGTCTCAGGACATGCTACAGCACATCCATGTCTTTCATGTCTTGTCCATTTTTTTTCTCCTTCTGTTAATCACACCAGCTGTATATACATTGACAACTTGATTCAGGCTTCACCAACATTTTTTTTAACAGAAAAAAGTGGTCTTATGAAGCATTGGGTCATAGTGTATTTATATTACATAAGCAGGTACCTGACTAAACTTCAAAGATCCTGGCAATCTGTGGATGTACTGTGCTGACCTGCTACAAAACAGAATCTATGAACTGTTGAGCAAAGAATATTGATCATCACCAAGACTTAATTCTAAAACGGAACACATCTTTCACTCTTTAATATCTTTACTCTTCAAAGATTTGCTTCATTTTATGCCTGAATGGAAAAAATGTCAATGTACTTCTGGATGTATTCTCACATTTCTATTGACATTTATGTACTTAAGGAAAGTGATCAATTAAAAAAAAAACTTTTTCTGTTTTGGCAAGCAGAGGTTCTTGAGCCATTCTCTGGGAACTCTTAACACGCTCTTCAACCTGCAGAATGACACAGTGTTCCACAACATGCTGCAGTACCACTAAATATATATATATATGTATATATATAAAAATATATCTATTCCTATTTATAACCTTCATATAGACTACACATTAACTTTTTGCTTGCAACGTTGTCTACAGAAACATGCTCCTGTACTAAAAATAGAGCTAATATGGAGGGAGAAAGATCCGTTGTACTAATATCACACTTACATCTGGGAGTGACCAAATACTAAAGGTGGAAAAGTGACATCCCTACTAAAGGAAAGACATTAATTGCAGTGCTCACTTCTTAGTTAATTTTTTATCACCAATTTCATTAGCATGTTGAGGTGCATACAGCTAGGTAAGGGCACGTAGCACCCACTGTGCTGCTGGGTGATGTGTAACAGACAGACTAGAAAGACCAGATAGACCGGCAGTTTCAGAGCAGTCACATCTTGCAAATGTAACTATATGGAAATGAAACTTAAGTCAGGATGTGATGGTTGCAGATCAGATTTACCTCTGCAATTTATATCTACAGCCTTCATAAATTAGGTAATAATTTGGACACCTTGTAGTGTCCTCTTCCACTTCAACTGATCAGTGATGTGAATGATCAGTGCTGTGGTATGACTTCATGGAGCATCATTTCAGGGGGACAGAAGAGGACCGTCCAAATAATGAAAGGTATCCTGACAGACACACTACTGTCATTAAAACAATTTTGAGAGTGAAGTCACAGAAAAGGGATGACTGGTCCAGAAATGTGTGTTTTCTAACAGCAGCAGTCCCTGTTTGGTGGGTCACAGATAGCAACCAATATGAAATGATGCACTTCCAATTCTTTTGTTTGACATTAATAATTAATTTTCTATAATTCAATCTATATACATCAAAATTGTACTACGCACACTGATACTAACTTACAATGTAAAAGATGAAAGAGTATTTTAAAGATTTTACAACTTCATCACAGGTGATTATTTTGCTAAGTCTGCAATTTAAATGATTTTTAAAATGGGCAACACTCAATTTAAAGATGGATGCAACACTCATTTTATCCTATTTTTATTCTTCACAAAATGTAACTTCTGATGATTACTCAATATCTGTGAATAATTTGTAGATCTTTAAAATAATTTTTCTATTAATCTGTCACAAGCCATGAAACTTGACATTTTCACCATGCTGAGTACATGAAAGTTGCCAGCTTTGCCTACCGTGCAAATAAGGTTCTTAATTACAGCATTTAAAAGAACAAACCATATAAGTGCTATAATTTTTTACAGCAAAAGAGTGATTGAACTCTGAGTGTGGGAAAATGGTCTCGAAACACTGCTTAAATATACAGCGATTTTTCTTTCACTCCCCGAAGATTAAGCTTAAGGGATAAAAAAGTATAATTGTATCCTATTTATATATATATATATATATTATTTTTTTTAATATCTTTTAGTTGTTTGCCTGCTACAAAACCAACAGACATTCTCAATGTTTAGCCAGTAAACACTCAATGCAGTTTACTGACTTCAGGTCTCCTTCCCTCTGTATATCTGTGTTATTCCTGGAGTATGCTGACTTTCAGTCTGTCACTGAGTTCTGCATCAGCTTAGGGAGAAATCAAGCAAACTGTCTTGAGCTTCAATCTACCCAGCTGTAGAATAGAAATGATTACCTGTTATTATGTGAAAGCTGTATTAACTAAATGTCACGGCACATATTCAGGTAATTGCTTGAAACATAGGAGTATATCTTGCCTACCCTATAATGTTATGAACTTTAATTTTATTAAAGAAGGAATATGAGGGTATTCTTTGTCACAGAGAGAGATAAATAGTAGGGAAATATGAAGTCAAAAATAGACAGGTAAACTTCAGAATCTCCCTTATCTATTAAAACCTCTTGAGTAGAAACCTGTGAGTACATGGAAATGTAGCACTAGATTTCAGTCTGCTTTTGATTATAAGAGTGTAAATCCTCTGATTTAATGAGATTACATGTAATAGAGAGCCAAAGTTCATACCTTTTTATTTAGTATCCCTAGATTTTTATGGTCTTTCTGTTTTGTCACCTAGAATGCAGAAAATGCTGTAGGCCAAAATCCTCCTTGTTATTTTAACATGCAACATTTTAACAATTTTAATATTTTTCTATCAGGAAAGTTACAGTAAAGAGGGCAAAATTATCTTGGTTAGATTCTCATTTATTAAAGAAAAGTACACAAAATACACTGGGGACCCCTGGGGATAAAGCCAAAAGTCTAATTTAATACTAAGGTTGAGAAATCACTCATTTTTAAGTAAAGGAATGCACATCTGAAATTTCCACCTTCTTATTGTTTCTTTATGATCATTCCATTTAAAAATGATGTATCTTTATATTATAAATTAGTTGTCAAATTAAAAAAAAAAGTATTAAAAAGCACAGTGTAATTTCTTATAAAAGCCTGCACGCAATGAGCTACAGCAGTACATTTTTCAGATAATCTGTTTTCCAGACTCATTAAATCTGTGGAAGAAGTCAAGTTTCATTAAAGTGGTTTCATCATTTCTGAGTTGTGCTTTTTATAACATGTTATGCCAAAGAAAGAGCCTTAGACTCTTGGTTTGCCTTTAAAACCAAAGAACACATGACAAATATTGCTCAACTTTTTTTGAGAGATGTCTTTTTATTGAGACCAAGCACAGCAGAAATTGAAATTAAAATGTTGCTTCATTTCTGGATAGCAAATAGAATGGGAAAAAGAGTTCAATCTATTGCTGGTTTATACTAGAGCATCTTAAGGAGAGAAGGATGAACTATGACTTTTTGCATAAGCATGATATTAGATCACTGCTCTCAGTAAATCTTAATGGCATAAATGTCAGACTCCAGAATCTGCCAGTTCAGAAAAAAATTCGCAAGAATATTAATCCACAGGTGTTCAACACAAAACAGAAAAATATTTATCACACTGAATCAAGGAGAAAAGCATCATGGAGAATCGAGAAAAGTTTGCAGTTATAAACCTAAGAAGACAATGTGCTGCCTGTCCCACTCTCACTCAGTTCTAAACTAATCCTCCATCTCACTATCCTGCCTCTCAAGGTACCAGTAATTTTCTGAGATGTTCACATTTAGAGCATACATATACCATATGTCATAACCCATCAGCATGATGAAGTGAAAGTACCAAGTACCGTTTCAGGGTTTAGGTTCTGGATGACTGAATGCGATTAATCGGCTGATTGAGTTTTTCAGGTGTTAGAAAAACAATATGACAAACAGTGAACAAAGACTATACAGCATGATAAGGACACTATAGGCAATGCACATGTTCATAATAGGTGAGGCTGGGAGCTCCTCTCATCAGCCCAGCACTTCTGATTTGAATGCATGTAAAGCTTCTCCAAACTACCAATACTTGGTTTGATTTTCAGATATTTTCCTCAGTTCAAATTCTTTTTACTGGGATGGTTGGCTGGCTTTTCAAATTGTATTTATTCCAGCCCAACCATTTCAGCCCTTCCTAAGAGCAAGGATAATTATAGGTATTATTTGGTTGTGTTTCCATCGAAAAGAAGGTGCCAAGTATCTCTGACCCCACTACTTGAAAATTGAGATCTGAAGTATGGCAAGAATGTGCCTGTAGCTGTTCTCACAATAAGCCTTCTAAATTCAAGTTTTTGTTAGATCACTGTTTACATAAAATATGAAAACAAACATAATTGACACTGAGCACAAACTACAATATAATAGGAAAAATCATTCTTGACTTACTTACTTACTAGATTACAGATTCACAGTCTTTCTTTTCAAAGTGTTTTTTAACAGGATCCCTGGCATCCAAGGATGAAATGTGGTCAAGTAGTAAAGAAGAGCAACATTTTTAGGGGTCTCAACTTCATTTTATCAGACTTCAGGAAGCAAATAAGGTATGGAACTAGAAAGATGTAGTGTCCAACCATTGTAATGTCCAACCATTACTTTAAATTTTGCTAGTGCCATCCGGTTCTGCTGGGTCAGATTCAGACCCCATTCATTTGAAGCCAAGTCATTTCAGGCATTTTTATTTTACAGAAACAGGTAGCTTTGTTTAAACTGAGAGCTGATTTCTGGGACTGCTAAACATTTGGAATGGCAATTGAAGCTAATGTGATCTCTGTCTCACTATGTGAGGTTCTTTACAGAAGAGGTCGAAAAGGCTGTACTGAGATATCAAACCAGACACCTCATACCAGGGAATGCTTTGACGTTGATCTCTAGATCTGTATGGTCCTAGTAATATCCCATAGCTCATGTGAGTTAAGTATATCAATTCATGTTTGTCAAGCATTTTGACAGTGTACTGAAGGGCACTGAAGGAAAAAAAAAAAAACAAAACAACAACACACCTAATGAAAAAATAAAACAAAACAAAAAAACACAAAACAAAACAAAACCACACAAAAAAACTACCCCAAAAACAAAAAAAACAAGAGGAAATCCAGTTTCTGACATTAAAGCAGGATATGAATAATGTGCAATAAATAAAGCCTTAAGCCACACATTGAACATGAAGACTAAAATGGAAAATTGAAGACCTGCTCATTAACTGAGAATTTTGTTTCCCACATATGGAATGCAACAGAGGGATGTAGAAAAATACACAGATATGAGCAAGTATTTTAAGACTCTTTCATAAATAGTCTTTATCAAAATACTGATTTAGACTCTGAATGATCATTGATTTGAACATTTAATATAGTTTTTGATGTTCAATACAGATGCAACCAACTTTACATGCTAAGGGAATACTGGTGAAGTTTTATAGCTTTGTAATCCAGGACATTATATCTGATAATTTTCAACTTGAAAAATTTATTTAAATCAGCATTTAAAATTTAGCATAAATATCCTGTTCATTCCCAACAACATATCTATGCATATATACTATTTTTATATAAGTGATTACGGTTATAAAACAAAAAGCAGCAGATAGAGATTAATGACATTTTCTGGAATTAATACAGAGTGCTCTGCTACAGGTTTTCCTTTGAAAAATTATATATGGAAATGGACACTATTGTTGGTCAAGTAATCAAGTTTCTTAAAAGGACAGTTTGACTACTGCATTTAGGTACGTTAGAAAGCAAAAATGACAAAGATTTCTATAAAGACAAATGGGCAGAAGAAGCCAAAGCAGTAGAAAAAATGAGGAAAAAAGAGACACCTAGAGAGAGAGATCTTCAACAGCAATAGCAAAAATCATATAAGGCTAAAGAGAGAAAAAAGAATAAGAAATAAGAGAAAATCAGTACTAGTGCAGCATCCATCAGAGAATGTAATATTCAGCTGAAAATTTCACTCATAACTGGAGGCTGAGAATGATAGGATATGCAGTCTGAACACTAAGAAATCGGCAGTCTGTTTTCATTCTAAAAATGAAGCTAAGCTTAGAGCTGAAAGCCCACCTTAGCACCTTTTCAACAAATATCCTAAGTTTGAGAACATTAAATATAAAGTCAGAAATAATTCATATTTTTATCAGAAATTAAAGTCATTTATGTTCTACTTTGATGGCTTCAACTATAGATTCCGAGTGCCCTCTCCCCCACCCTAAAAGTACATGTTGCAGATTTTTGTAGTTTTATTATATTTGGATGCTTCTTGATAATTTCTCATTTTGTAAATTTACTCTAGAATTGTAGAAAGAAAGAATCTAGGAAGAACTGTAATTATAATATAATGAAGAAGGTCAGTGTTGCAGATTGCAGAGTGGTAATTTTTTATTTTTTATTTAATAAACACAATCCCTTCTAAGACTATTGCCCATCTGACTTCAATCCATGATAGCATTCCAACAATCAATCACCAGAGGCATTGGACACCCATAATTAGATTATAGAATCATAACTGTAGTCATTTTACGTCTGCTTGCATAATTACATCAGCATGCTAATATCCTTTTAATGGTCTCTAATGATGTAATAAGAAATAATGGAATTTATTTGACAGTTACATAACCATTAACAAAACATATTAAGCATAACTATTACTTCCATAAAGATTCAGGCTGTATCCAAAAGTGACAGCTAACATGTTGGGTCTTTTCTTCAATGTAGGAATATTTCTAATTATGAATTCCCCAAATCTCTTCCCACTCATCTGCTTCACAGGGTGAGCAAAGTTTATGTCAATGAAAACTTGACAGCAAACCAACTGTAGAAGTGGACTGAATGCTGTGGGAGCCAAGCCTGAGGCTATACTGTGAATTGCAGGCCATCAGTTAAAGTTGGCAGGATTGTGAAGGAGAGAAGATAAGACAAGCTGATTACTACCATGCATCCACTAATCAAGAACTAACACAGGAATCAGTAGGAATCCATGGCAAAAGCAACTGTTCACTTACCAAACTCCAAAGCACTCAAAATATAGGGAAGCATGGAAAATATTTGCAGATAAAATTGACTATGGGTAGTAAAGTATTTGTGAAGCAGTCCCTTTGAGTTTTTTTGTTTTGTTTGTTTTTCCCAGAGGAAACTCTGAATTGAAAATCTGAAGAACTTCAGAACTCACCACTCACCGTCCCTTCTTGGTTCTTCTTACACTATTCCTATTAGATACATTGTCGACACTCTCAAATTAACCCTGTGATTCTCATTAACATGCCTTCACTCTGAAATCTTTAAATTAATGCCTACGTTGTTACTTAACATTCAGAATACTTGGTGGGAAAAGAAAATTGAGAAATTTACAACAAGCTAATACTTAGGTCAGAGTCCAAAGAAGACTTTAAAAAAGTTTTTCAAAAAAATCTGAATACCTAAGAAATAAGAGTACTTCTAGTTTCCAGTAAAATAAAATAATTTAAACCAGCTATGATGCCTTAGGCCAAGTAAAAAGCATATTTCACGAGATGCCTCATTCTCACACTTTGATGTATCAAAGGTGGATTAGGAATAACCATGACATTAAGTCTTCGCTGAAACCTCTCCCCATGATGCCACTCAGAAGCTAACTAGTGCCTTTGGATTCATACAGTTTTCCAAGAACAGCTGTGTAGTGATGAGAAAAGAACAAATTCAAACTGTTAATTCTTTGCTCAGTGAGGCCTTTTTCTAAAGACTCTACTACTGTCTATATCTACTCCACATTGTCAACTCCACATTTCTTTAGCATTTTGTGGGTTTAACATGAGTCAAAGCATCTCATTTTCTTGAGAAAAGATAATTTATTGTGGATGATATTCTAATGAAATTTATTTTTGTAATAATATTTCACAGATTTATAGATCTTTTAAAATGGCAGACTGTGTTTCTGTCGATAGACAGAATACTTGTCTATCAGATTTGGAGTTACTATCATTCAAAACGTTTTTTTAAAATAATGACCATGCAAGTACTTTTAGTACAGTAATGTAACTACATATTAATGGAAACAAAACAGCCAGTTTCCCTACTGCCACACACTAGGGGGAAAAAAAAAAAAAAAAAAAAAAAAAAAAAAAAAAAAAAGGGGTTCCATTGCTAGCTGTTCCACTGGAGAGATATTTTTCATTAAAGAATGAATCTACAACCTGCTAATTGCAATGCTGCTGTGATTTATCGATGTTAAAAAAGAACCAAGAGGTTTTATGCTAACAAATAGGTGGTGAAACAATTGTTTCAGCAATATAAAGAATTATTCTAGCAAATAAAATATGGGAAGATTTTCATTCTAAACAATATGCCTGTTTGTTTGTCAGATTTCTAGAAAGATTTTCTCATCAGTAGTCTATTTCTCTGTACATATACATTAGTAGAGGGGGTACAATTTTTTTCTAAATAATAATGAACACTTCCACTAAAGCTGAAACAACTTCAGACAATGGCTTTAAATGCAGTATTAAATGATGAAAGGATTTTCACTGGAACTGAAAGTTAAACAAAAGCTGATGGCAATACATGTAAGGCTGAGAAAGATTCTGCACTTCAGCAACCTCAGTCATGGGCCAAAACAAGCAGCCCCAAACCCTCTGAAACATCCAGTTCCTCTGACAGGAACTGGATCCTACCCAGGCATCAGTTATTTTCTGTGTGTCAAGATAAGACTTCTTTCAAGCAAGCTGTCAAAATCCTCCCACAGGTAACCCTTTTTTTCCCTTACTTCTCTATCACCCTATTTTTGGTTTCTGTTTCACAAAGGAAAAAATTAAGGTTTTTGAAGTAAATATTCCTATCAAAACAACTTCAGAAAATCCCCCATCCAAAAGTTTTTACAGGATAGAGCAAATCATAACCTACTAGTTCAGCAGATTAACATGCAGAACATTCATCAGTATGAATCATATGAAGAAAAACAGTAGCTCAGCATAGCTGAACTCCCTGTGACTTAGGTGACTAGCTAACCAAGAGGCACGACCTAGTGTGCCATGTGCCAGACTCAAAGCAAGGGACACTATTTTTTATCCATTTCTTATGTCAGTGTCCCCCTTAGCAATGCTGGGTATAACGATACTTCACAGGACTTTCCTTACCTAGAAAATGTTAAATAAGGTTGGTAATATTTTTACAGCACTTTGAACAGACTTTTTGTTGCTGTTGTTTGTTTGTTTTTATGGGAGCACAGGAAAATGTCAGTCTTTATATTTTATCAATTAGTTTGTGCCTCCATGTAAGTGACGTTATGAAGATAATCACAGTATTCTTTTTTGTCTTTTGCAAATTCTCAATACTTTTTGCATTAAAGAGTAGACATTTCCTTGTAAGACAAACTATTGAAAAATAATGAGATACCAAATTAAATGAAAAGGGTCTAATTCCATGTACGTACTTGACATCATCGAAGGCACCCATCTGCAGTTTCAGGAGATCTGCCACTTCCTTTATTAACTCCAAGCCCTTTTCCACACTCAGGGGGCTGTTGAAAGGAAGCAAGAAAGCAGAGCATTACGAAAATGGAACCCATCGATACTTGAGAGGCTAAAAGTCCCAAAAGAGTTATCACCTTGGCCTCTTAGAGTCTGAAAGCCACCACTAACTGTATTCCTGTCACACAGTGATCGTGATATCAAGGGAATTGGGATCAGGTGCTTCTTCAGGCATGATGAATCACCTGAATTTTCCAGCAATAAGACAAACAATAAGGTGTAAATGGAATTGTTAGAAAGTGTAATGGGCCCATGATGCAGCAACCAGTTCATCTCAGCCCTCAATAAAAAATGTAATAAAGTGAAAGGACAGAAAGAGAGAAAGGGATTGAAAAGAAAGGGAGAAAAACAAACAATGAAAGTCAAATTGCAGACTCAGTATCAAATGGACAAGGGAAAAGCATATTTTTAAATTCATTAGCTTTGAAAATGAATCTTCGCCATGTGAAAGGATTCAAAATTATTATGGATTTGAGAGTAAACAATGGAGCAAGGCACACAGTCCAGAGGATACTGATTACATACACAGGATTTAGCTTGGTGCCTGTATGCACTGCTGACAGAACCTGCTTTAAATCTTTTTAACCTTTGTCAATGCCACATTTACATTTTTTAATTTACAAAACAGGTTGCAATCCAGCCTAACACAAAGGGCTACTATCATTTAAAAATGCACTTATCTAGATGCAATATTTATGTTTGAAAAAATTCAGGTTATGAGAGCTGTTACACTTCTACAGATGCATTAAACGTTCTGTCCCTCATGTACAGAAGTTGTTTAGTAGTTGTTCAGTGCTGTGGAACCAAATACGAAATTATTCAGAAAGTAAAAAGATAAGGAAATAATATAGCAATGTCTAGTGTGAGCAACAGACACAACATTCTCTTTCTAAATTTTGATTATAGAATTATTCTCAACATTGCTAAAGACCCAAAGATCATGAAAATAAACCTTACAACCTTGATGCTTATCTGACGTATGCCACGGTAAATCACAAACAACTCTTATGATACTCACCCAGTCTCATAAGGTTCTGTGTTGTCTCCTTCAAGGATTTATAACAAGTAGGTGTCAGAAAAAGTATGTACCACTAGACATGATCTTTTCAAATGGACTAGGAGGAAGAGGATTTTTCCAGGCTCTGTACCTACGTTATTATTTCTGCTTCACAGTGAAATTTTTTGAACTAATTTTATATCACAGTAATCATTGCCACAAGTTCATTTGTTGTCTGCAACAACCAATGTTTATTTATTTATTTATTGCATTGGGTTCTGCATGCACTGCCCTAAGGGCAGCTCTATTTAAATAACGGGTTGTCTCATGCGGATCTCAGTTAGGATGGAATTGCTCAGACTCCCTTCACACTACTAAAACCCCAAATGCTCAAGAGATCTCTTGTCACACAAGCAGAGGTAGCCCCTCAAGGCATCAGATAAATTTAGAGTTTTTCTAGATGTCTAAGACAGAAATGTTCTTGTATGAAGGTAACAAAAGAATCTGATTGTCTCTGTAAGGAAAAGAATGTACTATAGATTATTCATAAAACCCCTGTACTTCAAGGACTGTCAGTGGGTAGAAATGTGATTATCCTCATCACTATGAAAGCAAATTGTCACAGTGACTCAGGGGCTTATTTGTTAATTAAATCTTTTCTCCCAGTGATGATGGCTTAAATTTTATGGAAATTATTTGTGCCAGCAAGTGGGCTTTTACTGTAATAGCAAGTCTATGCAGTGGTGCAAGCAAAGTCTGCTGCTGTACACTGGTGTCATTTTTTTACGAAGAGTCTCATTTGTCAAATCTCAACCTCCTAATCCCTGTTTACTCCTCCTCCCCTGAAAAGGCATTCTCTGACTTCAAAAACAAGATAGGCTGCTACACACAGCATGGTGGTAAGAGCCATATGGGGGACATAATCAGAGCATTTCAATGCTGCAGTCCTGCGAGGAGAGAAAGTGTGTGGGAAGGCTACTCTTTTGTACGCCTGAGCAGCCAGGAGTAGTCTTAGTAACCCTTAGTGAATACCAAACTAAAAGACACAGGTTCACAAACTCACCTACAGTTTGATAGGCTAAGAAATTGTCATTCATAACAGCATAGGAAAGCTGCAGAAGCAGTACCTGTGAACTTTTCAAAGTCGTGGTGCTATCTATTATCAGTTTCGGTACCAGTAATATCATTGACAACATTTGAGGATTCAGATTAGGAATGATTCATTTACATCATGATATTTTCCAGTAGAACTTTTCCCTTAACATTGATACATACTAGTACAATTTATTAAAGTTCTGTGACAACTATATTGTAGGAGATTTGAATATTCAAAAACCTTTCTCTAAAAATGGCAGAACATTATTCTCCACACTCTATTTCTGCTTTGCTTTTGTTTTGTTCATTTTGCTCAGTCTTGCATGGTTTGTACAACGTCTGCCTTTAACTTTGTTTACTCAGAGAGGATACACTGCTCCCACCAGTGTAGCACTAAGCAAACTAGCCCACATTGCAACAGCACCCACATCACCCATCTGATTTCAGGTTTATACAAAGACTGGTACCAGAAGACAACTTATAAACATAACCTATCCTCCTGCTTGTGGCCCTCCTACACATCTCCAGTGAAAGAACACAGTACACATGGAAGAGTCACAATTTGTGAACCTTCATGTATTATGCTTGGTTTTCTGCTTGCTTGATTCAGTTCTACATGGGAAGAAGTTGCTGTGTTATGGATGGGGTTTTTATGTTTTTTTTGTTTATTTGTTTTTAATTAATACGATTCATCTATTGACTGTGAATATTCAGCTACTATGAAATGAATTCAAAGGGTAGTGTTACTAAAACCAAGAAGGAAAGACAAAAACTGTTGCTCAGATTAGGAACAAATAGTGAGATACCCCAAGCAGAAAACATAACAGCAGAAAGAAAGCTCTTTAGAATCAACCCTTACAAGAGAACTGTTTTATCAAGGCCAAAGACTTGGAGGAAAGCTGAGGGTGGGGATAGGGTTCCCTCTTAGAACTGCAAAGATATTCATTTCAGCTCCTTAGAGCAGGGGAAGAGAAAGGAGCCTCCCTTGCAGGCTCCAATTCATTCCACACATCATGGCACATGGTGAGTCTCTGGGCTACAGCCCCTCAGTTTCCAGGCATGCTGCAGCATGTCCAACATATATGCATTTTTTTTTGGAAGCCTATGGTAAGTAATTCCATTACATCAGTAATGGTGAAAACTTAAAAGAGAAATCACAACTTATATAAGCCTCAGAGATACAAATGTGTGCTGAAAAGCAAAAGCAACCAAAGACCTACCCATAGATGCTATTTACTCTTTGTAGGTTCTCATGAGGTTGGCTAACCTTTTTTCTGCCAAAGAAAATTAATGGCTATTGCAGTGTTTTTAACAGTCCTTCTTGATTTTACCACACCATTTTATGACTGCTTTGGAGGTTTCTGGTCCCCTTTAATCTAGAATCTGGTTTTAGGAAGAACCGACTCGTGGATGACACAGCACCTTTCTGCAGATGACATAGCTCTGGCTAGCTGAGATATTGAGATACTGCTCAGTTTGGGCTTCCTATCTTTGCTCTCATTTCACTTGCTGTAGATTTTTCTTTTTTGTATCTTCCTTCAAGTTAACTCTGCTAAGACATGATAAAAAAACTGCTAAAAGACAATATATTTTATATATAATAATATATGATATATATATATGATTAAAATGACTAAACCAAAATGTGATATATCATGCAGTTCACAATAATTATTCTGGGGTCCTTTTTAGGTTTCCAGCTCCAGTTCTCTAAAGTTGTAAGATGAAAAGACAGACCGAAAGTATAGAAGATTTATGTTTGACTAAATTTCTTCTATTGCTTTATATTCTAATGCCATCTCTATTTGTGAGTGCTAGCCTCAATATTATTCTTCAGTTGACAGATTTAGACCTTACTGAACCAGCAGTAGAATTCTGCCTCACTCAGATGCCAATCTCTATGTCTTATTATTTGCAGTATATACTTTGTTTGACAGGTTAATGACAATGAGGAAATAAAGGGGGATTACAGTATAAATACTTCCTTTGTGAGTTATGTAGATGTATATATAGTTTCTAAGTCTGGCAGAGTGTCGTCTACAAAATATTTCAGCGCTGCTTTTTTTCAGGGCATAGCTCTTACACTAAACTAGATACACATGCTGGAGCATGTGGCTTCTTTCTCTTCTAAAAATAGCCAGTGTTGTATGGTCCTACATCATTATCCCTTCACATAAAATTACTCCCCTGTTCAAGACTGATGTCATGACAGAACATCATGACATAACCATGAAAACTTCCTTACCCATTTTAACCATGTGAAAAATGAGTAGTCCAATCCACACCTACTTGTCTGAACTAAAATAATCATAAGACTGAAGTTTTGTCTAACAATAGCTATTTTATTTAGAGGTAAATTCAAAATGAGTGTGTGGGAATAAATACCTCCTAACTCTAATGTGAGCTGCTGAGCACTTCTGAAAATTAGTGTAATCCATTTAAATGCTCAGGAGAGGATTTGGGAGCCTGACTTTGCATAATTGTTTGTTAAAACATTTCCACAATCTGTACGGGACATTGAATGTAGGAAAATTAGATTGTCTGGTGAAAATAATATTCTCTACCTTCCAATATCAAAATCCTCCCAGAGAGGAGCTGAAAACAGAAATATTTTAAGAAACAACCCACTTACAGAGGCAATGTAAATAAAAGAACATCAGACTATAATCTTCCTCTGCCATTGTCTATTAAGTATTTCAATTTTCATTTGCTCAATATATGAGACAAGTACAGTTATGACGAGTAGTTTCTAAAATACAGTTCAGAAAGTTGGCACAACTTTGAACAATACCATTATTTCCTCCTCAGTCACTGCTACAAAATGTATCAAATTTTCTGGCCTTTTAAAAAAATCTGTTTATACAATCCCACTGTATTCAGTGGTTTTATACATAAACAAGAGAGTATCTGTTGCTGAACGAATTATGAAAGAGGAACAGAATGCCTTCATCTAGAAGAGTGTTGTCATGACCCCCAATTTCACCACCCATAAAATGAAGACAAGGATACCAACATTCTTCATCAAGTGCCTAGCATGTTTATATAAATGACCATTATTATTTGACTTGCATCTATTCTGGTTCTAAGAATACAAAGAGCAACATTACTGGCTGCCCTTAAAGGTGATATATATATTTCTCCCTACCAAATATGGAGAAGAACATGTAGTAGTAAAGACTATGTGCCCCGATTTTCATAAAAATTTCCTTCATTTCTCTACTGAAGATTTTGTTCCAAACATTTTCAGCTCAGGAGAATCTGACTGGTTTTAGAATATATGTGTATTCTAAAGGTGAAGAGAAGTTCTCCATTAGTAGCCCTGCTAAATGCCTGCTGTGGGCAAACAGAGAAAGAGGTTAAGTCTTGTGGACCTGATGTGCCTCAGATGGCCAGTCAGACCACTCCAAGAAAAGAGTAGTCCTGAATATTGAATGCTGTTCTAAAAGACTACTTCAGCTTTGTGCTGCAGTAACCCAAATGAATACAAGCTACAAATGAATGCTAGGCTTCCAAGAAATTCTCAAGACAAACTACAAATACGATGAGTGAGAACAACCACTCTGAACAACGGATTGTCTCTTTCAGACCTGGACCAAATGATTTATGCACTCGAGGCTCAAAGCTTCCCCTTCTGCTTAAAAAACAAGAAGGAAACATGTAAATAAAGGAACAGGAGATCTGCAGGGAGCAACACTGGCAACATGTCCAGTTCTGCTGCTGAGGTAAATGCAGCTCAAACTATTAAAAAACCAGTGAAAAATACCAAAGGGAAAAAGAGGAAAACCAGAAGCAAATAGTGATGAAAGCTACATGTTCTGTATTTTCCAACATGCCCATCAAAACAAGCCCATTTTGGCAGTGAAAAATCTGATCAAGTTATACTTGATCAGTCAAGTTATAGCTTGACTGCTAGAGTTCACCAAGCCTGTTCCCGGACAAAGGAGAGGGAGAGCAACATGAAGCTCAGTGTTATGCTGAGGTTATGTCAATCTCACAACCAGTTGCTCCCATTTGCTTTTCCTCCTCTCAGTTGCCAAGTGTCCTCAGAAACCCACTTACTGAACTTGGAAACCCACTCATTGAGCTCTGAAATGCTCCCTTCTTGACATCATTCATATTGTGTATTGTCTTTACCACACTGTACCCAGTGCCCTTCCAATACTCTGTTTAGCAATTGTAATGCAGCACTATAATGGACATCCAGTCAGCCCTGTCAGATTAGTTCAATTGAATCATTTTCTGCAAAAATGAAGAATAATCTACAGGACAGAAATAGGCCTGACACTGAAAATTGCACTCTGTAGACCTAATTGTCAGTCCAATCCCCAGTGAAATCTTAAGTAAGGTTGGGTTCAATCTACCTAAAATTTGCTTCAGGACACAGGCAATGAAGTCCTCTTTGCCCATTTTTAAGACTGTTCAGAACTGCATTAAAATTACAGGGCCTTTCTCTGCAGCCTGAAAGTTGTCTGAGTGGTTAAATACAGTTCTTCTGGCAGTATAAGAAAGTGCATTTGTTTGGGAAATAAGTGGTGCTGTTCTGCACAACCTCTCTTTTGCTATCCAAACTCAAGCATAGTGGCATCTCCAGTCCACCTTTTGTCTGTAAACATTCAAAATTTTGGTACACTTGTGTTTAGTTTGAATAACATTGAACATCTCAAGCAGAGGAAGGTAGAACCTAAATCCATAAATGTAAAATGCAGATGTGCTCAAAAATGAAGTTTAGACCAGCAGTCTTCTTCCTGAGTGCTGCAAGCTGAGTCATGTTCCCCTGTGCATGTTGTCTGTCTTCCTCTGTTGCTTTTAAGGCTTGGGCTATGATGATGATGATGGATACTGCTATCACTCGGCTGGTACATAGAGCACTCTCCTAGTATGTGGGAGCTAAAACTCCCAAGACTTATTCAGTAAGATCTTTTCCATATTCTGCTTGCTTTCTAACTCATGCAGGTACATTAGGAATTGTCTGTTTGCTTATTTACTTTTAAAAATAGGGAGCGGGGGTTTCTTTTTTAACAGGTGCCAGAGTAGCTTCAGCAGTTTTAATTACCCGCCTTCATGGGCCAGTATCAGGCCTGACTCCTCCCACAGGACTCCTCTCCACTCTCAGTGCCTTGCTTGGCAAGAAGAAGCAGAAAAGCCAGAATGCCAGCACTTGAGCTGTCTCTTCATGGGCAAGGGGTTGGTGCATACCAGCCATGACTGCTTTGCCTGCTGGGAGCAGTTAAGACAAAAGAGGGGGAAAGCAATTTCCAGTTCCTGCTGCTGGGATCAAGAAGCGAGAAGAGCGATTGCTGAAGGGACCCTGTCCCCAGCAGTAAATCCTAACCCCCAGACTTTGAGTCAGATCTCAGTAGCAGCCACCAGCACAAGACCAGAGGTTATTTTCAACCACCTTGGCTTAAGCCAGCAGTAAACACAAGAGTCTAAAAACAAGACCTAAGAAATAAAATAAAGTTCAAGGTAATTATGGAAAAGTTCTGAAGAAGGGGTCTTCTGAGATACGTCTCTCTAAGGACTACTTAAACAACAGTCTACTCTGGGAAAAGTAACACAGACAAAATCAGTAATTTCTAATTTCTTTTTAAATTTTTTTCCCTTGTGTACTGTTGTGTTCACACAGATAAATATCAAGGTGAGATGTTTAAGAAGTTGTCCAGTAACTATATTCAATGTTGGCTTCAAGCCCCTGAGAAGAAACTTAAAGGGTATGAGGGCTGCTACAAAATCACCAGCATTTATTCAGGCACTTGCCCAAAGCCCAGTCAAAAAGTAATAAAACATCAGCATTCTATGCCAGGAGCACTAGGGAGACTTGACCAAATAAATGACAATATGACACACAAAAAAACCCCCAACCCAGATTCCAGATGATTCAGTGTCTGACTCCAGAGCAGCCTAGGCAAAGAACAGACATCAGAAATCAGTCCCTGTTGCCTTATTCCTGGCAGCAAGATTATTACTTCTAAAAATAAATCTATAAGATTATATGTCTAAAAGCAATTAGTTAATAGGAATATGTATATCATAGAATCATAGAATGGTTTGGGTCAGAAGGGACCATAAAGGTCCTCTTAGTTCCAACCCCCTGATACCTCCCACTTGACCAGGTTGTTCCAAGGCCCATCCAACCTGAACTTTGACACTGCCAGGGAGGGGGCACCTATAACCTTCCTGGGCAACCTCTTCAGTGTCTCACCACCCTCACACTAGAGAATTTCTTGATAATGTCTGACCTAAATCTATACTCTTCTAGTTTAAAGCCATTTCCCCATGGCCTATCACTACACGTGCCTTTAAAAAAGTCCTTCCCCAGCTATTCTGTAGGGCCCCTTCAGGTTCTGGAAGGATACATTATAAGGTCCTCTAGGAGCCTTCTCTTCTCCAGCCTATATGCTCATTGCTTATAGAAATCTCTTTTTTTAAAAAAAACTCCAGCTGAACTCTTGACTTTAGTGATATCTGTTAGACTATGTGTTATAGAAACACACAGCAGGGAAACGGGCCACATACTGCAGGATTTGCATGCCTACTTTTACATTTTTAAGTCTCAAAATACATGCCACTATACAAAGAATAGGACTCACATAACCAAACACAGCAAATCCTTTTTTTCAGGAATTTCTGCAGCCTCTTTTTTTTTTTTTTTTTTTTTCTTCCCAAGGACTATTTTTCTTAATGTCTCTTATTTTGTCACACTTATTCCAGCTGAATTTCATCTACCATTATTCTCCTTAATCTTTAAATGTATTTAAATCCACCTGGAATTTTACTAAATCCTCCATAGTTCTTCCTAACAGAGAAAATTTGCCCACGGGGTATTACTAATCTCTACACACACTGAGATGCAGCAGTTCATGACAAATCTTTGTCTCCTGTTTCATAACCAGCCCTTAATCTGCAGTGACACCCTGGCCCTTGCTCTGTGACTCACTCTCTTGAAGTCAGTATGAAGAGCATCTCATTTATCTCCTGTTGATTTGAAAGGTAGATACAACCTGCAGTTTTGCTGCAAATGCAGCTTTTCTTCTGTGAGAGTCTGATGTATCTCATCAGAAGGTGCTCCACTCCTGAGAGTCTTCCAGGCACAGTCCTGCCATGAAGGGGAAGGAAGGGGCCCTGGCACTGCCTCCTGGAGGCTGAGGCTTAGTGGTCTTCAGATAAAAACCACCAAGATTTAAACTGTGAATAGTAGCTTATCTCAGAGTGGGTTATCACAGCATGTCTTCAGTTCAGAGAAGGTGAAAACAGTACTAGGAAAGGTTTCATTTTAAGGATACAGTTTAATTTTTTTTATCTTTGTCTTTTTTTTCTTTTATTTATTTTTTTTTCTGCTAAGGTTAGTAAATATTTTAACAAGCAACATAATGGGAAACTCAGTTACTGAAGTATGAAATAGAAGGATGTCAACCTCTGTGTGCAAATTTCAGCAGTAATTCAACTATGGAAGAGTTGCTGATGCCATCACAATTTTACCAAGGTTCCTCATGAGATTTTCACCTCCATCTTCCCACTACTACTATCCTTGGAGCAGGCTTCAGCACCTTCTAGCTTATCTGACCTGAAAGGTCACTTACTAAACATGGCTGATTTAGCTGCTAGCTACCAACATTTGTGCTGTGCACCCCACAATCCAGAGGAAAGATGATATATTTCCCTGAAGAGGGAATAAATGCTGTATGCTGCCCACAACACCTCCCTCATGGAAGGGTGATCCTGACACCATAGGTAGCATATTAGCATGTCAGTGAAGACATGGTAACACTGTGACATGATTCTCCCCTTCTCATAATGTTGGCAACTACCAGTAGAAAGCTACTGAATCCAGTCTTCTTCAACTCCTCCTCCTGCTAAACAAAAAAGGAAATTTCACTCATGACAAGAGAAACACAGATTATCCATACAATGTAGAACAAACAGAGATATAGAGTGGTTTGCTCCAGGTCACAGAGGAGGTAAGTAGCAAGGACTGTTGGGAACATTTCAACATTAAAGTAATTTATAACGTTGCCATTAAATTCTTTCTGAGCCTACCAAGCCTAAAAAACATTTAGACACCAATATTGCATTTATTTCTCTTGTCTGGAAGTGCCCCTGAGAGTAACTCATCCGATAACCTGTAATGAAAGTCCTGAGCACTGATGCTTCTCATCCATGGTGTTACAACAGCCTTCATTGTGTGCCTGACTTTGAGCCTTTTGTCCATTTTTCAGTGTAGTTTCACACATCTCAAAGCACACATCCCCACTAAAGGATTAAAGAAGGTATGTATTTAGCACTAAATGCATTTCATTTGTTTTGAACGAGGTCTGTGCTTTACATTTAGTTAAATCATGATTAATTCTGTAAATGGTTCACATTTATACAGGATTCATTAAAGCAACCAAATAACGTCTAAACACAGAGCTCCCCCCAGATTGTTTGAGAGCTGCCTGACTTTGCAGCACTGTTGTCATAATCATTTTAAGGGCACTGCAATTTTATTGCATTGGGCTGCAGTTTCATTTCTCTACGCTTGTTTCCTCAAAGGCTTTATTAGCCATAAAACCTTTTTAAGCTTACTTCTTTTTTGACAGCTCACCAAATTCCCACTTTCTGTAATTTTTTCCCTCTTCTCCCACCACCAATAAGTGTGAATTTAAACCTCTTAATACAGAGATTCAAGTCCAGACCAATTTGTAACGCAGATGACACTTGGTAAAAATCAATGGCAGTGGTCAGGCTATGAAGGTCAGAGGAAATAACGGCATCATGGAAACATGGGAGGGATAGAGAAGTCGGGAAGGATCAACTCTCTAGAGTTATAATGGAAGTGTGACATTGTGCCAGCCTGTACTTGCATCACTTCAAACACACACTACCTCCAGCTGTGTTAGTAGCATCAAATTCATACAGATGCTCTGTTGCTAGCAGAAACATGGAAACAATAATGACAATTACGTGTGCCTTAGCTGTGACAGGCTCCTTTCTGAGGCTGAAATGGACTCCACCAAAGCTCTGCCTCATGCATTTTAAACCAAATGCTAGAACAGTGCTGGATCCATTTGTCAGGAACCCTGAACCTCTGATGCTAAAAGGCCTTGAAATTGCAAAATTGCTCTTTCACATCAAATTATTCCTTCCTCTAAGTAATTAGTAAATGAGATTGAGGACAACTGATGATACACATTTTTTATGCACCGCTGAATTTTCATTCTTGTTCTTCCTTCAAGGCAGCTTAAAGCCCAGACCAATTTATAATGCAAATGGTTTAAATAAAAAATTACAAATATCCAACAGTCTAGAGTTAAAAAAGAGAAGGTAAAGAAACACAAATAAATCTGTAAGAAATACAATTTTAAAAGACTTAAAAACTATCTGTTTATAAAAATAATTTTCCAGACTATTAAGAAAGTAACTTTATTTACGTATATAGCAAATATACCTAGTCTTGTGGCTGTGTACTTTCTTGAAACAAGCACCACAGGAAGCCATAATATCAACTTGAAAGAAAAATTAAAATATTTTCCCTTTTTCAATTTATTCTCTGTGTTCTGAATTAGTCCTCACTGATTTTCTACTTAGGAAATTTCATTTGCATGAAAATAAAAATTATTTAGACTGAGATTAAAATTACTTCATTCTAATTTTTTGTGGTTACGTGTTTACATTGTGTACATGTTATCTGCATTTTAAAATTTAAAAAAATATCCATGCATGAAAAATAAATTATGGCAGTTTTATATCTGAGCTTCCCAGGACTGGGCAGAACCTCACTGATTAAAAAGTCCTGGTAGATGATAGACTGCATTATGATTCAGTTTGCTGCGTTCCCAGGAATCCTGATCTTTGGCTTTCTCCTTATCACTCATTTCAAAAGCTTAAAATTCATCTTTCTTTTATAATGAACTACATGGTAATTACCCCCAAAACACTGTGATACACTGAAAGTATTCACCATATGGTACTGTGAGATACTGCAGCAACTCAGGGCTTTGATGACTGCCTCTGTTTATAAACACAAAGCACAGCTCACAGCCCCGTCCCTGTCTCATGGATCTGTAACATGCAGCCTCTGCAACTCGAGGTCTATAGCCTGGAGACAGCAGAGTAACCTGAACCTGCTCACAGACATGTTGTGGGGCAGCACCTGCACCAGCTGCTCTCCCAAAAAAGCTGGTCTGTGAAACCCTAACAAAGGATGCTAACATGGCACAGAGGCATGGAAAGGCAAAGATGGGAATGTTTGGGAATATCTGGTCTGGGAAATCAGGCCAACAGCCATATCTGTTGTGTTCACAAACATGAGGTAGTACTTTTGGCACTACTAGGGCCTCCAGGAGCTCTCCTAAAATAAATCGTTGTCTTTCATTGAGTCATGGGATCAGAGTGATTCCTTGCAATTATTCTTGCAAATGTGACAGGTTGGTTAGCCACCAGCTATGTCTAATAAAAATTTTGCTCTGGATGTTCCTCTAGAGGTAAAAATTCAGAGCTGGTGCCTATAATAAGCAGAGGAAAACATCTGGGAAACTGAAGCCTGAAGAGAAGGAAAGGATAGACCCTTGGAAGGACTCCTCTTGTAAAATAGTTTACACCAGCAGGTGAAAATCATGTTCAGGGATAATATATTTCAACAGATTATGGAAGTACAAAAGCTATAGGCAACAAAAGTAGAACAGACTATCATTTTATCTTTGCATATATTACCCATAAGAAGAAATTCAAAATATTCAAAGCTGAACTCTCGTACCTAAAAAACCTGACAGTATTTATTGTTCTCTATGACAAAGCCACAGTAACCGCTTTTTTATCTGTTATTTTCTTGTGCATGAATAAGAAGCTTGAAGTATCATTTTCCTGTGGGAATATACAATATCAGATTTCAGGCACTGAAGCAGTAATGTGGGGGAGATGATCTCTGTCACTTTCTAAGTATCACAAGGAAACTGGAGAATTAAAGAAGGAAAAAACTCTAGGGAGTGTGAATAGTTACATGTGAATAGTTAGCCAAGGACGTTCTTAGATTTATGTCTCTCCAACAGTTACGGTTCTGAGATACAATGGCAGGATTGTCTCTACTGGATAAACTCATAAGCAACTATTTTCTATCTGCATTATTTTGGTAGGGGGTTAAGCTACATTGTCAGAAGCAAAACTTTCATCAATTATGGACGTTTACGTAACTTATAGTTGGTAGGAACTTCTAGGGAAAGTGACAAAGTGAACGATAAATGCATAAGCAATTTAAAAAATTATTTCTTTCATGTAACAAATGCTGTCTGTTAGAGATTTTAACATACTTTTGTAGCAAGAGCTTTTCTGGTTTATGTATGTTTATAATTTATTTTTGGCTATAAAGGTACTTCTAGAAGTTAAGTGAAGAATATGCACAAATCTTTTTCCCTTGATAAAGTACAATTGGAGGTAGAATAACAAATTCAAAGAGGACATTGAGATATGCAGAGAAGGTCAAGTCAGTGTTTCTGTTTGTATATATGTATTAAAAGACAAGAACATTTTGTTATTATTAAAAAACCAAAAAGAGCTGAAAAGCCTTGTGCAATAGAAAATTTTCCAAGAGACATCAAGACAACAAAGAACAATAAAACTTATAAGCACTGTTTTGTTGCTGTAGATATTATGATTAATTTTCTCCTATTTATTTTAAATTTCCTTTGAAAATGCAATTAAAATGCACTAAATATTTTAACCTGGTAGGGGAAATAAAGAAGGTCATAAAAATGCAATTCTTTAATGACTTGCCTTGGAAAACAGAAAACCTGGAGAATAAACTAAGAGTTCTGTATAACCCATTTTCAGGGTCCTAACCTGAACACCATCCTGGGGAAAGTAATCATGATATGCAAAGTAGCATCATTTATCACCTTTGTAAAGGTGGAGAAATTATATTAAACATATGGAATAAGCCTAACCCTTCAGCATGTTAAACAGGTTGGGCTAATCACATTCCATAGCAATTTGATACCATGAACATAAGCTCCATTTTCAGCTTTTTCACAGCATCTGAAGAGAATATTGGCTACCTTAAATTAAATGCATAGAAATTTATGTATGTTCCAATTATATAACATGTTGTGAACAGATTTACAGCCTATATAATTTTACATAGACAGTCTGGAATTGAGAGTTGGCATGTGACAAAGCACTAAATAGCCAGGAGCTGACTAAAACAACAATACAAAAGTTTGCAAGATAACAGACCTACCATGAGCTGTCTGCAATCTTGTATTTGTATGAAAAACTTCAAGCACATGCATTCTGATAAATCACAAAACAGAACAGGTGCCTTTCCCTGAACTGGATGTCCAAGCATTGATTCAGAAAAGCATGACTGGACTCTGCAGCTCAAAAGCAGAGAAAAGACACGAACTTTCAAGTTAGTCTTTTTCTTAGTGCATTTAAGCTTAACTACTCAACCTCATCTTTAAGAAATTGCACACCAGGCTGACTATTTCACTTGCTGAGTGTGTAGCAGCTTGCATTTATTTTTACTGGAGATGGTAAGAACTACATGTTCTGTAAAGTCAGGCTTTGGGTTTCCTCAAGAGGGACTCAGGAGGCTAAACATTGTTGAAACATTTTGATTGTGGGATCTTGGCTCTCAGCTCAGAGCATATCCTGCCAGAAAAATGGGAGTGTTGGCAATATTTCCAACTTAAAAAAAAAAAAAAAAAAAAGTTTTCCCTAATTGCAGAAATACAAGCAGAGAAAATAAGAAAAATTTTCAGTTCTCTCGTCCAAAGACCAAGACTTCTCTGATTTGAGAGCTCACATTGATGTAACAAAAAGGTATAACTACAGGAAAGTAGCATACAAATGAAAATAACATCTTGTAGATATCTTTGTTTTACAGAGATGTTTTATAAGATTACTTTAGCATTTCAGAACTAAAATTAGTAGAAACAGTTCAAAGTTACACTGAGAATGATACAAAGCCTACAGTGGTAGAATAACAATTTTTTGAGGGAGAAAAGAGTAAACAAAATAAATCACCCAATTTGATTGGTTTCTCAGCATAATAAAGTGCTGAAGCAGCACAGCGGAGGATTTGCTGGACAATTTTCTACACTGAAACTGTCAATTCATTCTGAAGCTTAGCACTGATGGATATTATGGATTGGTATAGATTGCACTGCTCCAACCATCTGAAAGGTCAGTCAACTAACACAGCAGGAGTGACCTATTGTTCTTGCCATTGACAATCAGACTGCCGTTTTGACAAGTCTTTAAACTATCGCAAATCTTTTCTTCGAGTATTACATGGAAATGTTTATCTTTGCTTTGTGGCACAATTAAAAGCTGGCATCTTAGGAGTTCACTGAAGCAGTCTTAATATCTCCTTGGGTCACACTTGCAAAGCCATGGAAGCCTGAGAATCTAATAGTGAATGAATCACCCCTGACATTTGTCAACCGCACCACCGAGTATAATCTTTTCAGTTCCATTTTCAGATCAGAAGGTGAAAAGAACTCAGGCTATTATCCCCAGTGTGCAAATATGCTGGGCTACTTCCCTTTCTCACCAAAAGACCACTGTTTCAGCTGTAAAAATGAAGCTTTGCTGCTCCAAAGAAAAATGGAGGCCAATAAAAATTGACGGACTGAAACTATGACCTATTGCTTTACGGAGGAAGAAGAAAAATGTACAAAAATAGTAAGTATTGAAAAATAAGTAAGTAACTATGATGTTATATTTTGGCATTTCATTTTGTGTGCACAAGATGAGAGTGGATTAAAAAAATCCCAAGCAAATCATAATTTTGGTTTTATAATCTTAAATGTGCTACTTGTTACAAGAAAGATACTTCAGTTACAAATTTATCTAACACTCAGGCTGCTGGAAATGAATTTCATGCCTACCTTTACCTCTAGCTTCCATTTTATTTAAAATAGAGAACTTCAAAAATGCATAAAGTTCTAAACACAAAATCAGAAAATGATAGAATAAATTAGGTTGGAAAAGATCTTCAAGATCATCAAGTCCAATTGTAAATATCAAAGATCAATTGTGAAATCAATTTCCTTAGTACTCACAGACTATAATTGCCTCTCAAACGGAGGTGATTTTAGTCTGACATACATTAAATACTCGACTAGGAACACTTTCTGTCCTTTTAGTTCACTGGATGAATACAGTTATATGTAATTTGTGGAACATACTCCTAGGGCATTTATTAATACAGACTGATGTTAGTTAAAAGGCCTGAGGGAAGAAGCACTAAGTGGGGAAGAAACTAACTTCCACTGTTTCACATAGCATTCCTAGGTAGGAACTAAGAGGTGTGGTTAAATTGGGGTATACCATCAATTTCTGCTACACCAGTTTCATAAACACAGAAGTAGACTTCTGAATGCTCCTTGACAAAACAAAACAAACAAACAAACAAAAGTAAACATATGTCATCTACTGGAAGGACAAAGGCATTAGCTAGACAAACCTCCCCCAGAAGAATACTCTGTAATAACTAGCTTTGTGCTGGAGGATGTTCTTGAGAATAGTGAGCCTGCTACAGGAATCAGTCAATGAAAATGAACGTTGCAGGAAATCAACTGAAAAACGTAGTTGCAAAAGCAGTTTAAAACTGCTTAATGATATCCAAAGCACTTGCTCATTAAATAACGATCAACAGTGGTTACACAGAAGTAAGAGAATCTCGAATCACTTGTGACTTTTCCTTAAAACAAAACTTCCCAAAAGGTCATTTCTAAACTCTTGAGATGTGTTTCCTTAGAAAGTGAAAATAATTTAACATTAAAACAGTAAAAATAATGTTCAGAATGAGATAAGATAGCAATGCAAGGATCTGTTAATATAGCCCTCATCCCCACTATGTCCTCACAAGGTAAGTCCTTTCCTTCAGCATCTCTCATTGCAGTAACTAGGTAACATTTATTTTCTGCAGGGTAACCTCTGAGTCCTTATGAAATATATTCCTTCCATTATCTCTGAGGACTGGGTGTTTTTTTCCTACTGTTTAGGATGTCTCTGATATTTGCAGGCTGCAGAGCCTCAGCTTTCACTCTCCTCTCTTCTGCATGCCCCTCTATGCACCATATAAAATCTCTTCCCCCTAATGGCATCCTTTCTTCGTGATCCCATCTTTCTCAAGAGTAGCCCCTTAAAGAAGGTGAAAAAGGTGTCTGATATCCAGCCACATGCATTTCAAAGCAACACAGAGCGGTAAAACCAAGAATATTGCACAGTCCTATTGTCTTTGATCCCCTTAATAAGCTCAAGACAGTCAAAAGAGTCAATCCATGATATGGAAGGTGCAGCTACAGTACCTCTAGAATGCTATGCAGGTTTGTAAATATTTCCTAGAAATCCCTAATTTCTCACAGAGGTTGAGTCTGGACCACTAATTAAATGCAACATTTTTCTCGTAAGTGGGAAAAATATGAAGGTGGACACACAGTTCTAAACTCCCAAATGCTTCTATAATAAACTGTAGCACTGGGGGAAAAAGCTGCCTTTTGAAAGTATAGTATTAAATGTCAAATTCATTTGAGACATGACCTGAAATCATTAGGTCTTTCTTTCTAAACTATCTGCATATGTGATGTTTGGCTTCCTATATGTGTTATTTTCAGATTAAAATGAAAACATTGAGAAAACGCCATGCTTTATTATAGTGTGTCATTTTTGAAAGAATGACTCAGACACTGATATTTAGGCTACTTTCAAGTCAAATATTTAAAGCCCACATCCTAACCATAAGCACATTTACTGACATATTGGAAGGTCACTGGAACATGAGAAGACAGAGAGAGAGGTCTGAGCAAAAGACCTACAATCTAAATATCTTCCACATTAGAGGAAAGGCAACTATAAGAAAACAGAACTGTTTTCTTGTATTTTCATCAAAGTTCCAAACAGTTTCAGATCTATTAAAAATCAGGCCTGTGGCATTTTGCTCTTGAACATTAATATTTCATTAGGTGCAATGACTTCTCCTCCAGTTAAAAATGCCATTCAAATTGGCTGCTGTACTTACTCTTTTACTGTCACAATATAGCCGTATTCTTTCTCCTCTGAAGATTTCACTTCAAGTTGCAAGCCTTGTCCAGTATTTTTCTGAGGCTCTTTATAGGAGTTTCCATCCTGCATTAAAATGTTCTTAATCCAGTGTTGGGTCTCACTCGGGTCTTTGGAGTCAGATTCACTGTTCTTTGCAGCTGTCAGTTCCCTTAAGAAAGTCTCACTTTTTACATTTTCCACACCAGCATTTATTTCTTCTGAGGAAGAGTCAGTGTCTTCAGATTTCTTGCTTTCTGTCTTAACAGATTCTTCAGGTGCAAGGTTTCTATGCATATTTTCATGTAGTGTATTCTCATTCAGGAATTTAACTAGTTTTGCAGTGTTCTCCTGTATTAAAAGAATATAATTATTTTTAAAGCTAACCACAGGAATGTTATACTGAACCAAACCTGGATATAATCTTTCAAACTCTTATTGATATGTTATAGTCTATTCATACAAAAATCACATACTAATTTTCTTAATTTCTATATGCTGCCAGACTAGGTAAGAACATAATATTTATTCAGTAACATCAAAAGATCATTAAACTATACTGCTGTATTTTTAATAGTTTAATAATGGCAAATAAATTCTATAGTTAACAGTTACTTTCTTCTACAAATATCACAGAATCTATAAGCCTTTTCTCTGTCTTGAACAGCTGGAACAATGTTATTTTCAGTGTTTGTTTTCATGTGTCTATGTGGTATTGATTAGAATAAAATTTTGTTATGAAATAAGTTAATGAAAAAGAGAAGTAATAGAAATATCCATCAAAATGTCTAAGTGCTGGGAATGGAGATATGCAGGCATCTTGGGTCTCACAAGCCATAATAGAGGAAAGGGAAGAGGAATAAGTGATGAATTGTAGTTCACTTTCTCATCTCCAGAAATTATGACAAACTGTAAGTGATCCACTAAGCTTAACATATGATCAGAGAAAAAAAAAATCTGTCAAATAAGTCAACATAATAAGCAAATGTGCAAAAGTCAAAACACGTGCCTGGAACAATTTGTTAGTTAGTCTCATTCTATAAGTGTACTGCAGCCAAGCATTTGGTATGAAATGATGGATAATGGGCACTTTGTGCTCTGTGTCACAAGATATTCTTTTCTATCACTTCCCCTGTTCAGACTGTCACTAAGAAATTTATACATTGGATCCTCTGTAACCCTACTGTGAAAGTGCTTCATTCCTTGAAGAACTTCATGTGGGTGGATACATATTGTCCACTCATGTGCTTTCCTTGCTTAGTAGAAGGGAAGCTACTAAAGAGATTTTACTGTGAACATAAGAGAGTTTGTCCAGTCATGAGTTTTCCAGTCTTAGCTTCTGATAAACTATATAGTATGATAGAGTATATAGTATGAGAAGCTTTACAGAAGTTTTTAAAAAGTGTCTGAGATTTTTCTGCTCCGTGAAACGCAGAAAAAGAAAGAGGAATATGCCTAAAACTTGGTTGAATATGAAACATAATCTACAGGTTATGATTCAAAACTTGTGAGGAATATTGTAAAAGAAATCAGATTTAAAATCGCACAGTTGATGTTTCCACCTAGAATATGATATATATGCCTAGAGCTTTCAAAATGCCTCTAATATTTAATGATTTGGAAGACTAAGGGGTAACGTGCAAAAAGTGAAGAATGGCAGACCCTATGAAAGAAGAGGGAAATTTAAACCCTCTCACAAACACTTATCCTCAGAGGGAACATGTTTATTCATCAGCTTCTTAAAATTACAGAGGTTATCTGAGCTGGGATGCTTACATTCCCCAGAACTAAGAGCCAAAGGACAAGTGAAAAAAAGGGTGATTTCAAGAACATCTCAATGCTCAAAATAACCCAAGGAAAAGTCTGAATTTACCTGAACTTTGGGATCTGTTACAAATTCTGTGTATTTACTAATGAAAGAAAGGCACAACAGGACTTTATTTTGGTTTTTTGCTCTGCAAAACTCTTTTTGGTTTAGATTTGAATAAATATTCATTAATATTTCAATGCATCAACAACACTATGCCTATGTTGTAATACTGAATTATATCTACAGAAGACACACAACAAGTCTCATGTTTCAGAAGTGTGTTCTTGACCTTCACAGCATACAAACCTAATACTGTGAGACATAATACTTGTTTTCTTAAAATACTGGTACTCTACCTCTTTGTCAGTTCTTGCACTGGCTTCATGCACTCCATTGTCTGTAGGATATAAAAAGCACAAACATATAGTCATGAAGAGAAAAAATATATAAAACAAAACTGCTTATAGACTGCTTTGTAGTGGTGGCCTTTTCATGCAATTTAAACATTAAGACATCAAAGCTGAAAGGGCAGAGTACAGAGCACTGTACAATTCAGTATTGTTATTCTAACCCTATTTTGATAGCAAATTAATGCAAGATCAATAGACAGAGTACTTCAAAAGCCAATGTAATTGTGTTATTTTGCTAATTAAGTGTCCAATCTTCATATCAGATTGTTAACATCTAAGGAAAAAAAAAACACACACACACAAAAAAAAAGGTACTAGAAAAATGGTACTGCATGGAAATTTAAAGTCAACGGAAATATATACATTCTTCATACACATTTTGGGGGAAGAATATGACTTTTTTCAATATGTATCCTCTACCTAAATCACTTTGCAGTTTAACTACAGTAATGATGTGTAGCCAGATCGTATAAACCTCAGTCAAATAATGTTGGCTTTTTGGTATATCAACTGAATCTCACTCATTTCTCTGAATATGATTCAGGACAAACCCTCATGTTGCTCATTTTAATCTACAAAAAGAACTGGTAATTAAAATACCCAGAATATCTCTGACTAGTAAGGACTTCAAAATATTACCATGCAAAAAAACAGTAAGTTAAAATAACAGTTTATCACTTGTAGCATATGTTTTTGGTGTCCTAGATATCACAACATTCTGAAAATAGAGGTTTGGTAATATCTACGTCCCACTGTGTTATGAACTCACTAACGGCAACTACTGCAGCTCCTGAATCTGCATCACCAGGAAACTATGTGTCCAGACAGAAGCAAATAACAATAAGAACTCCTTTATTTCCCTAGGCAGAAAAGGGAACAAGTAGTTCTCTACTTGTACTTGTCTAAGACTGTCTTCTGTCAGTAACTGTAGCACACTAAAGAATGATTACCTGTAACAGTTTTCCCCCACATATTTCAAAATATCTTCTTGGAACATAATCATTTTTCATTATCATTTTGCTTTAACATCTCATTTGCAAGTAAGGAAAATGAGACCACACAGCATAAAATAATTTCTATTTCATTATAAGTAGGTGTGTAGGTTTATCTTGTTTGTGAAGCTTGAAGACCAAGGGTTCAAAAAAAGATGTAATTTCAATAAATAGAGTATCTGCTGTAAAAAGAAAACAACAACAGCCTTCAGGGAAAAATAAAGAAACTTTCCCTCCTGTCCTCTTTAAAATGATTTTTAAAAGTCTAGCACCATTGTGAAACAACAAAGCAAAACTAGGGTAGCTGTCTTTCCCTGTACTTAACTCTCAGAATTAATACCTGGTATGCTGATACTCTTTTCCATTAATCCAGTCTGAATCTCTGCCCTGCCTTGAGAATGTTCTTTTTTCATCTGTGCTCCTGTTTTGTCTTCTCTAGTTTTTCCAGCACCCTCCTCCATTTCTTGCTGAATGCCAGCTGTCTGAATTGCATTGGCGATAGTATCAGCGATCTCATCCAGTTCTCTCGAGCTGAGATTCTCCACACTGACCTGGTGTTTTTCTAGGTCCTTCAGTACATCTTTAATAAGTGTCTCTGGATTGCAAAACAACATAAGCACAAGATTCAGCTGTGTATAAGAAGCACATGTACTTGTATCAGTAAGTATCTTTTATGTTTTCTACAAGAGGTTTTCCTTCATGGAGAACACGCTTTCCAAAAGAATGCATACACATTCAAGCTGCCAGCTTTACAGAAAATGAAGTATTTTAAATGGATATTAGATTTTATGACAAGAAGAATGTATGGCAGGCATTGGGTGATGCATGCTATCTACAACCCAGCAAATCTCCCTTGGGGTAAAAAATTGTCATTTTTTCTTTACAAGAGGAGGATTTTTTCCTAGTTTAGAACAATTCAAAATGCAGAAGACAAGTGTTAAGGCAGGTTAACCTTTTTTATCTGCACTAAGATGTCATGAACAATGCTACGGTTTATTTGAGATTAAAGATCAGTTTTCCTTATTGATTTGGTTTTTGCAAGGTAAATACCTTTAAAGAGCTCTGCAGGGGAAAAAAATTAAAAAAAAACCAAACCAAACCAAACCAAACCAAACCAAAAAAAACAAACAAACAAACAAACAAACAAACAAACAAAAAAAACAAAACAAAAAAAAAAAAAAACCCGAAAAAAAAAGCCATGAGTGGATATGGGTATAGGTCCGTTATCTACCTGGATATTTACTATCTACCTGGATATTTAATAGAAAAACCTTCTAAACTGCATTTTTTAATCTGTAACACTAAACATAGGGCTTACTCTAGCATAGAAAAAGCAGTTTTGAAAACATCCCTCTTCTGCTTATTCATGCTGATCATGAATTCAGTATACATATACATACACATGCAAGCAAGAAAACTCCCATAGTATTGTTTAAGAGGAGGAAGACATAAGACATAGATTGCTTTTAAATCTGCTAAATGCTCTCACAACAAATAAAGAGGAATTAGTTCTAGATTATTCTGCTCCAGGTAAGAGGCAGTAAACCATCTGGTTTTCAGGGAAATAAGAATCAAGGCTCATTTGTCATTGAAAAAAGAGGCCAAGACCTTGGACATGACCATCTTTTTATGGGCCTCAGAGTGTTAGCTGAAGACGTTAGAGCCTGCAGCTGACCATCAGCTTTTCAATGTCTTCTCAAGACAGAGATTAATGTCCTGTAACCTGTCCATAATTCACCTACTAAGTTGCAAGGTTGCCATATTCCCTAAGCTAATTAGTCAAAATAAAATGAGATAAATTAAGCAGTTTAAATAGTAGGTTTACTGTGAGGCAAAGAAAGGGCTACAGAGGGAAGGTGGTTCTTTGATGTACTTTCTTTTCCAGGTTAAAAGGATACATCTTTCCAATAATCAACCATTATGATATTCAAAAATTCCCCTTATTTCATTCTAACATTCAGCTAAGGTTGTGTGCTGTGAACTTTTACTACAAAAACATAGTTTTAAATACACTTCAGTGTGACAATTCAGTGTGACAAAGCCACATAAGGCTAGTAGTGCTGATTTTACTTAGAGTCCTGAAAGTTATCTCTGTTCTAAATATGGGACCAGGATTCTTAAAATACAGTGAGAGAGTAATCAGTATTGCCATGAAGTTTTTAGCAATATGCAGAGTTTCAAGAAAAATACCAGCAAAGGGAACAGCTTAAGAACAATTATGTCACTGATTTTAAAACATGCCAACTATATTCATTTTGATCATAAGATCAAAAAAGTTAGTTCAAAATACAAGAATTTGGTGTCAGAGCTAAGTAATTCAAAATTCTGATTTGAAAAATCATCAGCCTGAGGTTTCCGAGCTGAAAACAAGTTGTAAACCTCAGAAAAATGATTTGCACTTGCAGTCACCTGTTAGATTTTAATTAAGCTATCACTGGCCATTCCATCAGTATTTGAAGAAAAATCTTAAAACATAATTATATTCCAGGACATATATAATTAAAAGAGCTATATTAATGTAGCACTACTAGATTTTTGCTTATTTTAGTTGTTTCACAGCCAGCTGTCAAGACCAACTATAAAGCTACTCAAGAACATGCAGAAATATAGCCTTGCCATTTCCATTCCATTTAATTTTCTTCAAACTAACTTTTCTCTGTTGTGATTATCTCAGCCTAGTCTTATCTCTCCAGTCTACTTCCATAGGTTCATAGTCAATAATAAAGTAGTCTCAAACTCCAGCACAATGGAAATGAGGGAATAAGGTGGGAAATCACACAAAAACATGAATGGTCACAAGCCCTGCTCCAGATAATACTACCCCAGGCTCACTACAGGTCCTTCTGGCTCATAAAGTAGACCTGTTACAGAGGAGTCTCCTGGTCCTCTGGTGTTGCTCTTCCTGTGCTGGGCAATGCCATCTGGACACAGTTCATCAGATGAACTCCTAAATATAGACTTGCACCAATGTAACTAAAACGTAGGCATTATATGCTACCATTACTGATCAGCTACCTAAAATGTCAAGAACCAAAGGCAATAACCAAAGCTAGCAAAGAGGAACATCATGTTTTCAGTATATCAGGAAGAACAGTCATCAAAACCTCCATAGCAGCCTGGTGAAATGTAGGTCTGTGTAATGAGTCTTGCTAACTTGATGTGGTTACTGATGCGATGTTAACGTGTCCACTTCTTATCACAGCACTTCTCTGCATTTGTATGTGTTTGCAGATTATTGGGTAAGGATGATGCACAAATGTCAGTGAATCTTTTTTCAAATAACTTTGTGTCAGTTCAAGGAATTATATGAATTTCTTAAAAACAGGAAATATTGATGGAAATAAAAAAGCAGGTGGCTATTGCAATGGCATATCACTTAAGGAACATGTACTCAAAAATGCACCTGGAACTGTGCACAGCCTTTATGCTCTTTTACTGACCTCTTTTAAACAGTTAGTAATGTTTCACAGGTCTTGTACTCTAAACCAGATTTCTCCCTTAGCTCCAGCTTTAGAACTCAAGAATACAGGTTTCCTTTCCAGGTAACTGTTGTATGGTGCCATAACAGTAAAGGCACATATATCTTACATGATATAATTTTTAATATCAACTTCACCAGTGGAATTTCTCTAGTACATAACAACAGCACCTTAGCAAGGGAAAAACAGCTTTTTATTGTACAGCACCTAAATCATGCTCCATGCTCTATTAACTGCCAAACCCAGCTTGCCTGACAACTGAATTTTATGGCAGCAATAACTTAGCTGGCAGTCACACTGGGTGGTCTGTCTTCTTCTACCCATCACCCACTAACCAGATATTATCTGTACTCAGCAACTGAGTACCACATAGACTGGTGACCACAGCTTTGGCAAGACAGAGGCCATAGCACAATATCTTTACAAATGTGTAAGGGTTTGTGCGGGTTTTTTTTTTGGGGCGGGGGAGAGGAGGAAGAAAAGAAAAAGAAATCTAAATCACTATTTTTGTGACCTTTCCAAAACAACATAGAGATGCATTCTGTAATATTTAATACATCAAAAATGAGTAGACTGGAACAAACTAGTTAAAACTGAGCCAAATCCTACATACAGCTGGTGCAGAAGCTGTATTAGTGATTTCACTATTGCATGGTGATGGCAAAGGCAGTACCCACATATGTCATGTTACTCATAGGGGTAAATAGTTTCCAAATCTGATAGAAAAATAGCTCCACATTTCCTTCTCTTGTGTTTCTCCATCAGGGTGCCTTGTTAACTAATTTACCTGCCACTGTTTTGCAGCAATTCTCAGTGCTAATCTGCTCTGTGCTTTCTGGATTGTTCTCCCAGTCAAGTGTCACTGTCTGAACCTGTATCAGATGCAGCAGAGAATGGACCTCCATGTGACTGCACCCCATGCTTTCCCATTTTTGAACAGTTTTCTGGTTTAGAGAATTTGAGAGAGAAAACCCACAAGGGTACAAAAATACTGAAGCCCAATAGAGACTGGAGAATGGTTAAAAGCAGAAAGAGCTGGCACAGTCACCTGGGAAATCTGAATCCAAACCATCTCACTCTGATGGATAGCATTTTTACCAATAAATACGCTGGCATCTATCCTCACTGCTTGCTTATGAGACTAATAAGTGGCTCAAAAATGCAAAGGAAACTATATTATTTCCTACACAAATGATTCATAATTTTGTATCTATGCAACATTTAAAAGCTAATGCAATAGAAGATGTTCCTACAGGGCTCATTATGTATGTGAAGTCAAAGCAGTACAACCCAATGAATTGTGAAACATGTTATTCCCTCTAAGTGTTAAGCATTTTTTTCCCAGTTGGCTCCTACTAAGAAAGGTGAAGTGGAACAGCTGGAGGATAATGAAACCAGCATGTGCCTAGTTTGTTTTGAGTCTAGGAACAAAACTGTCTAACCTGTGCAAGATCCTCACAGTGCCACCTGGATTTGATTTCACATTATAGTTTGTTCCTTGAAACCTATTATCTCTGGGCACCATACCAAGAAGACTTTCACTTTTGAGCATCCTTTAGATTGCAAGCATTATCTTTCCTGTATTGCAACTTTGAGATTTCTGTGTATTGTTGTTTTCTTAAAAGAGATCACACACACACACACATACACACAGAAATAAAATCAAAGAATGTTAAGCTTTATGGGTGATAATAACTACACAAGGGATTCAAAAGAACCCTCTTACATGCCACCAAAATCCACTGGGATAGGGGCAACCACAGTGTAAAAGATGTAATTGCTTGGCGATGTCTGAGGATCAGTTCTTTCATTTGTGAGGCATTCTGGACTGCTGGAATTGCATCAATACACTAGTTTAAAGAAACAGTGAAGTGAATGAGTTATTTTCTAAACTCTACCTGATCCCCAGCCATGATATGAAGACCCATAGAACCAGAGAACCATCGAATAATTTGGTTTGGAAGGGACTTCCAAAGGTCACCTAGTCCAACCCCCCTGCAGAAAGCAGGGAAATCCTCAAACAGATCAGGTTGTTTGGAGCCTCATCAAGCCTCACTTTGAATATCTACAGGAACATCTACAGGACCTCAACTACCTCCCTGGGCAACTGGTTCTATTTTTCTGCTAGCCTCATGGTAAGGAGCTTTCTAACGTCGTCTAAATCATCCCATCTTGTCTTACAAAGCAGCACTTAAAATCTATAGTGGTATCCCATGAGATGTTATACTCCATCTTCATTTAAATATTTGTCAAACTATCTTGTACAAAAGAAATCAGGATCTGGTCATAGCTAAGCTGCATTAGCATAAAAAAGATTTAAATCCTTCAAATAGGCTGCATGTTATTGAATGTGGAGCCACAAGTAGCTGTAACCCAACCTTTTATTACTCTGTGTCCACCTTATCCACATCAATAGACACCTCCCTTCTGTGTCCTGTGCCAGAATTTAGCTCAGTGATAATTACTGTGTCTAACTTTGAATTTTACCTATGGTCTTTGAATTTCTAATTCAATACAGAAAGATAAGGAACAAAACCAGACATTTTTGTATTACCTATATATACAGTGTGGGATGCATAAAAATTTGACAGCAAAGATGCACCCATAATTACATGTTGTTTGTAAAATCCTTTGATAACAGTTACATAAATGTTATGTCTTAATGAGTGCCATATATTTCTCCATGCATATGGAATGTAGGTGGTAGAATGTGGGTAGATATTTGCAGGGAAAGAGTAGCTAGAATGGTCAACATTATTACTGTGAGTATTACAGTAGAAAGACACAAATATGCCAATACTAGGAGATATATCAGAACATCTGCTTTTTTTTCCCTCCCCCCCCTCCAGAAATGTTCAGTGAACATGAAGTAAACTTTGGATAAGTTAAAATAATCAAATAGTAACTTTACCATCCACTACACTCAGAGGGACCTTTGCATCATCCTGGGAAGCAGATTTATGATTCAGCATCTCAGGGGTTGGACCGAGCAGTGCAGACACAGGTTTAGGCTGGAACAGCTTCTTCATTTTAAAATCTTCTCCTTTGCCTTTGGAAAAAGTTCCATCAAAAGGACTGACTTGTGAAGAGTAGAACCTATCAGCATAAATGTGAGGCTCTTTAGTCCTGCTGTGAGAGCTTCTATCGTTGCTTTGTGCTGACAGGTTCTGAGTGATGTATGTATGCAGTGCAGCCAGCAGAGTTTTTTGGTCAAGCCCCAATTCTGATTCTGGTGAGAACTTGTCTGTTTGAGGCTGGCTGAAGGTCCTCCCACGGAGATTTTCAGCATGCTTTTGATGAGATGTCAATGCTTGGGCCAAAGGAGGTGCTCCCTCTTTGGGATTTTGCATCGTGTAGTATCTGATGGGATCATTATAGATGTAGCTCTAGAGAGAGAGGGTAGAAGATGGACAAGAGGACTTGGTCATTGTTGCTTTGTAATTTTTGTCAAATTATGCAGGAATCATGGGAATAACCTGTAGGGTTTTACCAGTCAGGAAAACAGTTAGAATCAATAATGCTTAGGTAGACTGCAAACCTCAAACTGGAAAGTTTTTTCGTTTTAATATTTTAATAAACTGTTTCACAACATTAGTAAAAAGCAGAGGAAGAGATTAGAGAGAGAATAATAAAATCCAAAGTTGATTTTAGAAGTTATGCACTATTTGTATTCAGATGGACAAAGAAATTTAAATAAGCCTGTTTGTTTTCTACTAGATTGCTATAAATATTTTTTCTTCCAGTTTAGTTGCCAAAAATCTAGCAAGTAAACCAAAAATGTAAATTTTTAAATAACACTGAGAAAACTAAACAATTATTTTGTACAAATAAAATGTTTATTTTTATTTAAAAAATCAAAGACTGCCTTAATCTTTGATTGTTTTCACTACATTAGGTCTCTGATTAATATGTCCTTTAACAGTATAATGAAATGCAAAGAGAGCCATTAAATTGGTTTTGAGTACCTCAATTGCTTTTAAGTAAAACAACTTTTGAAGTGGTTCCACCCCCGCAAAATAATTTTTAAAAGATCTTTTCCTTCACTCCCTGCTAAATACAAATTCAAATTTACTTATATTCAGAATAATTTCAATTAGATTTCTTTGTTTCTTCAACTTTGCTGAAGTTGCATACCATGGCGTATGTATTTTGAAAGATGGCTCTTGCTTCTCAGCAGTGGTTTCTTGGTTGAATTGTCATATGAATTGCATTAAAAGTTGGGAAACTTAGGACAGGGTTAATGTCAGCACTTATGATAGAAATTATAGTGGACTAATGGTGTCCTTGGGCACTGATTGTATAACAATTTAGGACAGAAAGAGCTGCAAAATATACAGAGAGTGCAGAGACTATGCATCCCAGAGGAGAGCAATTAGTAGACTTTGTCCAGAAAAATCGCTATTTATATACTTACTCATAAACTTTGTAAAGGCAAAAATAAGTAAGGCTAGTAATCTATCCCAGAGTTTAAAAAAAAAATAATCAGATTTTATCTAGTTCTTTATTTATGAACAATAATTTTGCTCTCTGTCTGCACAATTTTGCATCTTCTGATGTCAGCTGATTTTATAAGACACATTCATACTTGCTTTCCAAGATGGTTATCCTCCCCCTGAGTAATTATTGAAGTTCAGTTCCTGATTCCAAGTAATGATTTGTAGATTTGTAGATTCTTGTGTGACTTTATTACAGAAAAAAAAAAAAGGTCCTGGCTGCTCTGGATTGTGATCCACCAATGCAAGGCTTTTGATTTCTATAGGTGGTCTTTAACACAGAAACATGTCTTGTTAAGAAATATGGCTAGATTAAGACAGTGTCAAAGCCTATAGAGATAAAGATGAGGCAGCTTTGTTTATGAAATATTTTTAAAGTCCCCTCAAAACTGTATCAAACAACAGCAATGTAGCTCTGGTTCCATGCACCAACTGCAAAGTGTACACTGCTCTGATCAATCCCAAGAGGGCAGCCAGTTGTCAAAATACAACCGCAATGATGTTTCCATATTTAATAGCAAATCCTAGATGTGAAAAACTACTTGTTGCATGTATTTATCTCTCATCTTTAAAGGGTCTTTCCGTGCATGATATTCACTCCCTAGAAGGAAATGGAGAAGATGACATAAAGCAGTCCCAGACAGCAGAGAATTCTCATAAACTGATGTCTCCCTTTCCCCCCCTGTACTCTCTACCTTGCCACATTTTGAAGGACCTGCTGGGGACAAGGGAAGGTAAAACAAGGAGATGGGAAAGGGAGAAACATGATGTAGGTAGAGGACATTCCCCATTCAGTGATGGAAAGACATTAAGACAGCTCAGCCCAGCTTGTGTAACTATACCCTAATTTGGATCTCTGTCCTATACCCAGTTGCCTCTTCTGTCTCTAAAAATTTGCTAATAAATCATGTCTTAGGGGGAGAAAAACTGATAGACACTCTCAAACTGCATGTGAAAGATTAGGGTGGCTTTTGATGAGCTGTTGAACAAGCCCAGATATCTTTCAATATTAACAAATTTATGACTTCCTGCTCTTGCAGACAACAAGCACGTCAAGAAAGAAAACAGCAAAACCACCAAGTGTTCACAGGAATTGGACAGAAGTGCCAGTCCTGGGCTCAGAGCTGCTCCTCTATCAGAAAGGGGAAGCCTCTCAGCAGCTTGACAGGTCACACTTCAGGTAGTAAGGGATGAAATATGAAAAGTCATAATTAAAGTACAGCACCAACAGCTCAGCTCTCTTCACAGCACACTCAGACACTCAGCTCATCTGATGTGGCACAGTCTGACTTAATTAAAGGGGTCTCACAGTGATATGGCTGTGTCCCTTCCTTGCCTCCTCAGCCCCATCTCAAACAAAACACAGCACCAAAAATACATGTGCCAAGTGAAATATCCAAGGTGAAATCCAAGTAAAATTGCAGTGCAGATAAATATAACCCTAGACTATAGGTTTGTGCTAACTGTCATGGGAAAAAAAAACCCATACATTTTTACAGGAAAAGATAGGATAAAAATATCTGTTAGACATAGATTAGAATCCAATGACAATTTACATCTCAAGTTATTAATAACACTTTCAGAGCACTCTGATAACATTATTTGAAGTATTTTTGCAATCTGAACCCCTGAACGTGGACATTACGAGCTTGTCTTTCTTCAGAATTAAATGGTGTGTTCCATGGTAAGTGAAAAGAGTCTGTATATTCCTCTGAAGATGCCTTTGGAGAAGCTGCTAACATTATGTACAAGCAGAGGGAGGCATGCCACAGGTAAAAATTAAAGAAAATTAATTTCTAGAATCATTAAACTGCATTTATATAAAGTACTCCCTCAAACAAACAAACACAAAAACACCACAAAACATTCCAAACAAATAAACAGAAAAAACAACAAACCAAAAACACAAAAAAAAAACCCCAAACAAGAAAAATATTAAATGAGATGTGCAAAACCAAAAAAGAACACTCTAGTTCCCAGGCATATATAGTATATAACTGTTTTATACTGAAAACAGTTAGAATGCGGGTCCCTTTTACTATCAGGAATGACACTCTTTAAATAGATAAGGTAGGAATCATTATCTAACGTCACTTACACAGAATCTTTAAAAAGTACTCTGAATTGCTGAAAACCTGAGTTTAAAAAAAATCTTATTTCTCCATCTGCACAGGATTTTCCTCTTCTTTACCACCTTTCAAATAAGCCTTCTCAATAATTCACACATTATTAAAAACCCTCACACACTAACCTTTTTGAAGATGGAATTGTTAGGGCAATGTATGGTTTAGGTATGTAAGTAACTGACATTTTCTGCATGAAAGTTCACAGAAGGGCACATTAAATTACACCCTGCAGATGCACTGTGCAATAATCTATGGACTACAGGTTTTCTTTTTTTTTCTAAAAAAAAAAAAAAAAAATTAAAAGGGGGGAGGGGGAGATACATACAAATCAAGGCTGTTCAGTTTAACCACTGAGGGGTAGACTGATTTGAATATCTCACCCCAGTGCAGAAAGAATACAATTAAATTTATGACAAAATATTTCCTTTCTTCAGGATGCATTTGCTAAATCTTGAAGGCATATAGAGATAACAAAAGATCCCTTAGGAATGCAGAAGAAAGAAATCTTCCTCCCTCACTTTCCTTTAGCTTTTTCTGTTTGGTACGTTTTCAAATATTAATTCACTTGTGTTACCACCCTAATTTGGTTGGGCCATGATTCCACCTACATTACCTAATTTACTGTGCCTATTTGAGAGCGTGGCAGTTTCCTCTCTAAAATTACAATAGAAAAAACCCTGCAATTCCTGGAACCAGGCCCTGCCTTATCAATGGTGGGATAAAACAAAAGTTTCCAAAGGCTATGAAAAACCCAGTGATCTCATTCTTTAACTCACTGTTTGCAGTGAAAGAAGTTCAGTTTTTCCTACCAGAAGCAGTCTAGATCCTTTGCAGACCACACACACAGATACCTCATGCAAACCCATCACATGGAAAATGCATGGACTCCTGTGAAATCCTGATTAACCAAGTGGCACTGCCTGGTTGCTGGATCAGAATGTGGACAGTGAATTTGTACACCTCAATTTACCTTTTAGAGAAATCTATCCAACAATGAAACCTGAGGGCCAAATGGGTGTTGCGGAGTGGATCACAGTGCAAAAGCCCCTGGGATGGAGCTGAGTAAGGAGTACAGCTCTGTCCTTAGAGCACTGCAGCTGAAGCAGCCAGATCTAGGCTAAGAGAGTCTTTTTTCTTTCAGCTGGTGAGCTGCTGGCCCTCTACAATGCTGCACTGTCAGGAGGATGTCTTAGAGGCTTCAAGCTAGCTGAAAGGGGGGAACTCTGCTTTATGAGCCTCTTTGTGCTTTAGACATGATTAAAAAAAAAAAAAAAAAAAAAAAAAAAAAAAATTCTGAGCAACAGTGGAGAAAAATCTTTTCTACCAACTGACAATGACCTTTTCATATACTGGGGATAATGACATTATTCCAGGCAAGAATTCAGAACACAGAAATTGGTAAAGAAACTAGTGCCTCCTGCAGCAATCGGATGGCATCAGGCCATTGTCTTTTGCCAGATTCAGAGGCTTAAGGCAACAGGCACCACTACAGTCATCTCATCTAACCTACTATTTTACTAAAAAATTTTCTGTAACTATCACTTGTTTTCTTTCTGAGAATTTCAACAGCTTTGAAACCATTCAATAACTACTTCAGAGAAGTAAAGATGGCAAGGATTTTTAATTAACATGCTGTGGTTTGCAGTGTCAAAAGCTTGATCAAGCAAAAGGGGTCCTCAGAGTCTCTTTTGATCAAAACTAGTGATGATTTTGCTTCCTAATTCTGATTCTGAAACTGCAGTGTAACAGGATTGTCCAGGGTCTGAACATGTACCATTCAATAATCTACATTGCTTTAATTTCAGATGACAAAGATTTGACTGCACACAGCATAGTCTACCACTCTTAAACAAAACAATCCTCCAAAACAAAAGAAAAAAGGGAGAAGACAAATCCACTGGTTTCTTTCATGCATAAATTTCTGATTAAGAAATTCACTTTTAAGTCTCAGATGTTCCAAGCCATACTTGGGATGCTCTTAGCTGAATGCCTACCCTTCACCCTTCTCCAACAAACTCTCCTGCGTGTATAATTTTTTATCTTCTGTTGCCATATCTCGAACTGCTGAGGAATTCACTAGCTTTACTCTTCATAATTGGTTGTTCTTTCTGTTCCTGACACATCGTCATCCTGTGGGTTATAAAAAGTTTCTTTTGGTGCAGGACCAGTGCCAGATTGTCTTTCCTTGACATTCATCATTGGGTCATCATAAACAAAATTGTCAGTTTTACAAATTGTGTTATATTTTGTAAGGTGGATTGGGAAACAGCTGTGGTAAACAAGAAAAGGAAGTAAAAGGGACCTGGAGCATGTAAGCAGGTTGGCCAGTGTAATTATACTGACCATGCATTGTGTCTCTTAGCAGAGTCTGTCCTATCTTCTCAATAAACTCCATGTCTATTTTTCTGGATGAGCAGCTCCCTGTTCTGTGTGCCTCTGTGTGTGTATGATGGTCTGAGTGCCAAGAAGCAGAATCAGCTCATGGGTCCTGTGGTGCCTGTTAGCAGTACCTTCTTCTCTTGGCTGCTGGCTAGAGGTGAGGACACAGAGCTGAAGCAGTTTCACCTCCATCAGGCTACTGGGTTCAGCAGCTCCCTGACAGGACAAACAGGAGCAAACTGACAGTTATCCCCCAGTGGAGGGCAGAAACTGTGCAGCATGGTGACCAGTGCTGATATATATACCAGGGTTTATCAGCTCCCCTTGTCTGAGAACAGTTTGCTCATACATTAGTAAGTCTGTTACTTAAGGTTTCAGTGAATGATGTTTAAACACAGTTTCTGTAGGCATATGCTGGTATATTGAGTTAACTCATTATCTAAAGATGACTTACATAAAAATATGATGATCTTCATCTGCCAAAAGTTGAGCACGTTAGCTCCATTTAGATATATTTATAATCTAACATATGAATCTAGAGACTAATTTTACCCTAAGAAATTCAAGTGGAAAGAAATCTGTAGGATTCATATCTATAACACTGCTTTACAACCCCACTGCAAGGAACCAACCAATTTCTGGGCAAATGCTAGAGGTTTTCTTCCTCTCACTAAAAAAACAATAAAATTGGCTGTTGCACTGTCCTCAAATGTATACATCAGTACACTCACATGAGCCTTAAGTTAAGAGTTTAAATTTTGTGTCAGCTCTAGCCTCTCATTTGATAAATAAGATCTAAAAATAAACATGGAATACACTTTACAATTTGTACCGGCTCCTCCATCTTTTATTTATTCAGCCCACTGTACTGAAGCACAGTGAGTAAATATTTGCAAAACAAATAGCAAGATTGTAGGAGAAAGGACAGAAACAAAAAATCCAAACACATGATATTTGGCAAAAAAGCAGTTGATTTTGAAGGGGTGGAGAGGTATCTAAAAATAGAAGCAAATCTTATTGTCCAGACAATATTTGAGATTTTAAAACTATCAACCTATGTTTCATCTGAAAATTATTAGAAGTTAACAAATTGGTCCTAAGTAACCCTCCAGGCCTACATGCATCATTTATAGCATAATTTCTACAGCACATATATGTTCAAATCACTGCACAAACAATTAATCTTTCCCAATGTGTAATAAGGGAAAATCTGCCACTAAATCATATATAAACTGATATATTGTAGGTAAAGGTAAGTGTTAGGTCTAAGACTTGAAGAGCAGGGTACTGGCAAGAGAGTCTTCACTTGCCAAGCTACTAAGGTAAAAAAAATTAAATCACAGATCACATTAGCTTGCCCAATTCTGTATTTATGCTGCAAGCAACCTCATTGTAATTCTACTAGGCTTTGTAGCCATGATTCTGTAGACCTTCAAATGTGTGTGTCCCGGTCTTCCCAGAAAAAAAATTGCTATTCACACCAGATTGATGCAGAATAGCCAACAGGATAGAACTTACCCCATTTGATATAATGATTTTAAACAGAAAGAACAGATCCTAACTTTGAAATTTTTTCTTCCTGATCACTGATCATAAAATTAGTTTAGGCTGACTTGCAACAATACAAACATTTGTATTTGCTCAAATTCTGTTTCAGTGCATATGGGGTTTCGTTTTTTTGTTTCTTTTGGGGGTTGTAGTTTTTTTGTTTGGTATAGGGGGTTATTTTTGTTGTTATTTTAAGAGAACTATGTTTCTATTTTACTGAGAAGAGCCAGAGAGGGAAATGATCCAAAAGGGATCATTCCCAAAAGGGAAATGATTAATGCTTTTCTGTGATTTGAGGCTTAACTTTTGTCTACACTCTAGCAAAAACCTCTTGTGCAACCTCAGAAAAGCTGTTGAATCTGTCTGGGAAACAGAGATCTTAGTCCTTCACTACTTCGTACTGGTATTAGTTAAATAAAAACATCAGCACTTGTGAGAGGTTTGAGTATTACTCTAACAGTGATTGCACCATTATACCAGAAAATAGGCAATTCTCAACCCTCAGGGAGATGTTCCATTATCAGTTATTCCTGGTGCATAAAATTTTTATGCACAGTGTGATTTAATTTTTTCTGATACATAATCTCCCATATATAAAATATTAAATTTTACATGTATATGACTTTAAATGTATACATCATAGAAAGCTTTTCACTTTTCAGCAGTCAGATCAATTTCTGATTATCTTTATTCAGTTCTATATTTTAATCAACGTAGATAAACAAGGGTTCTGCTTTTTTGAATTAAAGCTTCAGATTAAAGTGACTTCATAATTTACTATTTAATCACAGCAATTATTATTTGCAGATAAGTTGGGTATATCTTTGAGCACTTGCATTCTTAGATTTTCTAAAATAAATAACAACCCTTTCTAACTGTCATGCATCCCAGTTTGTTCAGTAGATCAATTACAATGCATCAACTGAACCCAGCAAAGCTATGAGTAGTCTTTCCTGAATGTGGAAATGGAAAACAGGTGGAAGGCTCCCTCTTGTACTAAGGACTAAAAGCTAAGCTTTACCAAATCCCCTGCCTAACCTCCTTACCCTTCTAGATTCCAGCAAACTGACTATGCCATAAATTTTTATCTGTGCCTTCTCCCCTCTCAGCTCCACTGTGCTGCTGATCTAATAACCAGCCATATCCCTCTGCCACTAACCTCTCACTGCAAAGACCTTTATTATTGACTTCCTTGATTCTAAAGATTGGGATTTTTTTTTCAGACTCTTTAAAACTTGTAAGAATACCTGAGACATTCGATTCCTGCAATAACAATATTGATATGTAGTCTACCTTGAAAACAAAAGAAAGCAATTAAAACCCAAAGAAACAGAAAAGGCAGAAAATAGATGAAACTCCCTGAAAACTCTAATTTAATCAATTTTTTCTCCTGTTGACTACACTATGTACTAAGTCCTGGATGGCAAACCACCCTGAAGATGACATTATCAGCAGACAGGACCAATGCCTGAAGACCTCAGAGGCCAAGCAAAAGGGAAGCAATAAAAGGACTAAAAGCAATAGCATGCATCTTCTACCCTAAAACACTAAACCCTAAACCAGAGACATCTGAAACAAGAAATGCAGCAGTAGCATAAAGGTGTCAGGCCCCTTGCTCATTCCTTCAAGCCTGGAAGGTTTCCCAAAGGAGCCAATGGAGCATCCAGCCCCAGATTGGAGCAGGGAAGTCACAACAGCAAGGGAGAGGGTGTCAAACTCTGGTGTGGTAGTCACAATAACTGAAATGAGCCTAGTGCAGTGCTAGGTTACCAAAGCAGTCCACTTTTGCCAGCCTGAGGCATTAAAAAAATTCACAAATTGGGCTGCCAGAGGCAAAAAAATAGGTAAAAATGATACCTAGATCAATTAAAAAACCCAAGTAGTTCCAGGTGAGTTATTTCTATTTTCTTCCCTATATTGAGACTTTTAAGTAATTTGGGATCACTTTTGGATAACTTTTCAAATCTTCTCTTTTTGAGATCACTGAAAAAATCTTCTTGGTCAGATGAAAGCAGTATAACTGAAGTTTCATATAACTATCCAACTGCAGGCACGTAGTCTCTTTACAAAAATAAAATGTAAGGTCATTCCTTATTAACACAGTTAATAGATGGTGAAAAGTAGAGAACAGGATTATATGCTTCCATACCGATCATTTTTGCAGCTTCTCTTTTTTTGCTGTGTTGTAACAGCCGCTGTGGACATAGTTTGTTTTTTTTTTTTCCTTCCCACCTCCTTTATATTAAGATTTCCTCAAGGCTTCCCACATGCCCCTGCTATGCAAACATTCACACAGAGCTGCTGTCAGCAGCAAAGCAAGCTCTCCTTTTACAGCTGACAAGCTTTAGTAACATCAGATACGTGCTGTCCCTTCAAACCCAACAAAACTCTGGTACTCAGTTTCTGTAGCACTGTCAGCAGTGTAGGGTTTTTTTTCTGGTTTGGAGTTTTTTTGTGTTCTGGTGTTTTGTTTGGGGTTTTTGGTTGGTTTGGTTGGTTTGGCTTGTGGTTTTGTTTTGTTTTCTGGAAGAGAGGGATTTGCTATAACTTGAGGGGAGAAGAGCAGGGGAATTCATATATGATTTGCAGGCTCCGTATTTCTCACCTCAATAGACAAGATAAAAAAAGTTTTCTCATTTTGTCTATTGTCCTGGCTATATGTTATTTCTATGCTAAGACCAGGTTTGGTAGAAAGGAACCACAAATATTGATAACAGAACAGTTTGTGAATAGTAAAATCTTCCTCTAAGGAAAAAAGCACCACCAAAAACCCACAGGCTAATGCTTAAGGAACAAATGCCACCAAGTGCTCATTTTCTGAACAGCTCCTTTCAGATGAATTCAAGTGAAATGTTCTTTCCAAATTCAGTCCTCAGGAAAGAGACCCACCAAATCTTCTGATTTACTGCTGGTTATTCACTGGCAGAGTCATTATCAACTGGCCAGACAATAGCCTGCAGTAGATACTGGCTAAATAGTGTGAATAAATTCCAAGTTAGTGATGAAGTTCAAGGGCTTCAAAAATCAGAAGAAGAAGCTCTTGCAATAAATGGTAGACATTTACAGGAATTTTGATTCATCCATGACTAAATAGTGTTATTTCTGTCACCTTTTAATCAAGCCTCAAGCTGGCAGTTGTTTGAACAAGGGAAACAGGGAAAGAGTTATCTGCTTTAGATTTTGCTGTGTCTTATTTTACAACTGTATGCATAACTGTATGTGTGCTATGTACTTTGTAATACTGAAGCTCTGTGCTTTTATTCTGCGAATACACATGGAAAATAGTAGGGAAACAACAGACCAAAAGGTTGTAAAATAGTTGGGTTACAAATATTTAAGCTAAGATACTAAATAAGACTTTTGTGGTATAACAAATATTTTAAATACTCTGTCTTTTTTCTTTCTTTTTACCCTCAGCCAGACTCCTCTGATGGCAGTTTTGGGAAAAAACAGAATGCACTCAAGAAGTCTGCCTAGAAGTACTAAATTTCTGCAAGATTCAGCTATACTTCATAGCAAGTAAAGTATCAAAGCAACCATAGTTTTACATCTCTGAATCCCCAACATTAAGAATGAAGTGATCAATGTAAATACACACTTGAAAGAAATTTCTTTAAAAAAGGGCAAAGATCCAAAAGCTGCAATTCTAAGTTTAGTTAGGGTAAAGTACCTCCCTCTTACCTTCATTTGTATTCAGAAAAGTGCAAGAAAGGTGAAAAGATAAGATCTTGATACGATTATTTAATGCACATTCATAATTTATCCATATATGAGATAAAAAATAAGGTACCAAAATGAAAATACCAATGAAGCATACAATTAAAATTCATAAGTTATTTTCAGTTTCAAGTGTTATGACCATATCAAATGCAGCTCCTGCAGTTACTTTCCTTCCTACTGTTTTCAAATAATTAAATTTTACTCTTTTTCTGTTTCCTAGAGTAGCAGAAATCCTGGTTTCCTGGTTTCCTTTTTTTTTTTTTTACCTAATGAATCTAGGCAAACATCTCCAGGATAATTTAAAATTCATGGCTTATTACTAAGTTTTGAGATAATTTTCCTTTTATTTTAAATTATAGGTACCACATCTGTGCTCCTCAGTGAATAGAAGTGTACAGTATGCTCCTATATGTGCTTCATTTCCAGATTTTCTTCTCTTTATCCAACTCCCCCAGGCTTCAGAGTATCCATCGCCATGGCAACACTCGATAAGGTTGGTGGGTGGTGTTATCACAGCAGGCTTCCCTACAGAAGGTCTCAGCCATATGGATTATTTATGAACTTGCATGACAGCACCAGACCCACTGAAATACTTCTTGAGTAAGTTTTCTTGTCTCTGAAAGCCAGTGATTCAAAGCAGGGCATCCTCGCTGCAGTCATTGCTCATGAGCAGAGGAAAAGTGCCATGAAGGTGGTCACTCATCCATCCCCAAAGCTGCCTTGCCACTGCCTGCAAGTTTCTCTTACCCCTAATGACATACACCTAATGACACACACCATAAATCATAAATCTTATATATGCCAATGAGTAAAATTGGAAACCTGTGGCTGCTACACAAGAATAATAACACTTCAGTTATGCCAAGTGGTTGAAAGAACTGATACTGCTGTTGGGACATTCTGTTTCAGATATACTAAGTTAGTTTCTAGGAAAAAGACAAAACAAAACCCCCAACAATTTGGCTGTGGCACTGTATTTTATTCTCTTGGGTCTTTTTTCCTAAAACTTCAGTATATTTTTTTAACTAAGGTTGTTGTATTTACATTGTATTCATGCAAATAGGACTTAATTATTTTTTAAAGGATCACTATAATTGTAGCCTGTTTCTTGAAAATAAAAGTTTGCTTTTGTTAAACACCTTTTTTGAGCAAAAGATACAGGGTGTAAGGGTCTGTCATATACAACCACTTCATCAAATAATTTCTGTAAATTTAGCAAAAGATCCATCTTCAAGTAAAACAGATTTTCTCTCTGAAAAAAAAAAATGTTTTAGTCCTCAAATATGTATTTGTATGGGTTTTTTTTGACATAACCAATTCCAAAATTTAGAGTGATCTAATCAGATATTTATAATTATCTATATGAACCTCCATTGATCTTGATAGGCTCCCATTATGATCAATCAGAAGCTGGAAACGTTGAGGAACAATTCATCAGATCTCGTACCAAAATCTCAAAGATTGTATCAGCTCTACTCTAAGCATCATAAACACCAGCAAGAATTCACAGGGCAGTTCAGTCAGCTCCCTGGAGCAGTTCATATGCTATAAGAAAGGTTTCAGATCAGCCAGTGAAGATGTTACCACCTTCATACCACTCTTCCTCCTTCCTCATGTACCATCCATCCCTAACCAAGGTAAAAGCCTCCAGATTAGAAGAGCTCTATTGATTACTATGCTGACAAGAGGCCACAAGAAACAATGTCTGGTCTCAGAACATAATGAAAAATTGCAAAAGAAAGAGAATTCAGAGAAAGAAGCCAAAATCACAGAATGCAGGAACCAGATTTTAAATACTACCTTAAAAGAAGCTTTGTCGTTTGTCTTCCGTGGGTACAAATTTGGAGCTGCAGACTGAGAGAGAATACTGAGATATTTAATATATTGCTGAAGAGACTTGGCCAAGTTCACATCATTTTCCAGATCATAATTTCTTTCATTATCTCCATTCTGTCCCAAAGTCCTGCACAGCAAAAGCAAGACAAAGAAAATTACTGGCCTGTACAATGTGTAAAGTGCCCAATGAAAAAGTCACTGTCTCAAACTGCAGACCACTGAAGTTAGTTCCATACATAACAAAAAGTCACTCAAAAGCTTAGCAACCATGAAAATACAGAAAATCCAATGTTTTGGCAAAACCAGCCAAAAAATATTGCACTATTAACAATTTATTGCATGAATCAAATAAAATGGCAAAGTTATATTTGGAAGAAAAGAAAATGTTTGTAAAAAGAAAATATGCATGATTAAATTGCACCCCAAAGAAAAATGAGAGGATTCTAGAATTTAAACAAGTTGCTGGATGATGATTAGATTCAACATCAATTTGGTACTTCACCAATTTACAGAATACAGTGAGATGCATAGAAATAAGTGAGAAAGTTAGCTCTGGCAAAAGCCTTAAAAAAGAAATAATGAAATGGAAAAATTATGTCTGCTGCTCTTCCCTTATGCCTAGGATTCACAGAGTGGAGGTGATGTTTGGAAAAAAAGCCACAAATGGGATTAAACAACAGGAATGTAAAGGTGTTCATATGGGCTTCAGATTGCTTTATGCAATGAATGGGAATTATAACGACTCTCCACAACTACCTCAACAACATGTCCATGACAATAATTTAAATGGCAACACCAGTAACTATTTCATTCTTTGCATAAAAAAGGGTTCTCAGTCTGCTTACTTCCCTGAGTGACACTTAAATTTGATGGCTATCACGTTTTTTCTGCCATCATTTTGTACGCACACGTCCACATTCTTCTTCAGGGAAGAACAATTCCATGTGGAAGAGTTTTCCCAATCAGGGAGATGAGACAACATTTTCCTTTTAACATCTTTGCATCAGCATAAGAAAAATTTTACCCTAACAGTCCACCTGACAGTGCTTGTTTTGAGGCACAGATTGAGAGAGTACCATTATCTCATTTTCAAAATCTTGGGTTTAACAACATTATTTCCTGCACAAAGTAACAGCTTTCCTTCCATGCTCACAGTTGTATCAGATGTGTGTCCTGACTAATTTAATGCCAATAAATGTAATTAATAACCTAATTTACTGTGGTGGCATTGCAACCAATTGTGTTCACAGTTGCCTGCTTTGAAGTAGCATAAAAATGTTCCATGAAGCTTTACTACAGAGAAGTTTTAATAACAAAGCTTTACTACACAGAGCACTTGAGGGACCTTGATGGAATTCACTGTAAGTCATCTCCTTCTCATGATCTTCGTATTTCCCTCTTATTCCAGAGCTCTTAAATTCTGCCTTATAATGGAGGGTGGATGTGCAGGTAACATTATCCAACTACATGTCAACTTAAAGCCACACTAAAACTTTTCTGAAGATTTAGAAAGAGCTGGGCAGTATGCTTTCTGCTTCAATAGAGATGAACTAATCCAAAGAGGTTCTCATCATAGGAGAGATCCCTCTTTCAAACACTCATCTTTCATTCATCAATTAATTCCAACTCCTATCTTCTCCTTTCTTCACTAACTTTGAAAAGAAAGGGAAAATGGAAATACGAGACCAAATTCTGCTGCAAGAATTTCTAATGTAGGTAATGGAAACTGAATGCACAGATAAAAGACAGTATTTAGGTTAGCTTTTCAAGACATTATTTACAGTATATAATCACTCACAGTGGTGGTAGAAGCAAAACCTAGGGTTTAAGATTTCTCATTTCTCTTACAGAAAGAGTAATTGTGCTCAGATTGTGTTTAAATTCCACATTAGATATAATATTTCATAATACAGATTTTTAAACAACTAACACATTAAATGTAATTTGATGGCAATTTAAAAACCAATTATGATTAAATCTGAAAGATTTTTAAAAGTTTATATAGTTCACTGGAATATCACTGTTCACCTTGTTAACACAGATGGCAAACTGCATTAAACAAGGTATTATTGAAATAGAATTAAAATATTTCTTAATTTGACAAAAAATATTTCTTAAAATTGACAAAATGATACTGGAAAATGGATGAAAGACAAATATATAAAGGCACCTGTTGAGTAGGAGAAATGACTCTTAGTTGATTTTTTTGTTGTGTACTTATTTGGAAATATTTTCCTATATAATCTGTTCTCGAAAAGGACTTTTCATACCATGAAGTTCAGGGTATATAGAAAACATAATATGTAATTATTTATCCACATAAATAATTATGTATTTCTTACAAAAAAACCAGCACTTCAGAAGATTTTGTGTGGAAATATCTATATCACTGCATCTCAGATATTACAATTGCTAGAATGTTCCCATTTTTTAGAATAAAGCTTCTCCCTTTTAAATGCTGTAAGAATCTTATTACTATGTTAATGATGGTTTTATAATAGAAATAATGCTATACCCTTTTTCATACATTGAAGCTTGCTGGAAATGTTTGTGGTTTTGCCTAATTGCACCAATGAACACAACTGACATTTATTCCCTGTGTGCAGAATGGATTTTTTTCCTTTATCTTGGATCCTCTTTCAAGAGTGGTGTTTTTTTTGAAATTCAATAAGGGCCCAGGAAATACCACGTACATTCCTGTTAGCTACCAAAGAACGAACTTTCATCTTGAAACCAAGCTTCCATTTTCAGCATTTTTTTTAGAGATGAAATCCATGTCTTCTGTTCCATCAGATTTCATATGCACTAATATAGCCTAAGTCAATTTACCTTTCAAGTGTCTGAGTCTATTTTCTTGCTCTCAGCAGCTCTGTGGGGATTAATGACTCATTAGCATGACTTCATATTGCCTTATTATACACTCTACCCTTAATAAAAGGTCTTCCTGCCATAATGCTTTTTGATAATCAGATACCTACACTAAGTTCTTTTTTTAATTGTTCAATATTATCTGATAAAATTTTAGCCAGTGCATTGAGCACACTGAACATATAGCAAACTTTATTACAATCTACAGGACGCCAGAGAAAAAGTCCTACTGTTCTCTGACCTACAGAATATATTGCAAATGGACAACCAGAAAAATCAATTAATGCTTTAAACTGTTGGCACATAAGACAACGCTTTCAGAAGCACAGCTTGGTAACTTCAGAAAATCTATCCACAATAGGAACTGTTATAAGTGGAACACATTTGAAATTCCAATGATCTGAAAGTGTCAATATACAAAATAGGGTTATTTTTTTAAATGTATATTTCTAGTTAAAAATGCAAAACAGCTCAAACCTGATCACAACAGCAACTTCTAAAAGTGATCATCTCTTCTCAGTCTAAAAAAGAAACTATTTTCTGAATTTTCTTATATATGACATTTTAAAATAACTTTGAATCTGGAACACTGCAGAATATAGTCTTAATCTCATGGATTAATTTTTAGACAAATTCATTCTAAAAAAACCCAAAATTCCCCAGAAGAAATTCACATTTATTTCTGATACCATGTACAGAGAGTAACCCATACAGTAATGGCATCTTGAATAGCTAAGCAGTGAAAATATTCATGGATTCAACCACATGTTTTTTATCACCTTTATCATTCTCTACAGCTACAGATCTACAGATCTTTAGAAGTTAAGTTTCTAGCTTACTGCACTCCTGAAATGCATGGTGCTGTGATGTTTTCATCATCGTTGAAAAATAATGTTTTCAAATCAGCAAATAACAGAAATACAGGGTCAAATTCTATGAATTAAATCAAATCAAACTGAGGTAAAAACAGCTGAAGCCACTGGACATTTTTCATTTCCATAAGTGCATTCTAGATAAGAAATGGTTTTGCAGTATACTCAAACCACATACTGCAGTATATGAAACTCTTAAGCAAAACATTCAATATCTTGTCTGTCAAGGCTAGAAGCTCAAGCTTTGTTCCACTAACAAGGAAGTTTTCTAACAGAAAACACTTTCTTACAATTTCACTGATTTTGAGATACTGCATAAGTCTGCCTTTTTAAGCTGGTCATAAGTAGATCTGGCTGAACTGACACGACTGCATAAACTGGATAGAAGACCTGATATCTTTAATTCTGACACCCAATAGAAGGTGTCATTTTTTAACTTTATGATATCCTGGAAAACAGGGTTGAGGGTTTTCATTTATTCTGTCTTCTGCTTTCCCTACTGCTCTTTTCAGTGCTTTGGTATAATTTATATCATATAGCGAGTAGTTTTGGTGATGTTTATTCAGCATCAGTGTCAACCTATTTCTCATAATTTGCTAACCTTCCCAAAAACCTACGAGGCAAAACCGCAATGGAAGACTTACCTTCCTGTGTTAGATCCTTCAGATGCAAATATATCAGGGTGTCTGCTGTGGATTTTGTGAATGCTTGAGAGTTCCTGACCAATAACATGCTGTGTATAATCATCTCTCCAGGTAAAACCTGATAAATAAGGAAAAACAAACAAATTATGAAATGAAGCAAAATCAGTATTTGATAACTTGTGTTCCACATAAACAATATTTTTTTAAAAAAGAAAAAAGAATCTTTATTCCATTGGAACTCAAGAGTGAACTAGAGGATCCTTCTCTTCTGAATTAAAGTTTGTTAATCAAACTTTCTTGCAAAGGAAATAAGTCAGTAGATAATGTGAGGGCATTTTGAAAGACCTTACACTAAGCTGAACTTCAGTTGGGTAAAAACTAGCTTAAATAGATTTAAAAAAAGATGAAATTTAATTTGGACAGCTGTGGAAGTTCTCTCACTAACTGGTATCTATTGATATGTTGGATTTAGAACAATGATGGATTTAGAACAATGATGGATTTAGAATGTTAAGAAGATAGCACTGCAATGGAAATAAGTACTTTAAGTTTTAATATAACATATATGGAGGTCAATTTATATTATCTTTATACTTTAACATTGTGACAAAACTTTACAACAAGAAGGAAGTGCAAATATGAAGGCAAATTCCAGTGATTACTCATTAATTACATGCACTGCCAATCTCATGGTAATTATACTTGAAATACTGATATAAATCCAAACATAATAGTTATCCAATTTGTAGATTTTAGATGTTACGGTAACACTTTAGTCCCTAGAACTTTCCCATGCAATCATATGTAATTATCTAATAACTACATATCACATAATTGAGGGAAATTTCTGCTTATACACCATGCACAATAAAATGCCACAAAACCCTCAACTGAATATTTGTAGAAGTTCCAGATATAGTTACCCTGCTAATATCTTCCTATACTAAACCACTGAAAGAAAATTCTTTCTAGCACCTGATGCAAGGTGACAGAACTGGTTGCTTTGGAATGGGGATTTCTGGTTCAATCCCTATTTCATACACACGTTATAAACTTCATCACCATTTGCAGTCAACACCAGATTTGTTGGTAGAGGCAGTCTCTTAGGAGGCAACTAAAGCATCAACCTCAGCAAAGCCCGGAACCTGGCCACTTCACTCCTTGGATGAGTGCTTTATCCAGTGAAGTATTAAAAGAAAGGCTGTATTCCACAGATTTTTCCACTGGATTGAGGTGGATCTCATTGTCTTTTTACTTAAGGCCAGAATTTTAACCAAGTCTAAACAGAAGATTTGTCCATTCTGCCAGAGCAGACAGCTCCGAGTGTGCAGAAGTAAAAATTAACATTTATCAAACTTTTAGCCTGAGAAGGACCTATTTAAAGAAGTCTGGTATGATATTAAAGAGAACTGGGAAGTATTTAAACTGTGATGATTTCTGGGACTTAGGCAAGTTGTAGGAAATAAAGTCCCCATTTAGGTAAAATTTAGGTGGACTGCATCCCAAACTTATTTTTTCTTAATTAATGAAAGTAATTATAAAAAATCTAGAACCAATGTAATTATGCACAAGGGGTTTTACAAATAAAAAAGCTTTTTTATACGTCATGGTTCCACTCTATTTTTGCTTCTTCTTTCTCCTTTCCATTGGTAAAAATGTCTCTCATATTTATTGAGGAAACACTTCACCTGAAATCATGTTACATGTTAATGGCTGCAGTAAATTACTCCAGACCCTTGGGAGGTGGAAGAATCTCCAAGATATTTTTAGATCTGATTCATCCTTTTCAAATGCAAATCTCACCTTTTCAAATGTGCCTTGGATTCAAACCATTCAAACCATTCCATAAATCTCAATATAAGGCTGCTCAGAACACATTCTTATGTGGATACACAAAAATGAGTCATCATGCACATATTATTATTTGGTGTAGTGATATTACAATAATTTTTACTTGAAAGTTTATATATATATATATACACACACATATACATATATAAATAAATTTATATGTTGAAGTAAACTTCTCTGTTGCCTAGCACTATACATTTCTATTTGTTTTATAAAATCATGCAGGAGAAAAAACTATGATAACATTTAAGCTTAAAAGAATATGCAACAAAAAAATTCAATCAAGATACACATAGATTAAAATCATGAGCCTAGTTGATAAATAGCTGTGTGTCCAAAGTCGCACTTTTTAACACCATCACTATTAAAGGCTAAAAAGTGTACAGTAAATCACACAATCTTTGAAGAAAAATAGACCAAATTACTCTCAAGAGTTTTATTAAAATTAGAGCATGGAGAGTTCATCTACTCTAGGTGCACACAGACAGGAAATTCATGTTCCTCAGTTGTGAAGGTCACACGTGGCTGCGGCCCAAGGTGCTAACACATATGCTTTTATCCTTCCATAAAATTATGGTTTTGGTAAAAAAGCATAAGAAACCATTGCAGTCTCAGTTGTCACAGTTCCTGATAACAGTGTATCTTTTTAAAGTTTAGTATTTCCCCTTCAACGTTATTTTAACATTTTCTCATGACATATTTCAAATCAGTACCAGTATACCATCCTTAATACTGTAAAAGAAAACAACTGTGGCATTAAAGAGTAAATAAGATGAATGAAAACCAGAATATTTCTTAGAGCATAAGTAGAATTAAGGGAATACGGCATCTCAACTGCATCTCCTTGTACATGTCAACTCACCTAAGAGTTATAACAAGACATGGGTGAAAAATGCAAATTTTAACTAATACAAAAATACCCTCATCAATAAGTTAATGTTGATTTTTCTCATGCAGCTATCTCAGGAACTGCTACATGTCTAAAGCTAACCGTATGCCAGTCATTTTCCAGCATTGTTTTAGTTTAAAAAAAAATCTCTCCCACACACTGAGCTGAATAAAACAGGACATTCAGGAACCATAATGCCATGCTGACAGCTGCAATCAAAATTAAGGTTGAGAAGGAGCATATGACGCCGTATGGTGATTTCCTGTTCCTTTGTCTCTGCCGTCACACCTAGTGCCAGCTCCTGCCTCACCACCCAATTATTACAATTTATCTCCACTGGCTGAGCAGGATCACAGCAGTGCTCTGGTACACACATTACTTCCATGTCACTAACAGGGAATGGTACCGGGGGACTCCCAACCCCTGATTAACCATCCCCCCTGCTGCAGGTCTGCCCAGGACCTGCGTCTCCCAACTGTGAATTCCCACAGACAGACAATGCCAAGGAAAGAGAGAAAGGAGCCTGGCAGACACGGGCGTGAGGCAAATACTACGCCAGCAACAGCAGCAGAAGAGATAAAGATATAAAAGATATAAAAGAAGATATAAAATTGCTCTCAGCTGAAGAGAACTGGTAGTAATTAGGAAAAAAAAGCCCTTGGTGCAGGTTTTACTCACAAAAAGTAGCACTTTTGCATTGGTGTCAGGGCTCAAGATTGAATTCTCTTTTTTATTTCTTTGAAACTCCATAATCTTAAGGTATGTGCACTGTAGAGACAGTGAAGTAAGGTATAAATACCTTCAGTAAACCCAACTTGCACATCAAAACCAAAGGTGTTTCTCTACATGCAACTGGTCCTACCTTATTTTAACCAGGCATCTCACTGGATCTTTTTTTTTTTTTTTCCACAGCATAATAAATTACTATTATTACACACTTAACTAGAAAATTAATTATGAAATCATTATTGTCTAGGTCCTCACTATGTCAACACTCAGCAATGACTATGTCAACAGAGAATATAGGTCTAAGAATTATTTTATTAATTGAAATAAGATAAAAAGCAAGCAATATAAACAGCAAAGCAAATAGTTATCACAGATTTACAGTGCTAAAGATAGTATTAGCATTTGTCCCAAAAGTAAAGTTGGTGTTATTTTCACATTTATCATAAAATTTCACTTTTAGCCTGCCTAATTGGCTTTGCTCCTTTCCAATTACATGGAATTATTGTAAAATAATCAACATTCTATTATTTATTTTCTTTTCTCAGCTGTTCAATTTTTCTACGTAATGGCATGCCTTCCTATGTTTCCAACTTTTTCATCTCAGAGAAACCTAATGCCTCTTTAAGTATACATGACCACATCTTTAATACATGTAAATTATACTAGCAACTGTTGAAAACATTCATATTCTACTTCTCTGTCTCAACTTCAATTCAAAAATTATTAATTCAGATAATCTGCACCCTCTCTGAAGGCCCAGGGAAGAAAGACATCATTTTAACATTGCGAAGTCATTCTGGTGTAAATCAGTGGACTCTGATTTAAGTCTTCTAGAGGAACAACAGTTCTCACTGCCCAAAGGTTTGGCTATGAAAATCTTCCTGTTCATAATACCAACCAGCCAGCCTGAGGCTGGATGGGGCTCTTCAGATAACTCTGGCAATACCTCTGTTTGTCAGGGTAATGCCCTGAGACTCTTCCATCTTGTATTAGTTCTGCATCAATATATTGGCAACAAAATTATTTTTATGTACCAAATCCAGTCAAATAATTAGGGAATTATTATATATTGGCAGAAGCCCATACAATAAAACTTGATCCCTATCTGTCAGGAAAGTCCCCATATAAAGGCAAAAAAACCTCAGAAGTATTCAGATTTGAAGCCTGAATGTGTTACTATTTTTGAGTTGTGGCATTATCTTTTTCCCAGTTTTTGGTAACGTTATCAATTTTGTTCCTACACAGTGTATGACAAAATAGGTTTTTCTCTGAGCTGCCTTCAACTTCTACTTCATTTCAGCCACAAAACACTCCTTTGTAGAGCTCAGAGACTTACATCCCCCATGCCATGTGTTGCAAATTTTTATGCCTATTTCAGCTGTCAGAATGACTGCAGAATTTGGAGTGCTTTGGTTTCTTCCCAGTTTTCACAACAGACAGGTCCACGTACAGATGTGTCCTTCTGCAGGCTCCCTTTCCACATTCTCTAAAGCACCTGCACTTATTCTCACCCCAGACCCCCATTTTGAGAGCTCAAGGGCACCTTCAGTTATGTTCACATATTTCAGAACCAGCTAAAGTCAAAATTGCAGCTTTAATGCTGAGATTGCTTATAAAAAAAAATTCATTCTTTCAATTGCTGTATTTTCTACCTAAGAATACAGTGAAAAGATAAAATCCTGACATTTCCTGTTACGATCAAAGAAAACTATAACTTTGGAAAGCACTTTTGTAATACCACTTGCAATGGCAGCTTAATGGCAAAAATAGTAACAGAGAAGTTGAACCCACCTCTGCATATTGAAGCTCATTTCCAGCTCTTCCCATGAACTGACACAACTCAGTATGGTTAAATCTCTTTTATCTTTGGCTTGGAACATTCATCTGCTCCAAAAATTGCGACTGAAGATGCTCTCTAGAACACCAGAAGAAAATCTACCAAGACAGTTTTGGACTATACTTCCATGAAAACTTAACTCAAATTTTTTTGCTGTGGTCAAAAGCTGCATTGTTTTCCAGCTGAAAAGTGAATCTGGTATAGACTGTGTTTGAAGAAACAACAGGGAGTTCTAAGCAGTCATCACCACTCTCTTCAATCATTTCAACAGAAACTATGGTCAAGCTCTCCTTAAAGCTATGAGGAGCTTTTGTTCTTTCCTTGCCTTTCCCATTGCGTCCTGCAGCAGCAGTGCCAAGTACTGGATTGGCACAGGTGAGTTTGTTGCCCTCTTCTGGAGCTTCTAATGAGATGTTTTCTAGAATATGCCAGAATTTCAGCCTCTGCATACAGCAGCAATTCACTCACAAGAAAATGTTTATTCCATTTGAATAAACAGATAAAAGGTATGGCTAAGGAGTATTTTCATACATTGTTTTATTATACATGAAAGTGACAATCTCCATGGAATTAAATTACTAGCATGAACTTCTTACAGCCTTGATTTTAATTTATTTTTAAGTAACTATCCTAGAAGGTGGAAGGAAGGTTCTTCTCAGATTTTTGGAATTTCTGGTTTTTGAAAAAGCCAAAAGAGTGCTTCATTTGACAAGAAGATTATAAAATGCTCTCACAGGACTGTGTGCAATGTTTCTTTACTTTTATTTCAGCTCTTGCAGACAGCTAGAAGTAATTGGTTTATACAAGAGAAATATTCTAAGTGTTATCTAAGATTTTTATGCCACTGGAGCTGAGAGTAATAAAAGAATAATATGGTAATACAAAATACATCATCTAACTGCCAACTAGAATAGGATATTTTCCAAAGACTAAAATGGATACAAGAGAGGGAGTTCCCAGAGCCTTCAGATAAATCCTATGCTACTTGTTACGTCATATAATCTTTTCACAAACTGATGATGCTCAAACTGAAAGCAGATCATTCCATTCACAGAAATGCTTTTTAGGAAGGAAGATAACCAAAAGGGGGCTTCTTGTATGCTTAACATTTTATATTAATGTTCAGCCTTAATTTAATTCATGGTCAGTTATATCTTTAACTTGAATGGCTTAGGCTGTGACATATTTACAAAAAAGCAATAAAATCTAACATCTAGTGAGCAAAGGTGCTTCTCCCATTCCTCCATTTCCTTCTGATCCCAGGCTAAGCACAGACATTTTCTAAGTTCTGTCAGCCCAAAGAGTTATTATGAACATCAGGAAATATTAATATGCACCCAAAATAGTGATACTAAAATAAAGATGAGATTGCTATGATTGTTTCACCCAGCTCTTTTAGCTGACAACCACACCAAAGTGCACATGACTATTCCCAAAAGTCCGCTGTTAGTTCGACGCTGCAAAACAGCTGTCTTTATTACATTAATCCTCTGCAACCTCCTTTTAGAGTAAAAAGTGGTGATAATCCTTATTCTGTCAAAATAACCTTCATTTTTCTTTTCCCTTCTCCTTCCTTTTCTATCTTATTCTTCCTTTACTAGGTGTCTTACACAATTCTCAACTGCCACTTACTCCTCTCATAATGCAACATCTCTGTAGCATGGAGAAACTGGTTGTAACACTAGATTGCAATTCTAAGATTGAGATATTATTTAACAATGCATATAAAATAAGCAGGTCTTCCTTCTCATTTAATTTTACTCATCTCATTCTACTCATTTAATTTCTTGCTAACAGTAGGATGACAAGCCTTATTGTCATGAGCAATACCATTCCTAGGAAAAGACTCTTGCAGTGACTTCAGTCTGGGAATTAAAATATCACCAGTAACAAGGTAGAATCGGTCAGAAATGTCCTGACACTTAAATAAGCACAGAAAATTAAGTGGGTATACAGGTTATGTATATTCTAGCAAATTCATCTCAGATCTACAGTTATGTCTTTTTCAATGTCTACAAGCAGAACTGTTCTTCTAGTTTCACATAGTTCTCACCCCCATTTTATGTAGCTGCTAATCTCTCTGATGTTTGTAGAAAATCAATTTTTGGCTGCCTGCAGAGTGCACTCTATTGCACATGCAAAGTCAATATACAGGAGTGCTAAACTGGGCAGCAGAGCAAAGGCTGCAGATGAAAATGCCTCTCCACTTCTGGGTCTGAGCAGAAGTCTTTAAGACCAACATACAGACCATTGTACCTACAGGATGAAGGGAATGTTAGAAAGAGGCAGAGCAAAAGCTTCTGCAGGACATGGGCAGTGCATCACACAGGGAAATCCAGTCTCCTGGAAACATTTTTTCTGATAAGGGCCTTTCATCTCCTACTTCCCCCATGCTCTGTTGTGCACCAAGACCAATGCAACTTGAAGCAGAAAAAGAAGAAAATGTTTGTTTGGTTTTTTTTTTTTTACATTCAATGATAGGCACAAAGTCTACATATAGTTTGTGTAGAACCATATCCTTCATTTTCCGATTTTAAGCCACTTCTTCTGGACTGCAAATTCCTCCAGGAAGACGCCATATATTGCATGCATATATTGCACAGTCTATTTCTACAGAAACAACATTTGTTACTGTTGCTATTATTATTATTAATAAAAGCACAGCAGCTGCAGAAGTGACGGTTCCCTTAGGAAGGGAATGGTGGTGGATGAAATCTGGGAGTTTTCCAGGGAAATATGTTAGCCAAGACAGTTTGCCTGAAGCAAAGATGAACAATCTGCAGGTCACACTGCGCCACCAAAACCCTCCTGATTAGTACTTCTCAGGTTTCATTTTGAATTCCACCCATATACAGGAAATACATGCTTGTGAATATGTGCAACACTGGAAGGCAACGTACCATTTTCAGCAAGAGGAGTATTTGCATTATCTTTTTTGCTATTCCCTTGTGCACATACCTTTTTTGGGTTTTGACCTTCAAGCAATTGTAACTGAGTATGCGATCCACTTTACTGCATGTTGCATGACAAATAACTTTTTCATTTAAGCATTTTTAGTCTTTGCGTCTCAGGGCTACGATTTACAAGCTAGTTACAAGTAACAAATTACTGTACCATTTGTTATCTAAGCTACACTTGTCTCTCCATGTCTTGGTGTCCATGGGTAAAAATCAGATTATTTGACTTCTTTTAGCCAACAACGAAAAGGATTTAAAGAGAGAAGCACTCATTGAAATGATTACCTGCCTAGTGTTAATTTTCCTCCCTTGTTTCAGGGAGTTAATGCCTCAGTGAGCTCAAGTAATATTTTTGGACAATTCATGCAACATTGATTCAAAGATTCACATCAATGCTTAGTTCTGCTGCACACAGCCTGCTTTCTATTTCATTCTAGCTTCTTGACTGCTGTCTAGGGTTGCTCTCTGAATACTTAAAATATGCCATGCTATGAGCTGTAATTCAGTTTTACCACAATGTACTGGAATGAAGATGATTTTTTTTTTTATTTTTTAAATCTCTGACTTAAATTTTTAGTAAGTTTGTGGACAAATTAAAATATTTATACTGTAAGAGCTGGAACAGTCAGGTAAGAACTTAAAGACTCTAAAATGTGAGGTTTTGTGAGTATAGTTCCAGCTGATGTTTCTTAAACACATCGTTCAAAAATCTTCATCATTTTTTGCTCATAACCATCAAGAGCTGCTAGGTTTAAATGTCATATACTACAAACTCTGACATTAACAAACTGCCTCCAAACATGCAGTGATGACATAACACTCAAATAAAGCATAGAGAGGGAATACAAAATTCCTATAATTCTTGGGAGCAACTTTACCTTTGCGTGTTCTATGTTCTGCTAAAATCTGAATATTCTGAAAAAGCTCCACCAACTTAATGCCAGCAGGGTCAAACAGTATCTATGCAGACCTTCTATACCCACTGTGCTCAACATGAAATACCAAGAACTTTCTTTAGACAAAGACCATAGTTTGAGGGGTAGCCTGGACCTGCAGGCTGAGCCATGGGAAAGCCAGCACCAGGAGGGAGAACTGAAAGCAAGTTTGCCTTCTTTTGAATCTGTCTCCAGGTTGTAAAGAGACACCAACTCTGTGACAGAAAACACAAATTCAGAAGTTAAAGTTATGCTGTATGTTGAGAGGCATTCAAGAGTGGTAGAACGGAGCTGGCATGGAAAAGAAACAGTAGCAAAACCAGAGCCTACCCTTGAGCTACAGCAATGTGTCATTCACTAAGTGGCAGTAGGGTTTTTTTTTCTTCAGTGTGTTTCTACTCCTTAAGGACTAGGAACTAAAATCAAGGAAGTGAATATATTTTCAAAAATACCATTGACGACAGAATTTTTTCCATCAGTAGCTGTGAATGGTATACAAAGCAGCAAACCTTTAAAGCAAAGAGCAAGATGAACCAGCAATAATATTAAAGCATTTCAAAAATGTTGGTAGTGTAGCTCATGTTTCTCTTGCACTTAGTACTGCTACAGAAGATAAGTTTTCTGATCAGTGGTTGGCAGTTTAAGAAATAGAGATATATTTCTAGATAATCAACTGCTACTTATTACCATACTTTTGATGTGGTGGAACATTCATGTGCCTTATTTTCTGCTTCCTCAGGGTATACTGGCTAAATGTCACATGCATTTTTCTCTCATGTTAAGAAAACAAAACCTGCATATTAATTCTTCTTAAGAGAGGCATAAATGTAATAAAAAGGGAACATTGATTATTCCATTCACCTATAAATTACCCTAATAGACATATATATAAAATACTTAAAAATGTAATTATCAGCAGCATTAGCCCTCTGTTTATAACAGTCATGATAGATGAAACCTACAGCAATCAATCTGCTCTGACAGCAGTTTAAACTCATTCACAGCAAAAGACACAAAGTTAAAAAGACAATTTCATGTATTTTGCAAGCATATTGTTATTTAATGTAAGATCTCTGTTTCATTAACCAGATTTCTGCTCTTTAGAAACGAAATGATGAGCAAATCTGCCTGAAAATATATCTGAGTGCTAAGAAGTCCAAGAGCTCCATAATCTCTCCTTTGCTGTTCCTAATAGCAGAATAAGACCACAAAGAATTGCCCTTTTCTCACTGCAAAATGCTCATGGTTCAGTTTCCCAAATCTTTAGCTCAGCAAGGCAATCTACTTAGAAAATATTTGCTATCAGGGCCCTAAAAGGCACAATTCTTGGAAAGAGCAATGAGCAAAGAAACTATCAAAGACATCCTTCACCCATTTGAATGCTACAGATCTGGCTTTCATCTGGTATTCCCTATCCACAGTACCTCACACAATGTTAACACCTTCAAAAAAAAAAAAGTACTATTTTTTCTAGATAGACTGTAATTTTATTTTATACTTTAGAACTCTGTTGCAAGGAGTAAACTAGAATTTGTTATATTTACTGCAACAAATAAAACAGAAACATGGGGCACTGCAAATTCAATTATTTATAGTTAGTTTGCTATTCCAGCTCACTGTTGACTTATATATCTCTATATACGATAAAGTATGTTTATAGATATAGATTTTACTTTAATTACATTATATGATACATGAAAGAAAATAGTTCCTTCTATCAATTACTTATTAGCTAAATGCCAGAGGTTCCAACCTGTAAGCTGCAGAAGTCTGTCCTGCCAGCCACATCAGACTGTAGCTTTTGCACTGTACATTACATTCAGCAGTTAGTCAGGTTTGATTAATTTCTCTATATGCAGCAGCATATAGAGAATCTTGCTTCAATCTTTTCCACTTTTAAAAGCAAAATGTTGAATACATTTCTGAGAACTTCAGAATGTATTTCTCAGAACCATAATTTTTTATCATCCTATTTGCTTGAAAGAACATTAAAATTGGCCAAGATTTCCAAGGCTACAGTGAAGATACTCCTATGCCACGTTGATGTTGTCAAATACAATTAAGTCTCTCCTCTCTCATCCATGCTGTATTTAGAAAAAAAAAATCTGTCACTTTGACTGCAATGTTTATATACTCTGTGTGTGTGATGCTTTGTATTTATCTCTGGTCACGCATTACAGCTGAGACTAAATGAGATTGTCCCAACGTGTGAGCTTTCAGCTGCCCAAGCACCTCCCATTTGCCATCACAGGGTTCAAATGTCAGCCAGGATTCCCCCACCACTACCTGATGCAGAAAGAGAGCCACTTATTTTCCATGGCTCCCCCAAGAGGCTTAGCAGGTTATTTTGTGGGAAATAGCCTGTGCCCCCATGCTACCTGGCCTTGTATTACTGACAGGAACAGGAAGGACTGCAACTTTTTTTATTATTATCATTCCTGTTATTCATATTGATGCCATGTCACCCAAATCTAGTGTTCCAAATGATGATCCTAACGCTTGAAAATCCTATTTGGTTTTAGCTTTTCAAATGCCACCTGACTAATCCAAAACACTTCTGCTAAAACAAGTGTCTGGCCCATGAAAGAAGAGCTTCCAGTCAGACATCATGATTCAGTTATTCCTAGCTATTGTACCAAACATACTCATGTATACAGGCTAGATATATCCTTTTTCTTATTATTCTTGGCATTATTTTTGCAAGACAGGGAAAGCTTTCCTGACACAGTTTTGGCAATTCCACAATTAATTTGTCTTTATTTCACCGTGTCCTTAATAACGCTGTAGGTGACAGATGCCAAATCTTTCCAAGTGGAATGAAGCAGAAGTGAACTCACATCCCTAATAAATTGTTTATTGAATATTTATTTTTACTTGGATGACAAAGTGCTAGTGAATCCACTGGTGGTAAAACCCATGCTTACATGCTACAGCACAGCATTTATCGAATCAGTTATTCTTGCCAAATCTATATTGCATTTATAAACCTTCAAAACAAGCCGTGGTAAATGTCACTTCTTCTTAAATGCTCAGCAGAATCAATTGCAAGTGATGCTGCCTTTATCCTTGAAAAATATGTTTGGATTCTGAGTCCAAATTCTAGAAACCTGCCCAGAAAGACAAGCGGTGTAAACACACGGGTGATTTTCCCAGAAGAACTGAAGAAAGAAAGGAAAAGTTACTCTACACACAAAAGTTAAACACAAATAGGAAAACTGGTCTATGACTTTCCTAGATTTCACTGCTACAAAGCCCATTTTCTTACTTCCATGCTGCATTGCATTATTTTGCAGTGGTCTTCCATATGGTGCCTGAAAGCAATCAGTTGCTTTTGACAAGTTTTTAATATTAAGAACCATTTGAAATACAGATCAATATAAAAAAAAAAAAAAAAAAAAAAAAAGAAAAAAAAAAGTTATGATATCTGATTCTAGCAACATTTTGAGACTCTTCTGGCATGCCATCAGGTAATATCATGTGCTATATATTATTTTCATTTCCTATCCATGTATCCTTCATTTACAGAACAATACTTCTGAATTTTTATTATATATTCAAGAGAAATGAAAACAAAAACGGAGCAGCACAGTATAAAATATATCTCCTCTAACTTCTTGAATGCCACCAGTAGATTCTAGAGGGTAGAACAGTCAGCTCAGTGTCGGTGAGATACCAAGCTCCAAAAAGCAGAAATACTCTGCTAAGCACTACAGAGCAGATTTGCTGACATTCCTGATGGGGTACAACCCAAATGCTTTTTCAAAGAAAGAATCACAAAGTCTTAATTTTCTGTCTGGTTTTGTAATAACCATGGCTTAAAAGAGCGTGGGTAATTCAGGGCTTTGAATTACACAGCATATAGTGTTCATCAAGAGCATGCCAACTGGCTTAGTATAATGATATGTTTCTATGGCAGAGCTGCAGCTCTGCCATCTTTTTGCCTATGGTGGATTTCTCAGAGTCAGGAGAATTACCTCAAGGGGAAATGCTGTTAGCACAGGGCAAGAAAAGAGACAAGATAAAGAGAATCCATGGAGACTGAGCAACAGAGAGTGCCTCTCCTTCAATTATAATACCCACAGAACCTTATAGCATACAAGCCACAGAGAGTCAGAGACATAGCAGCCTTCGCTCAATCCTTTTATTAGGATCTTTGCTTTAGGGGAGAAACTGGAAGTCTGTTACTTCTGACTTGACTGTCTCCTCTTTATCTGCAGTGCACCTCACTTGGTAACCAGAGCCAGTATTTCTTTTCCATTTTAGCAAAACCTACACTTGAATATATTAATTAAACAGAAAATAATGGGAAGAGCTTGTCACAGAAATGAAATTTTAATGGTAGATGAAATCTTGGGGCAATATTCATTGATAAAATATAAACTGAAGTGGAAAAAAAACAACCATTGATTCAGATCAAGCCCTTCTGCTCATTGCTAGGAGAAGTCATCATAATGAAGAAAAAAAAAAAAGCAAAAAACCAGACTCCATCTATTGATGGCTGCCAGGCAGCTAATTGCCTCAGAACAGGAAACTGGCTTTGAAATGAGAGTAGTTCAAACGTGAAAGAAAAATGACAGCCTAGATGGTGATGATGAGCATAAAAAGACTTCTCAAGCACATATCCAGGAAAACAGAGGACAAAAAGATTGTGAGATACTTTGTTACTTTTTATATTGCATTAGAACACATTTAACAAAAAAAAAAAGAAAAAAAAAAAAAGAAAAACTACTTCTAATCCTTTCTCATTCTTCGTAGTAATATTTGATAGACACAAAGGCTGGAAGAATAATCTAAGTCATTAATTTTACTCTATTTAGCAATAGAAGTTGGAACCACAGCTCTTAGAATTCAGGTTTGATGTCAACATGCAGTGATTTGTAAAACCTATAAAAAATGCTTACGCACATACCACTCCTCTTTGTCTAACTCCAGTGTGCTCTGTTAAATAGGTTTTTTACTGTAACACTTGCAGGATATTTTGGATCTTTGGAGGAGAGATGAATTACACGTTAGCCACTAAATGTCAGCAAAAGCATCACACATTCTACAAAATTTCCAAATTTATAATGCAAAGAATTTTTATTTCAACCACCAACCCTGAAGATATATTAGGTGATAAAAGGAAAGAGTCGAAACTCACTCAAGGACAGGTGTCAAGGTGCTGGAAAGCTTCCCTTTTACCAACTCACTTTGGCTATGTGGCTATGAAGTGAGAATATGTTGGAAGGTAGAAATTATTCTCTGTACCTCCTCAGCCTTTGTGGCTCTAATACCATAGAACTATGACAGCCTTAATTTCAAATAAATGAGGGCAATTTAGAAAAAATGGGGGTGCAATGAATTAAAGGTCAGAATAAGGCTTGAGGGAAGAAATACAAGCTTTTTGTGGTATGAATTGCAATGAAATCCAAACAAGATACAATTTCCTATTACCTAAGACTGCATTCAGTTATCTCATTCTTCATTCTTCTGCCTCTATTTAGTTATAGGTTGCATACAAAATACTTAAGGTTATATGACAGAGGTGAAGTATAACAGCTTCCTAATCTGCAAAATAATTGAAAAATATTATTTTTTTGAGAGGCAACGCCACGTTTATCTGCTGCTTGATTTAGATTTTCCATCTGGACAGCTGGCAGTCACTCACTACAGTTCAGACTACCTTGAAACAAAGCACAGAGACTTTGGGGAAAGTATGATTTAGATACTAGGGGAAGAAGAGGTTCTGACTAAAACCACTTACATTTTCAGATTAATCAGTCAAATGAACAGTAATTTCATTTGTTTTTACTAAAACCAGAGAGGTAGAAAATCACTTGAATGGTGGAATTATCATCATTAAAAATTTGTTGCCCCTGAATCTCTAGGTATAGCTTAAACGGACCTGACAGGTTTAGTCCATTCATTTCTCCTCTATTCCTGCTCCATCTAGAAAGAAATCTAATAAGGATGAGATTTAAAAAAAACTTTAAAAAGTCATATAGTGAAGAGAAAAAGCTAGTATTTCTGGAAACATCATTTTTTCTTTACACACTTTCTCTGAACATCATTGTTTTTCTGCATTACACACAAACAAAAATGGAAGTGCAGTTGCCTTCTTCCCTTCCTCTTTCTGTTATGATGTTGCTAATTCCAACTGCGAAGGCACTGACCTTTGAATTCATTTTCACATGCTTGGAAAACACATGTGGCCCCTCCTTACCTTAACATTTTTCTTTCAAAATTTTGTGTGTCCCTTAGAAAATGTTAATTCACATAAGTTTCTGTTAACAAATACAAAAGCTTTGCCTTAGAGTTTTAGCTTTAGAGACCTAAACCTCTAATGAGGGAATTCAGAGTTCAGTTTGCATTATTTGTCACTAGAAACATGAAAACAAGTTCAGCATATATAACACCACTGCAGCTCAAGCACAGCAAGATATACCCTGAACTTTCAAATCCCAGCTTCTTATTTTCAAAAGCCAGGCTATGAAAAAAAGGGACTTCTAATGTTCAGTGAGAAATCCTTAGTAGAAGTAACAACAGCAGTCTTGGAGTTACAATATCTAAAGGAACTGCGAAATTGTGCTTTCATCAGGAAAGAAACAAAAGCTTTGTTAGTATTGAAGCTTACATTTATATTCAGCATAATAATTCAAAGTATCATTGCTTGCCACTATTAGGAGACAGAGGTCAAATATGGCAAGTAAAAAAAAACCTACATTCACAAGCTATACAAAAGAGAAAATAGACTCAAACTGTATGAAGTGCAGTGACATTATTTAAATGTCTTTGTTAATCAGGGTCCTGACATAAGAGATGGTGCTGAGAAGAATTTGCTCTTCAGACTCTTCTCAGCGTGGGTCAAATCTGCTTAATATTCCAAACGCTGAGTCTAGCTGAACCGCGTTACCCCTTTATGATCTCTCATCTATTTTTTTCTCCTTTGAATTCAAGATGCACTCATATTTTCAGTTTTCATCACTGCTAAAGGGCAGGGAAGATATAATATAAACAGTGAAGTTCCTTTCAAGCCTTGTTTATAATGATTTATACATTATACAGCTGTTAGACCTGCAGAAATTTTTGTGGAAACTCGGAACCCAAAAAAGAAGTTCGGGAATGTTTATTTTTGACCTTAGTCTTTTTTTCCCAATTGTTCATTGAGAGACAAAAACAAGGACCATGCGCTGATTCATACATGAGAAAAGAAGAGCAGTCTGATTTCCACCCCACATAGCCACAAGGTTGGGAAGACCATACAAAGCAAAGAGCGATGAGGCCCACCGAGCCTTTAGTGTACAGATGCTGCTGTTTACCTATCTGTACCAACACTCCATTTGAAGCACACCTGTGAGGACTATGAAGGATGTTTCAGATGGTCAATTTTTACTCTTCCATAGGTGAATAAAAGATAAATAAAAAGAGCAAACTCATGCAGGTTGTAAGTTCATAGCCAGTAAATTGGTTTCCCCATTCTCTGGTGATGTCTGTGGAGATCAAAATGGGTTTCCTTAAAACAAGAGCTAACTCTGAGCCTTATGCTGGCATCACACTGTAGAGGATGCCTTGTGCAATCACAAGATCAAGAGCTTGTATTTTTCCAGAATTCCTTTTTTCCCCAGCACTCATCACAAGCTTAAACCCAGAGAGCTGCTTTCCCATCACCCAGACTTGCTACCTGAGGGGTCTGGAGCCTATTTTTGTTTCCGTGCCAAAATAAAAGCCTTTTTGCCATTTCAAACAAGACACACAGCACAGTGTGAGGACATGAAAGAGCAGCTGGCCAGCTTATTCTGATTTATTTGTGACATTATGGGATTGCCCAAAGGCCTTGATCGGAGTCCAGTTGTGTTCAGAGCTGTCCCACCCTGTCCACAGGAATGCAAAGCAGTAAGATAGATGAGGTTGCCTTAGACAGGATGGGATCCATCCCACTCAAGGAAAAATGTTTTCCCAGTGGGGCTTTAGGAAGGGCATAGTACTGCAAAGACCACTGCACAGTCACTGAAGATTTTGATAACCTGATGTAACTAAAAGATTTGAGAAACTGCAATACTATATTTAGACTTAATGTTTTTTTGGTTTGCTTTTTAAATTGCAAATAAAGTGGGGCATCTAATTCAGAACAGACAAAACGGCTGAATTCAGCTTTGAGACGGGGCTTCACCAAACCAGTGCATGTCACATGTATTTCCATCCAAAATGCTGACACAGGGTGACACACCAACCAGGTATGTAGGGTCACACCACAGAGTATTTTCAGTTTCCAGTGGATTTAATACACATTTCAATTTCTTGTCCATGACTGATCTCTCTCTGCTCAACCCACTGTAGATATCAACTCCAAGCAAAAGCTGAATGGCTATAATTAGAGCCTAATAACTTAGAAGGAGACATCTGTAGTGTCAGAAAGGATGCAAATATTTTGGTACCTTCTTCCATGATCAGTGTGGGCAGCAATGACCAGGTGCTATGGCTGAGCCACTTCTGGGAAAGGAAACGCACTACACACTGTATGCACAACACGGTATAGCTACACTGGGTTTTCTTTGGGATTCTTGCATTTTATTTATTAAAAAAGCCTACATTTGAACAAACTGAAGTAACAAAGAACAGATCACAAGGAAAAGTAGGAGATAACAGGAAGAAGGGTTTTGGAAAAGAAAGGGGAAAAAAAAGAAGGCTTAAATGTATTTTTCCTTTTCCTTCCTACAATTTTCTTTACAGCATTTTTGGGTTTGGTTTTTGTTTGTTGTTTGTTTTATTGTGGCTTTTGTTTGGTTTTTTTCAGGACCAGCTTCAGAAAAGGAGTATTTAAGGATTAAAAGAGAACTCTTCCCTTCAGAGAACCAGTTTCACCAAATCTAATGTTGACAGGCACTGTACAGCTACAGTGTGTATTTGGGAAGACATAATAAATACGAACTGAAAAGGTCACATCTCACACAGGCACCTTTGACGACTCATGCAGACTCTCAAAATGCAGCTCAGAAGTAGATACAGTAACACATTCCTTCCCTCCAGCATTCACAGTAACTACGGTTTCAAAACCACTTAAATTTCCTATTAAAAGTCTCAATTCAGGAATATAGTCTGCTTTGATTTAACATGTTCCCAGAAAGGCAATCATGCTCCTGTATTCCACACAGCAGTCCAAGTCTGACATGAAATTACTTCTTTTTTTTCTAACAATAAATTAAAAACCTTACAGATTTCAAAGGAAACAAAACAGACAAGCAATCAATTTGTGACCACATCTCACTCATTCATGCTCACACTCTACTGCCAATAAATATTTAAGAGATCAATGAAACTTCAAATTGTAGAAAACCAGTAAATAACTACAATTTTTTTAAATAAAAATCGTGTGCGACTGGATTTCTTTTTCATAGTTAGCTATTGGAATCGAATGGGTTAATATATTTCATGAGACAGAAGACCTTAGATAAGCTTGGTGGTTATGTAGACATGTCTGGGTTGCTAGGAGTTTAAACTATCAGCTCACAAATGGAGCTATTTCAGATCCCAGGTGATCCAAAGAATAGGTTCTCCTCATGCACTAAATGATGCAGGGATTATGTGGAAAAAAATAGTATGCGATCATATAATCAGACACTGCATTGTAACACACAAGCACAAAGATGCTGAATTAAGGCAGTGCAGGAAATGCCAAAATTACATTTGCCTACCTTCTGAATATTTGATTTGTAGTCCTCAGAAGAGTTATTCTTTTTACTGCTATTATTAATCATAACTATTGTGTATAACACACAGAGAATAGGATACAGTCCCAGGTAATAATGGGACCTCTTGTGTGCAGCTCCAGCTTGTTAACTGTCACAGCTTTTGTCTTACTTGGGCATGGATATTCCAGTGGTTAATGGTATTATACCTTTTGTATATCAGCTCACTCATGTGTATGACCACTTGATTGCCTCACATATACTGTTTAACCTAACTATCATAAACACTGATGTCTCAAGAATTTTCTGTGGCTCCAAGCACTGTGCTATTGAAGCTAGGCATAACTCCCTATGCAATTTCTGAGCTTGGCCACAATACAGTAAACCTGTGCCACTTTGCAAAGCCTGATGCACACTTGATAAACACTGCTGAACTTGTTTCAATAATATCCTGTACCTTATGCTGTTGTTTGGATTAATGCAATGGCTAAAACATGTACGGAATAAAAAGGTCAGGAGCTTTCGGGCAAGGGGAATATTTTTATGTTTTTTTTCCCACTACTTTATATAAACACAAGAAACACCACAAAGTACTTAGTCAGAGGGAAAAAACACAGGTTTCAGTTTTTCCAACAATGAAAGCAATCAGAACCTGTCACACAGTATATAAAATATGTTCAAACACATACTTGACTTTAATTTATTGGTGCTAAAGCTCCCACTGAATTAAACTGGAGATCAGGGTGCTAAGCACCCCTGTAAATCAGGAGCTTCACGCACGTGCGATTGCAGCCCCGAGCTGCCTGTTTAACAGGAAATCACTTTTATCACCACAGCAAGTTGAGAAGCCATGACCAGAATGCTATCTTTATCTACCCAATCAGTGATGCTGGGTAAACTATTTCTACAGGAAATAAATATGTAAAGGTGGCATCAATTATTACAGTTTCAATTAAGGTACTGAATGGCAGGAGATGCCATGTGTAGCAGAAATTACTAATTAGAAAAGGGGATAAAGTGCATTTTTCAGATAAAGCTGAAATGTTTATTGTTGCTTTAAAAAAAAAAAAAAAAAAAGGCAGGATATTTGTTCTGTTTTCAACAAAGGAGATTACAGTATCCACATCTGATAAGAATCATCTCACTTCCTCTTCTGGACAAAGGTGGCAATACCAGACTAGTTTTCATATTCGAGTCCCTCAATTATTAGTTTTGCTAGCTTCCCTTCCCAGACCTTGCCAAAGTCCTATGCTTTTCTTTTGTCTTAAAGATCAAAGTAAAAATCCTGAATATGTGATACTGAACTGAGAAATAACAGAGATTAAATACATATATGCACGTGTGCTTAGATCAGTAGACATTAATAGCTTGTATCATCATAATAAAACGTCTTCACAATTGCCTATATGATAGATGATTACTGATTTTTACATGAAGCATATTGACAAAGAATCTGTTTTGTAATCTTTGGGGTTAGTTCAAGGGTCTGAGAAAAAAGTGACAACAAAATGAATTTGCACAAATTATACAGGAATTTATGCTGTTTCCACCAAATTCATCAAACCTTCTCCATGTGCCATATGCACTCCTTTTCACCCACCTCCTATGATCGCTATCAAAGTGGTCGGGAATGGCATGGCAATCCCTGAAAAAAGGTAATTGATGTGATAATGCTGCTAATAACACAGTACGCTGCATTTATATAGTGCCTGCCCCCCCACCCCAAAGGGAACTTAAGCATCTAAACCTCCTGCTTAAGGAGGAAAATCAGAAAGGGGGTGAAGTCCAAGCTGTCAAACAGTGTCCCTCACACTGACTTTGGTCCAGGACAGCAGATTATTTCCAAAAGCCTCATGAAATTTTCCACTCTGAAAAAAAGGGAATCTCTCTGATCTCTCAAGATATGAAAAATCAGCTCATGTTTATCTTCACACAATTCAGACTCCTCTCATGCCTGAGTCTTTTCCTTGCCCATATTTCTCTGCTTTAACTTTTCTTTCCCTCCAGTCAACTGCGAACATATATATGAAGATTTGATTTTTGGGAAGCATCTTCAACTTGATTCACTTCAGTTGAATCTTCAAACACTCAGTGTCTCTGACTATCAGGCCATAAATATAAGAGAAGTAAATATCTGTACCCCGCAACCTCTTCCCTTCTCTCTTTGTGACAGTGCTGCACACAGCTTCCCCAGAGAATGATTTATCCACAAGACTGGCATTTCAAATTCAACAATGTGCAATTCATTTCCACAGTCCTCAAAGATAACAAATACTCAGTTTTAAATTATTGAATCATTCATTTAACTTCGGATGCCTGAAAATTATCATTTTTATGAAAAGTAATAAATTGTAATTGCAAGTAATAAAAATATAAGTAAAGAGGACATCCAGACATGCCACAAAGAAAATACCTCTTTCTGTAAATGAGTGTGTTTAATTAATGATGATTTCTAACTGTAACACATTACTTACAGAATTAACATTCTTTATATCTATCACTATTCCCAATGTTATGAGTTATTTCAGCTATGAATGATTCGTGACTTCTTTTTTTAATAATAGTTCTTCTGTGTTCAGTCTTCCTGGAGGCAGCAGGAAGGAGTGCCAGACCTTTTCTGCCCAAGACCCCTGCACAGAGCATTTTCAAGCAGGCACATTACTGACTATCCAGACTCTTTCAAAGGTTCATGTTCAGACCTGCTGACTGTGATGACTCCCTAACAATACATATTAAGAAAATGTTTTTATTAAATGGGCAGCCCAAGTTACACGGAGCTAACCTTCATTTCAGTATTTCCAGGCATGGCAGTACCTGTTACTTTCCTGTTTTCCTAGATGACGCTATAGTGATGGACACAAACTGGAGCACCAGCCCCATTGCAAGAATATATATACCTTTCCTGGACAGTATGAGACTTCCCAAACAGTTCCAAGTGGTTAAACCCAGAGGCCATCTCCTGCTTAACAGAAGAGCACAGCTCCATTAGTACAGAGTAAACAGTCCATGCTGGTCATTATACTACTGCTTGTCCAAAACACTTCTGGCTGCTGGCATTGTATTATGACTGATTACAGTGAGATTCAAAATATTAGTATAGATCTCAAAATTTACTGATGATGATACTATTTCAACACAGAACAGTTCTTTATACTGTTCTCCATGTCTTTAGGGAGCTTTGGAATAGTGATACTGTGCTGAAGGCTGCCTTATCCCAGCTGAAAAAAAATCAGTACCTTGACTTTCACTCTTCAGTATTACGACATGATTAAGGTTACTTCTTTTGCTATTTCTTTCTACTTCCCATTTTAATTCATCTGGATTCACCTTCCAGCCTACTTCAGCCAAATCTTGTCTTTCTCTGCAAGATTACAGAGGCTTCTGGTAAAGAATGTTTTTTACACATTAAAGCTCTCCTGCTCTGTAAACTGTCTCTCTTTCTTTGAGAGAAGCAGAACAGGTGGACCTCTAAGTTTCTCACTATAAGCCATTCTCTTAAAATAATTTTTCTGACCGATTCTTTTACCTTCTTCAATTTGCCAGCACAATTCAAACAAATCCAGACACAAAACAGATATTCCATTAGCCACCTGACTAATACAATATATATGGAGAAAATCATTTCTCTTTCCCTAAGTCACTATCTCAATCTGTATATTCAAGATCCACATTAGCCTTCTTTGCCCCAGTGAGCTGCTGGTCTTGTATGACCCTTGCAACCTTTCAAAGTACAGTCCTCAGAACAGGTATCCTCATTGCAACCCCCAACCTGCATTCTGCTTTTATTTTTTTTTTTTTAATTGCCCATGTTGGAAATCATCCTAATTTATCTGATAGGATTTAATTATTATTCACAATACCAAATCTCTAAGTCATCTGTAAAATTTGTCATGGTATTTGCTATATGTATCTCTCCAACTTATTGACAAAGTTGTGGATAAGAACTGAGCCAGCATCTATCCGTAAGGAATTTCACTAAACCAAATCTTAATCAAGTCTTATCCTTATTTTGGGAGTGGAAAGCAATCCTTCCATCCGAATAAGAAGTATTCACACATTAAAAAATTTGCAAGGCCAGACTTTCCAAGGCATAGCAAATTATAGGCATCATTATGTAAAGACCATGTATGAAAATAGCATATGTGTATCAAAAAGAGCATTCAGTAAAAACCATTTTATTTTGAGAAAAAATCCTTAGACTTTTTTTTTTTTTTTTCACAATTCAATGTGCATTAGAAGAACACTAAGTAATACTGAAAAAAAATTTGCATGTTTTTATACATTTGGACTACAAAAACAAGAATTAACAAAAAATTTGAAATAACTGCAATACAGTATTGAAAGCACAATAGATGGAAGTACATTAGTGCTTCCATAATGGTGATATTTTATTCAGCATGGGCTCTGTCAAGGATATAAATCCTTTCTGCCCATCCCCAGTGTCCCCAGGCCCAAAATAACACAAGATTAACATTCATGACAGACTTTTTTTTCTTTGGGGAGAGGAGGAAGGCAGAGAGAAAAATGTTTTGTCAGTGTGAAGGAGGAAGTCTGAAAGTAGATACAAATTCATAGCAGAAAAAAGTCATCTTCATTTTTTTTCAAATAACTGCAGCCCCAGAATTCAGGAAAGCACTGAAACGTGCAACCCATTCATTCCTCTGGAAGTAGCAAATGCAACTTAGAGCAATGCTAAAATATTTCCTAGATAGGAAAGTTCCTGAGGGGCATCTTCATTACTAGTCCTTACTCCTCCTCAGTTCCTCCTCCTTTGCTCTCTGCTTACCAAGAAAGATGGCCTGAGCCTGTACATTCTCATGGTGAAATTTGTAATATAATCACTAGATGCCACAAAGCTGAATATTTGATGCTAGTTTATTATTCTCATTGTGCTTTGGCAGCTTCGGTCTCCCTCCCCCAACCTGCTCTCCTTCCTCTCTTCTGCAAGCCCCCTCCAGAGGCACCAACAATTCTAGCTCAAAAGCCACATTACCTCTCATTTTATGAAATTTCTGCAAGGAATAACCTTTAACCCATACTTTGCCTCCTCCCCTTCCCTGCCAAAAGCTTTATTCATTCAATTCTTTTTCAACCTCAATTACTTCCCATTTAACAAATGGTTGATATAGCACTGAAGCACTACAGGAAGAACAAAGGTTGGTGCTCCATTGCAATCTCTTCAGGGTAGAATTAAAGGCAAATTCTCTATCAGAGAAAGCCACCTCTCCTCGATTTTTCTGTCACTGCATTATTATTATACAGCTTGTCTCTGAAAGGAAGGCTCTCAGGGTGTCATGAACTCTCAGAGAATTTCTAGTCTACAATGCCTTTCAGTAAAAAAGGGAATGCTCCAGAGAGAAAATAACCTTTGTGTAAGGAAAGGTTTGTTCTGCAATATTGTTTGAGCATCGCCTTTACAGGGAAGAAATGAATCTCTGCATTTGCATCACCAGAGCATAGCAATTGGTCCAAAAGAGTATCAGTCTGCACAACCCGAGCTATACTGCTCTTCTCTCTCTGACTGAGAAATGGAGAGACCTGAGAAGGATTAGAGTGTTTACACAACCTCTCTTCTATGGATACATGTCCACAGAAGAACACACACAACTAAATTCAGAAAACAGGAGTCCTGTTCACTTAAAATGGTATTCTTCCATTTAAAAAAAAAACCAAAAAAACAAAAAAAAAACCAAACAGAAAAAAAACCCAACCCCCAAAAACCCAAAACAAAAAAACCCCTGTTCCCTTATAACATTTCTTTTGTAATGTCACTTGAAGATTAACGGAAGAATTTATGCCTAATTGTGTATTCCCCTATTCCTCAATTATTCATATTTCTTTCTTCAGTGTTAAATACTTAAATGCAGGCATAAATTCCTGCCTTTTGCTGGCATGTCTAAAGCAGCAGTTCATGTCAGCAGCAGGACAGTGATATCTGCATAGAGGCAAATTAGTGATACAGAAGAATCCTAGACTGTCTTGTCTGGGGAAAAAAAAAAAAAAAAAAAAAAAAAAAAAAAAGACTGTTTATAGCAATTATCATTGTATCATTCATACACACATACAAACACAGATGTTCTGGCACAGGAAAGAACAGAAGACATGCAAAAGTGACAAATATTCTTAAAAAGGAGAGGAAATGAGAAGGCAGATTCCAAGCAGTGTGACTTGATAAATGTCCATTGAAATTAATGGAACTCTGATAGTTAATTCCAGCTAAGGATCTGCCCCTGAGAAATGTAAAATGCCTCTCAACCTGCTCACATCCTGCTCTCCTAAATTATTCTAGATATGAAAGAAGTTAGGGTGTTTATTGGTTTTATTTCATATAATTTTATGTATTCCACTGGTCATTTGCTAGACTGAATTTTTTCCTATTCTTTTTTTTTTTTTAGTTAAACATTTTCTATATCTGAGACTGATGAAATAAAATGTTGAAATACAAAAGGAAGGTGAAATGGTTAAAGGAAAAAATGAGTTAGAAATTCATAAGGAAAAAAAAACCCAAAAAAACCCAAACAAAACAAAACCAAACAAACAAAAAAATGGAAAAGAATTTTGTAGTATTTCAATTCAGATTCAACCTCAACAAGAAGCATGATCAAAATGGATCCTCCCTTGAGAGTTACAGACTACTGAAGATACTGGCACTTCATATACTTTTCTTAATACTGTATACAAAACATATTCTTCTGGGAGTTGTAGAAAAAAAATATTTTGAAGGCATGCACATGGATTATTAGATAAAGCTAATGGCCACCATTCTCATGTACCTGACAAATTATTTTTTTCCCCTAAAAGAGAAATAAAAGAAAACCTTTATCATACTTGATATTCTGCAAACATTTAAATAGTACATAAAGTCTGAATTAGGAAGGAAAACAACTCAAAATCAAATCAATAAAGCCTGTAATACTAAAAAAATCTCAATTCAGACTCCAGTTACTCTATGTCAGTGTTTGCTGTATGTCATACAGAATACTTCAACATACCTGCAAGCCTAGGATATTCTTAGTGCTGTGAATCCTTTAGTTGTATCCCAAAACACTGAGATAACTCTATTAAATTCCCCATAATAATAAACAATTAGGAAAAAAAAACACTACTGCTGTCATTCAGTTATACTTTAAAAATAGCACCACTGAGCAGGTGGTTAGCAGTGACTGCTACGTTTGCTGTCAGCTATTGACTGCAGATTGTGCACACAGTAAATCTAAGCCAAGATATCTAGTTATTTTTCTTACTCATCTTCTCCCTTCCTACTCATCAACTTTACCTAAATGTGTTTTCCAGCTGTAACATGCTGAGTATTAAACTGTAGATGTCGTAGATGTCTAAAAGGCAGGGGTTATCACTCTGTACGTGGTTGCTGCCTATAGAACAGATCTTAGACAGCAAACTGAATTTTCAGCCCAAGGCTTTGGTAATCACAATATGGAATCTTTAGAGATAGACTTGACCCAATAAAGGTAAATATGTGCAATAAATAGTTCAGTCTTTTTCTTCATTAAGACTTTCTAACAGTGTTAAATGGTAAAAAAAACATAAGGAAACCAGGATTTAGGAGTGAAAGCAGCAAGATGCACGTTGTAAAATTTTAAGTTACTCGTTTGTTGAATTGCTATTTATTTGTAAAATTATTTCAAGCTTGAATGATACGAAAAAATGAAGATAGGCTTAAATTAAGTATACTGCAGTTACCTGCAGCATTTCACAGTTAATTTCCAGAATATTTTGGGTCTTGTACTCTGACGCTTTTGTATAAATGGTTTACTACACCTGGCCAGCTCATCATGACAGTACTTCTTCAATATGATGCAGAAGAAATCATAAGAGGCTTTTAAAAGGGGGAAAAAAAAGAAAAGGTTTTCAAAACCATTGTCAAAATGAGGGTCCAGAAATCAATTTGTAATTATCTGCCAACACAAATCTAAAGGCTTTTCTGTGATAAGGGTGGTAATACGTAGGGCTGTAATGTGAATTATTTCAAAGAATAAAAGACTGATTGTCTTCATGACCTATATAGCTTTTAGTGAGCTTTAAAACAAAATTACATTTTATACTTCTCATGAATGGATTTCTCCCCCTCTTTCCCCCTTTAAAAATGCAGGGGTTTTGTCCCATCTAGTAGGCTTTCAGCTTTAAATAGGACTCGGTGTCTTCCAATGTTGATACATTTAGTTCCAACTGCAAGTGAAGGCTCTGGCTTTGCAAAAGAGCTGAAGCTCCCCCTGTACAAAGATAACCCTTTCCAACAGATTTGAAAGTAAACTACAAACCATACAAATGTGTTCATTTTATACAGAAGCTCACCACTAGAGTCCTTTTTTATCTTTCTTTCTTGGAAAAAAATTATCATTAAAATGTTACAAATAAAATAAAATACACAAAAATAAAATCGCACAAAAATACCAGTGAGCAGTTTATCAGAGTTTAAAATAAAGTCAAGATAATATAAGGGAAAAAGTATAGGTTTTAGTATTTGGAACAAATTGAAATAAAAGAAAAAATGCAATGTTTTGTTGAGTATAAGAGCCAAATTCAGATCACTGTACTTAATCACCTCAGCTCCTGTGGCCTGATGCCAACAGAGTGATTCTGGATGTCCCAGTAGGTGACTGAATGGCTGGCTTTTGATCATTCAGTGGTACTGAACATACACTGTAGCCTTACAGATCCAAACCCATGAAAGTTTCTGCGTGGGATACCAGCTTCACTTTCTTACACAAAGCTGCCTCCACATGCTTTTACTTATGGTTATTATCTACTTGAAAATTACTTTCCAGGAAGACATGGTAGTTTCAGTGAACTATTGTTAAAAATAGTAAACATATACTCTCTGCAATATTAATAGGACAATAACTCCACAGAACTCTCTCATTTTTTGGAAAGAATATTTGGTTTTGTTCCTCTGGTTTCATCCAGAGATTCGTAAGAATCAAGTTCTACTTAAGTGTATTAGTGTGAAAGCATTTTGGATCTTAGTTAAGAGCTCCCTGGGACAAAAACATACATCCCATTCTTCTTAACAAAAAGCTGGATTCTTATTTGAAGTTCCTGCTGTCATGTAAGTGGGTATTCCTTTGCACTAGCAGCTCAATCACACTTTGGAAATATGACTAATTTCTTTAGCAACCTTGAATTCTTAAAACCATTCTAAAATTGATTATTCTGAGGTTTAAAGACAACTGTTCCCATGAAAATAAAGAATTTCAATTGTTGGTTGGTTTTTTCCTGTTAATCAACCAACTTTATATAGCAACGACCAAGAAAAACAAGAAATGCTCTCTGCTTTGACTTCAGGAAAAGTTAGAGAAATACTTTTTCCTTGTATACAGTTTTCATCTTTAGAAAAGGGTTTTCTAATCTATTGATATCTTTCAGCACACTGATTTTTCTGAGACTTTTTTGTACTATCATATTCTTCCTGCTCATAACACAATAACATCATTTGTGCACTGATCCTTTATGCTTGTACACTGCCAAAAATTTCAAGGCCATATTTAAAACCCCTGCATTTCACCTTTTAAATATTAAATTAAAAAATACAGTGCCAACATATCCATGACAACTCTTCTGTGGTTGGCAGGCACTGCACATTTAACAACTTTACTTTTCACTAGAGAGCCCAAACCCATCCTCATAAGCTATATGTCCTTTTCTAACAATTGTTTCACTTGAACTTCATTTCTGAAGGGGCACTAAAGTGCATAATGTCATACCTTGCTGATGTATTTCCAGTGCTGCAAGCAAGTCTATCCAGTCTGTTCTCAAACTCCAGATTGTGTCCATTGGGTCAAAAAGGTTGAAAGCAACTGAGGTCGAGATCCTAACTGTTTCTTCCTTAGTTGCAGATTGTGCTAGATTTCAGTGTTCTACATAGTAAATTAATGGTGGGTTAACACGGTAATAAAAATAGAGACTGCATGGTTCCTCAAGTCTGATGCAAAACTACCTGACTCTCAGACAACTCTTCTGCATTATGATTCCTTGCGCCTAGCAGAAATGTCTCAGCACACAGGAAGGAAAAAACGCAAAGCCAGTTTTATAGAGTCTCTGATAGCACTCAGCTCACACCCAGTCCCTTGGGAAAAGTCATCTCCTGAACATAAATAAGGGAGACTGCACTAAGCTACGCAATTGAAAAGGGAGACTTAAATAATCAGCCAGAACAAATGTAAAGACACTAAATCACCATTTTACTCTTCTCCCTGTTGTTCGATCTAAACACAGCACCTCGCCCCTGATCCAGCCAAAAGCAGCTAAAGAGACAAGACAATAAAACTTCCAGAGCAAACTTTGGTAAGATAGAAGTAAAACTCACTGCACTGTTAATCAACGCTTATCTTTTATAAGGAACATAAAGCAAATGTAACATAATTTTAAAAATGAAAACTTTTAATGAAAACAAGAATTACTCATGCTGTGCCACAGAGGATAAAAGTTGTCTCTTTGGATTCCACTCTAATCTAGTTTCAGGGTAATTGTCAAAGTGTTTCAAATATCTTATCTCTCTCCCCCCAGTTTATGTTCTTTATTTCTTTAACATACAGATTGTCTTCAATTTGGTTGGCAGGGATGTTGGTTCTTTCTAAGGCTCCCATTTAATACCCAGTAAAATAAGCATTCCCTAAGAAATAACCTTCTTTCCCCTCCCCCAGAACCTTCAGCCCAAAATGCCCATCACAGTTCCCATGTCATAGGAAATTTTACTGTATTTTCCTCTGTCAGTTTGCTCACCATAGATGTGCAAGAGAGTGCTGTTCTCACACCCTGCTTTCTTCTCTCCTCATGGTGTGCCTCTGCTCAAAAGTCCCATCCTGCTCCAAATTAACTTTTACATCCCGTTTTCTTTCTCCATTTCTCTTGATTCTCAATGAATTTTCTGTGCTAGGTAGCTCAGATTTGCTCCTGAGAAACAGTGCCTACCCCATAAATCTTATGGCCTTTATGCAACTGTCTAATATGCATACACTAAACTGTCTAACAGTATAAGGACTTATTGCTATGAAATCTAGACTATAGTATTTTCTTAAGTTGTTACCCCTCTGTCTTCAAATTGCACTATATTTTTTGCATTATGTTCATGAGTGCCCTGAACCAGAGAGATCAGGGAAACTGAACCATATGTGTCCCAGCAAGAGACCAGAAAAAGTTGATCAACTCATCAACAATCTCCTCTCATTAGTCATCTTGATGCATAGCAGAAGCAATAAAGGTGGTATAACTGTGATGGTTTTGGTTGGGCCAGTTAATTTTCTTCATAGTAGGTAGTACGGGGCTATATTTTAGACTTGTTCTGGAAATGATTTTGATACCACAGGGATGTTTTCATACTGCTGTACACTGCTTGCACGGTATCAAGGCCTTTTCTGCTTCTCACCACACCAGTGAAGAGGCTGGGGCAGGTGGGACAGCTGACCCCAGCTGTGTAAAGGGATATCTCATTCTATATGACATCACGCTCATCACATAAAGCTGAGGGAAGAAGAAGGGGGACATTGTAAGTAATGGTGTTTGTTTTCCCAAGTCACCATTACTCATGATGGAGTCCTGCTTTCCTGGAGATGGTTGAACACCTGTCACAAGAAGTAACCAATGAATTCTTTATTTTGCTTTGCTTGTGTTCATGGTTAAACTGTCTTTATCTCAACCCATGAACTTTCTCACTTTTACCTTTCCAGTTTTGTCCCCCATCCCATTAAGGGATGAGTGAGCAAATGGCCATGTGAGGCTTAGTTGCCATCTGATGTTAAACCACAACAGCAGCATACTTGAAAATATTTGTTCTTTTCTTTTGCTGTCTCCCTCAGTAGGAAATGATCCCAACAATACAGAACAGAAAAGCCTGGTAGGTCTGAAGACATATCTTAGAGTTTGGGGTCAAAGCCTTCTTGGCTTTCTTTTCCTTCACCAAGAGACAGCATGTGGTAGCTCAGCATGCTTGTCACTAACTCCTCACCTCCAACTCTCCAGTTCATAGTAAGATCAAAGTAGATGAATTCAAAAGGAGGAGTCTATCACACGGATCACAGAGAAAGACCTATTTTTCATGCCCTTGGTATACTACAACCTTCTGATTACTGACATTATGTTCAGTTCCACTTCCATTTTAAAGTTTCCACATTATTGATTGGTACAATTGTTACAAAGCAGTTCATTCGAAAAGGAAACAGACAACAGAAGGAAACTACTGATAATCAGACGAGGAGATTTAACAATTACTGATGCTTTAACTAAAACTCAACTGTGTAGTGGTACTTGAAGAGTTCATTGATTCCAGAGTGATTACAAAAAGGTAAACTTGTCAACAACACCTAACCAGTGCTGGGCTTAGCAGCACCTGATAGTTCTGCACATTGAGAGTTCACAACAATTCAGAGAAATGCTGAACTCAGAGCAATCCAACCTATTGTAATCCTAATTACTTCTACTGAACAATTCAAAAGCAGTGGTTTTGCCCAAGTCCCATTTGCAAGCAGAGAAGGTTTGTCTTCCTGTTTTCACTATTCTTGACCCAAATCAAGTAGTCCCCTCTGCAGCTCAGTTGCCCACAGTAATCCAGCCTGCCTCTCCACGGCGCTGAAGTCACAAACAGCACAGAGCAGCAGCTGAGGAGAGTTACAAGATCAGAGGCCAGTATGTGCTTAGATGATTTGCATCATTCTTAGAAAGGGGCAGGTAGCCAGCAGCCTTACTCAAGTGCCCTGTCTCACTGTTCAACACCTCTCACCTTCTCCACTAAACCAGGTGTCTCTGTGTACTTATCTTTTCCAGCTTCACCTAATGACTGTTCAAAGCTTAAAAGTCTTCCTCCAACAATCCTTGAATTCCATGACAATTATACTCTGGGGAATCAGAAGAACATCCTATTATTAGCTGAGACATAACCTCTTGGAAAATGCAAAACTAGAATTTTCATGGGGCAGGTTTTTTTATGAAGCATCCAATTGCAATTTCAAATAGGGCATAACAGGAGGGACACTGCTGCACAGGGTTAGTGTCAGGTCTTATCAGTATAGGTATTAGTGACCTTGGTAGTGTCTCTGATAGCACCCCTGAGTATCTGAGGGCTTTTGTAACATTACTGTCATGACTTCTACCATTATTTGTTACAAGATTTTAATCGATTAAATCCTTGAGAGAGGAACAATCTCTCATTATGTGTTTGTACCATGTTTAACATGAGGTCCCATCTTAATGCAAAAATTTACACTATTTACTATAGAAGCTAAACCACTGATGGAGAAAAAGCTACCTTTCTTTATCATCTAGTAAGCTTAGTTGATCTTACTCTTTGAAAAGTTACAAACATTATTCTATCTAACTCAACAGGTAAGCAGATAAGACTGGTAAGGTTTTAAATCTTATTTAACCTTGTTTTTCTGTTGAGTTTCAGAAGTTAATAAATTCAAACCCACATACTTTCCGATGATGTAGCTGCATGACAACTTTACATTATGAATAATGACAGCTGCATTTTAATTTTTTTTTCATTTTAAGTATCTTAGATTCTGAAACAAACCTTTGGAATCAGTATTATTTCAGCGAGGATTATGAAATCTTTTTACTGGTCAAAAATGTCGACATAAGATGCTAAATTTCAGGTATATACATGAATATTGTCACAGAAACACATTCCTCCTGCTAATCAAAGGCAGAGAGTAATCACAGTGGTTCACAGCACTAGTTCAACTGTTATCAAATATTGTCATGTAAGAGTAGCACTCACTATGCAAATAACTGCGGAGACATGACCCACACCCAGGTCACTGAAAATCTAATTGCACTGCATCAAATTTACCAGAAAATCACAAAAGCAATCACCAGATGATCACTGGCCACATTAGAGCATGATCATTCTTTCTAATGACATCCCCAAGCCATACAGGACATTATCTGTTTTGCTCAATTTCCAGACAAAATAGTTTAAGCAATATTAAGGCAATTTAGAGTTTAACGCTCCCTCACACAAACGCTTTCTCACTCCACTCCAACAATCAACAATCTCTTCTTTCCATCTCATTTGAAGCAGTGATTTTCTATCAGGGACGTATAACATACCTGGGGTAATTCCTCTGAGCTGCTGGAGAATATTTTAGCTTTAGGTCTGTAAGATGCCTAATGAGACAATTCCACACACTGAGGAAAAAAAGTTAGAAAAGTAAAGCCCATAGCTTTATTGTACTGCTGTCAGCTTTCAGTAGACAACAGTGACTACTCAAAAGGAAGCGTGATTTGAATCTTGTATTAGCTTAGGACTTTTCAGAGACAGGGGCTCTATTTAGAAAATGTTCCTGAAAATATTTCACAGAGACCTGCTTTCCTATCCACTTGCCTAGAAAGAAAAGCTATATGAGAAGCCCTGGGAGCAGAGAGCCAGGCATTCCTGGCAGTTCTTCAATCTGTGGGAGCTGAAAGTCTGAGAACTTCTAGTAGATGGTGCTTCTCAAGCCTCTGGGAGTTGTAAAATAATGACTTCTATACAATTTATTTAGGAATGAACAGAATTCCCCTCCATACAGCAATACATCCTCAAAGACAATCTTTCAAGTGCTAGAATTTCTTACTGATAAGAAATTCTGATATTTGATCAGTTCTACCTTTGGCCTGCAATTTGCTCTTCCTCAATACTGCTATCATGACATACCTTAATTTTTTTATTGCAAGTTAAGATAAAAGAAAGAGGCAGATTTTTCCAAATTACTCAAAATTTAAGCAAACAGCCAAACATATTGATGGCATTGTCACTGACTTTCCAGTGCATCACCACATAAATGCACAGGATATAGAAACACAACTATTTCACACAATCCATTTCAGGGAAAATGCTTTCAAAGAAAATCTTAAAGAATAACTGACATGGAGCTTAAATCTATATCATCAAACTCTTGTGTTTCTCCGGGTTTCTTAACTACTTCCCCATTTGCTTAGCCCTCAAAAATTTGCCTCCATTAAAAAAAGTTGGCAGGAAGTCGAAGCACATACACTCACTTCTCTTGTATAATATTTTCCATTTTTGGCTTTTGCCATATCCCCATTTCACAGGATACCAATTCCTTTTGGAATAATGTTTCCTAGGTTTGGAGTTCTAAGATTATCCTCTTTCTTTCTTAAAAACAATTCGGTACCCTAATTGTCATTTCAAGGGAAAGTCAAATTCTGCCTTTCCTTTTATATGCATGCTTCACTCTAACAGTACTAAAGCTGAAAGACTGAGGTCTGAAAAGAGAAAATAAGCCAGAAAATGATCCATCACACTATCTTGTACTGAAAAAAAATTTGGCTTTGATTTTGATCTTACTAGTAAAACTTTGGAAGAAAACCTGGTATTGAGCAGATCTTTCATCTAAATATGTATGACCTTGCAGAAAAGTCCATGGAAAGTTTCAAGTTCATAGTCATAGAATGTTAGGGATTGGAAGTGACCTCTAGAGGTGATCTAGTCCAACCCCCCCCCAAAGCACAGGAACACATCCAGGCAGGTGTTGGAAGTCAGAGAAGGAGACTCCACAACCCCTCTGGGTCAGCCTGTTCCAGTGCTCCATCACCCTCACAGTAAAGAAGTTTCTCCTCATGTTGAGGTGAAACTTCCTATGTTCTAGTTAAACTTTTTATTCCTTGTCCTACTATTGGGCAACACTGGAAAAAGATTGGCCTCATCCTCTCAACATATGCTCCTCAGATATTTATCAACATTAATAAGAAGCCCTCTCTTAGCTTTCTTTTCTCAAGGACTAAATAGCCCCAGTTCTCTCAGTCTTTTTTCATAGGACAGATGTTCAAGTCCCTTAATCATCCTTGTAGCTCTCTGTTAGACTCTTTCAAGTAGATCTGTCTTGAATTGGGGAGCCCAAAACTGCGTACACTATTCCAGATGTGGTCTCACAAGGGCAGAGTAGAAGGGGAGGAGAAAATCTCTAGATCTGCTGGACACGCTTTTCCTGATGCACCTTAGGATACCATTGGCCCTCTTGGCCACAAAGGTGCATTGTTGACCCATAGAGAATTTATTGTCCACTAGGACTCCAAGGTCTTTCTCCATGGAGCTGCTTTCCACTAGCATGTCCCCTAATCTGTACTGGTGGTTGATATTATTCCTGCCCAGGTGCAGGACTCTGCACTTGCCCTTATTGAACTTCACAAGGTTGACTATTGCCCAGCTCTCCAGCCTGTCCAGATCTCATTGGATAGCAGTACAGCATTCTGGTGTATCAGCCACCGCTCCAGCTTCATATCATCAGAAAAAGTTAGATGTTTAGATATATTTACTTTATTGCCATGCCCATAAGAGAAGAGAACCTTTTTTTCATGAAAACTATTTCTGTAACTCCGAGTGAGGCACTGAGGTTCTCTCCTGATAACAACCTGCTTCTGAAGGGAGCTGGTGTTCCTTGCTCTGACTGGAGTTACCCTGTGCCTTACAGAAACAAGGTCTTGCTCAGGCCCTGAGTCAGTCACACCTACTCAGGCAAGGAAATAAATGCCTAGGTCTGAATGAAGACTGTAAAATACTAGAATTTTACCTTTGTCCATGCAGTTAGAGATGTTATCCAGAATGCATTTAGACACACATGGGTGTAGAAGTGCAATCTGACCATGACATCCATGCCAGCAGTTCGACATCCATGCCAGCAGTTCGACATCCATGCCAGCAGTTCCTGATTGCTTGCACAGCTGTTGAATGAATGCAATGTTCTGCAGCTAATGCAATGTTCATTGGTTACTTCTTGTGAAGCCAATCGGTTTCCCCACGGTACTATTTTTTCCCCCTTAAAATGTATTTATAAATAGCTGTGGAGAAATAACGTATATTGTACAATCATTTGTCTGAGAGTACCTTGACAAAATTTGCTTGTGTCCCTTAAGGCAGATTAGATGAACTACCATTTAATGGTATTGATGATGGATGCAGTAAACAGCTTTAGGCCTGGGAATATATTCTGTGACTCCTAGAAACTGCTAGGGTAGCAAGAAGCTCATTTGCAGCACTAGACAGCACTATCAGCCTAGGCCATGTAAATGGGAGGAAAAAGGTTGTTTTGGGATGCAAAACTTTCCGTGAAAAGTAAAAGGGCTCTGCCTCTAATCAGAGCATCTCCCCAGTGAGCCTTTCAGATCCGCTATGGGTAGTGCAAAGGCTCGAATCAATTATCTAGTAATTACATTATAATCCTTGGAGATGCAGACAGAAGAATATATATCAGTGGCAAAACTTCTTTTTCATTACTCTTTAAAAAGAAAAAAAAGAAAAAAATCTTTTCCTTTTATCTTTTTCTCTAGTTTAATTCCTCTTATATCTGCAAGGTAAAACTCCTCCTTATGCACAGGGCAATATAATGCTAATTTGCCCCTCATTTCCCATTTAATGGGCAGTCATGGTGAAGCACCCAATGCTAGCCCATTGTCTATAGCTGAAAATGGCAAAAAGAGGTGTTCTGAAGGATACTGAAACCTTAAATTATCTACTCACCAGAGGTGGAGGAGAGGGATTATGTAGTTCAGCCAAAAACAGAAAAGCACTGATTCACTAATTTGAAAAATATTTAATTCATCACTCAGTCTTGTTCATGCACTGGGCCTGTGCATGCACCGGCTTCTCTATTGAAATCAGGCAAAGGTAGAGGCTTTGGTTGGCAGATTTTTGTAAAATGGACTAGATCACAAATCTTAAAGTTTTAAAAACTGATATTAAAAAAAAAAAAAAATGCAAATAAAGTTCCTGCATGTAAACTCACCATCACATGAAATGAAAAAACCCTCAGGGAGAAGTACTAGATAACTGATGCTCACTGGGAATTTGAAGATACTGGCCTGGAGAGAATTCCTTATAATACAGACTAAATTTTGCCATAAATTGTTAAATTCTCATGTTAAATTACCAATAAGCTCAAAATATTTCCTCCATGAAAAGGGAAGAAAACAGCAAACTTGATAAGCCTTTCATGTGATCAGATAGCTTACAGCAGGAAGTCCATACACATAGGACATTTTCAGAAATGTTATAAGTTTAAGGTAATGGTTTAGCATTTTTAACTAGGGAAAAAAAAAAAAAAAAAAAAAAAAAAAAAAAAAAAAAAAAAATGAACTGATAGAAGAGATATGTAAAAGGGCACTGCCAAAGCTATAATGTGGGCAAAACACAGCACTGTGTAGCTAAGTAGCTACCCAACTTACCTTGTTCAGTTCTAACCAGAATACAAAAATAGAGAACTATCTTCTATTTCTCCAATAAAGACAAAAAACAACTTGGAATTTTTAAACAAATAATTTTAACATTCTGATTTCTACCTGGATTCACTCAATTGAAGTGTCTGAGCACTCTGAAACGGAGCCTGGTGACCTGTTAAGAAGAATATTTGTGTATTCATCTCTGTGGCAGTATGGGGAAGGAAAATCAGGAAACAGATGGAGGAGGAGACTTGATTTAAAGTGTTTTGAACAGTGTTTTTGCTTAAATGGTATTTACAGTTTATAGCAAATACAAGAGTGTTGGGCAGTTTTTGGAATAAAATGGACATTGAGCACTCTCAATAAACAGCAATACTTTGATTATATTAATCTCCATGTTGTCCACTGATCTCCTGCACAAGAGTGCATTGAATTTTCACCTTCCTGCACTTATCTTTTCCAAAATCCAGATAAACCGCAGAGAAGAAAAAGATTAAAAGGTTGTACTAGGTTCAGTGAAAAAGGGAAGGTGAATTGGAATGCTCTTAATGACAGCTATTTGCTTTATTGTGCTGTTTTATTTGCTATTTATTCTATTAGGCAATTCCTTACTATGTTGTTTTTGCTAGCCATAACATGGTTTGATCTCTGCCAGGCTCTAAATGAGGCCATCACACAGGTCAGTTTGCCACCAAGTCCCCCACGTTTGAGCCAGCACCCTGATCTCCTTTGAGCAGGATGATGAGAAGTAAATGCAACAGCAGAATTCCTCTGACAAACCTCAAGGCCCAATTGCCTATTACAGTCATGGTGAGATGCCATACAGCTCCCGCTGCTTCTCACCAGGCTCTGCTAGTCAGTGCTCCAGGCAGAGTGTCCAGGTGAGCCTGTCTCAACCCAAAAGTTTAATTAAGAGGATTGTGTGCTTTCCAGCTCCCATTTTTAGTCTCTCATATTTTCCTTTCCTGTTAAAAGCAGAGTCTGACACTTTCTCTTCTCTGTGTCTCCATTCAGCCAGCACCAGTCTTGGCTCACAAAGAACAGGCACTTTGCTAAAACTACAACTTGATTTTGTGGTAGAAGCCACCAGGATGCAAAAAAGATCTTGGGAAGAAGCCTTGTTCATCATTTCCTTTAAAAATTATAAATTGTGTATATAATTACATGATTGGCCTGAAGCAAGGAGATTAGTGCCCCGGGTGCCAAATCCCTGGGCTCCATCACAACAGAGAGCTGATGTGCCTGTATAATGCAGGCATCCTCACTTACAAAAGACAGGCATTGTTCTTTGTATTATATTTGGTTTCTGTAACAGAGTGTAAAAGGACTTTAAAAAGTGAAATCCAGGTTGGGAGTTTTCTGTAACAATCTCTGCCATAGTATGTTATATAGCCAAATAAAAATCACAACTGAACTTAAAAAAATTATAAATACCCCTTGTTTCCCCCATTTTTTCCATACAGGAGCTCTTACAGTCTTTAGTACAGCTAGGTTTCTTTCAAAGCAGCATAATGTTCTTTGCCACTTCCCTCTTGCAACGACAGCTCATTTTAAACACTTGCCCATCCCTGCCGGTATCTGATGCTCTTGACACTAGACACACACATTGTAACAGACTTTTAAAAAAGGCTATTTGAAAGAAAGGGTAGCCTGACATATAGAAAATGTTGCTAAAAATCTTTCAAAGTAGTTTTCAAGTCAAAATCTGTTGAGTAGTCACACGGATCTATGCATACGTTATAGCTTTCAGTAAAAATGAAAAGCAGAAGAGAAAAAGTGAGAAATCACTTGAGGGGGAAGTTTACATAAGCTCGGGAGATAACATTTATCTAAGAAAGTAATCACGTTCTCTGTTATTCAATATGTTATTGTATATCATAGAAAATAGTTTATAGTAAAAATATTTTAAACTAACAAACGCTATTCAGTTTAACTTCATATATATTTTAGTGTTAACAAAATGAAAGGAATGAAGCAATTTCTGTGGATAACATGGGAATGAAAAATAAGCTGTTAGCTGGATTTTCAAAATATCACTAAATCAAAAAGCATTAAACATAAAATAATTTTTATGAGTGTTGCCAACAACTTTCAGTATTAAAGCACTGGAAAATTATAGGTGTTTTCTGTTTTTTTCTCCAGCTGAGCTTATTAAGTTGGAATACAGTGCCTGTCTGATAGCATAGAGCAAAACTGAACAGCTGATAAGGACAATGATTAAATAAGTATAATGGATTTTATATGGGTGTAGGAGGAATTTAGGAAATAAAATTGTCCAAATTAAGTTTGTGTCAGTCACTGAAATTTATATTCTTTGTCTTGCAAAAGTTGTCTATCATCTTTAAAATCCAGAGGGGATCAAGGCACTGTACTCCACAGCGGCATCTGTGCCTGAAACAGAACATTTCTCTTTAGAACCATGCTGGATTATTGTTTTAATGTTTAAACAGACACAGAAAGAAAAAAAATGATAAAAAGGAACAACAAAGCAATTGCTTTGTATAGCATCTTCAGTTTATCATTGTGGGTCTTCCATTCAAGAAATGACTGAAGTCAGGTTCAAGAATTAATTTTTAACATTTTTACTGGCCTGACCCATTCAGAATTACATCAAATCTCTAATCCATAAAAATAAGAATATAGCATTTTCTATATAGGGGAAAAAAAATTGCATTACAAAGTAATGCTGTTGAATCTCTTCCTACCAATGCAGGCAATTTTTAGTATTCCATACCATTTTGGGATTTCTCCTTTCTCCCCCTTTAAGAAATTACGACACTTTTTTGGTTTTGACATATTGCTCAATACTTAACGAGAATCTCAACAGAAAAAAAAATCCATAGTTGTTTTCATGACAGCAAATTACATGCCAAAGTGTGACATTTAAATGTTGAATTTTAATGGCTTGTCAGCAGAACTGAAATGCATTTTAAAAAATTAATACGTGAGAGAACAATGTGTCTGTCTATAAAATAATTCTGTTCATAGTAGACATGAATGGTAAATACAGTGTCAAATGTATTCTATTTTTCAAAGCACATCTTCATTTAGTAAGAAAGGAGTTATATGAATAGGGGTTAAATTCTCCTCTCCTGCTGGCACAGTGGATCTCAGCTGCAACCACACTGGTCACGAAACTCCTATCAATATTCTTTTCTGGGAGGTTTCTACATCCAGGATAATTTTAACCGAGGTAATAAAAAGTGAACCAGGCATCTTGAGGAGAGGGAGGAGCATCCACCACCTCTTATAAGCACTTGATTATGACTGCCACATGCTTGCTAACTATCTTTTTCCTTGGACTGTAGGTAGTGATGAATGATTTTCAGAGAGTAAATTCAAGAAATGACTGACCAAAATATTCTGATAACATTTAATCACATAGAAGAATTTCCCCCTGCTATCTTTATCATTTCTATCAATAAATTTTTCACTTTCTATTAATAAAATTTGTCTCGTGTAAAATGTTTACGTTTAAGTGATAATACCAGAATGCCAAAACACTTCAAGGATTCCTTCAAGGTTTGCCTGCTTTCTGGGACAAAGAAAATACTCTGATTTTTATGGATCAGTAATTTCTTTGATCCATTTGCAATTTACATTATTATTCCACATAAAGGAACCTTTTTTTCCCCAAAACTTTGCACACAGAGGCATGCCTATCATGTCTATCTCATGTCTGACAGGGTATCAGCTATCACAGAAATCATATCAACTTCTTTCACACTGCCCAAATCATATGACAATGACTGACTCCAAATCACCTGCAGTAAAACTAAGCTGTTTATTCCAGAAATGATAGAGCCACATTCTCACTATCCTAATTTTAAATATTTGTTCTTCAGATAGATGTTACCTTGACACTCACCCTTGTATGATGGTAATTTTTATTTAGTTGGTTTAAAGATATTTTTAAAGGTGATCAGGTATTAAGCTCTCATATTCTTCATATTTTGTCGTTGCTCTTTGAAGACTGTGTAACTTTTTGTCTCCCTTCAGGACTACAGATTTCACTTTCACAGCTAGCCTTGAAAAGCCAGATTAAAAAACGTGGTGCTAAGATCACATCCGTTGCATGGCAATGAAATGAAATGCCTTTAATCAGTCAAGCTTCTTTAGAACAGATGAAATTAGATTTCAATTACATTTAGATTCTGCAGTTACAAATATTTTGGTCTGTCAATCAAGCCTCAGCCAATTAGTTGGCAACATGCAGCTTGTATTTCTAAAAAAATAAAAAAAATAAAAAAAATGTGCAAATATGTTGCAAAATAAGGCAAATCAAAACTCTCCACCACCAGTTTTCTGACTGAAAAGGGGACTTTAAAAATTATCCCAAATGTCTATGCACTGAATTTTTAAAAATACTCAGATTGGAGAGCATGTTCCACAAATCATAATGTACACAAGTCACTGGTAAAGCCTGTTATTTAAAGAGTACAACTATTGGGCAGAATTGTTGAAAGCAACATTGTCTAATTAAGAAGCAGCAACCTGACAGAAATGTCTTTGCTACTGCTTCAGCCTCAAACATTTAGAGAATCTCTTGTTGAACAGTAACATAAATACAGACAGTTCAGCAGCAAGGATGAAAGGTTGTCAATACAGCGACATTAGCATGCACTTTTGATTTTCTCCAACTAAACATTATTAAACACTTAGTTTAATAAACTGAAGCAATTTTACTGCTGTAAGTGGTAATATCAAGATATTGGATGAAGGGAATCCGTAAAAGAATGGTAATGAGGCTGCAGCATTGAATTTTCACCATTAAAATAACCAGCTAAGTTCTCAGTTTTCTCCTGCACTTTCCAGGGAAAGAAAAATCAGTCAGAAACCCCAACTATATCCAACTGAATTCCTTTCACCATTCATTTGGAAGGTACAGAACCAATTGAACTGGGAAAAATGCCTTTGTATGTATCAGACTTGCAGTATCTAATATTCTTACCTAAAGGTGTATGTTCAAGTCCTGACAAAGCAGATTGCTCATAGAATCATAGAATCATAGAATCATAGAATTAGCCGGGTTGGAAGGGACCTCAGAGATCATCTAGTCCAACCCTTGACCCACCGGAGCAGTTGCTTTATTTGTAGGTTCTCCAGCATTTGTCTGTGCTGGTTCTGTACTGTAAGAACTGAAAGAAAGTGCATAAATAGAGCTTCTAAGCACTAATACTGCAGAGCTTATTTAAAAGAATGAAAATTCTATGGTTTTGTAATTATATATTTTATTTTGCATTCAGAGTTTAAAAGAAAAAAGAATCTGTCTAACCTGCATGTACACAAGAAAAGTCTGCTTCACTTTTGACAATTGTTCACCACAAAAATTAAAGTACCATTAACTTTATCCTTCAAGATGAAAGACTAAAAAATTGTTCTGAGAAGCAAACCAACCTTAACTTAAATCAATAGCCCCCTCTCAGATTACCTTCTTGAACTCAGAGACCATAATTTGATGGCAGGTGGCTTTTAAAATCTTTTTTCCACTATTATTTTTTCTATATTTTTTAAATAGCCTTTTCTTTATTCTTCTTTTTATATTTAAGACAGAAAAGACTGTTTTGTTTCATACAGGGGAAGAAAATACCCTACTTTAACAATCAGTGTAATTACCCTGTTATCCTATATTTTGGTATTTACACTCCTCTCCAGAATTAATTCATGTAGCATTTCTTACTGTATCAACAGACCATACATCAAAGTGGGAGCAAGAGATCTTATTTATTTTTTTTCTTTAAATTAAATCTGTGTTCCCAGTTGGTGAAACTAAAAAACAGAGTAACAGTTCTTCATCACATTTTGGAAGGTGTTTTGACCCGCGTGTTATTGCCAATACTCTGAGTGTCACCACACAAGTGACAAAAATAGCAGCAATATCTTTTTATTGATACTGTATTCACTTTATCCTCTGAGGTTAAATTTATAGCTTTCCCTGGGGAACTGATATTGTATTCACATCCTCATCACAGCATATGAGGACTGCTCTTTAGAGACTGTACTAATCACACCATACGTTGTCCTGGATAGCAGATAGCACAGACAGGACACCTTACCCTCTGACCTGGAGAATTAGTTTAATTATGAACACAGGCTCCACCTACTTTGTTTTCAATTCTGCAATAGCACAAAAAAGGTTATAAATATTCAGAAAAAAATCACTGTTACTTACTCTGTGTCTTCCCCTCACCGCTTCCCTCCCCCTCCAATTCTTTTGATACTGACTCTTTTAACAGTACAGAGATACTTTACTTCCATCCTGAAGCACTAACTCCTCTAGTTTTTGATCCAACAGCAGTGGCCATCTCCCAGCAAACACTAGGTCACTTGTAAATGCCTCTTTAAAGTCAATTCTGTTTTATAATGCCCAAGGCAAAGAGATATCAAAGCAGCTTTCTCCACCTCTGTCCCATTATGCTAAAATCAGCCTGGTGAGAATGGAAGGCTTAGACTTCACATAATCCTAGCAGGCACACAACAAAAAAGATGAACTCAAAGAAAACTAAAGGGTTCCGATCCCCGTGCTACTGCTGATTTCCTGTAAAATCTCAGCTAATCACTAAGGTCCATGACCAAAAACATATTTAAGCATCTTATAAAGGTAGGAGATTTGCTACTGAAATCAATGGAAGTATAAACATTTACATATCTCTGTGAACCTGATCTGCTAGTCCTTCAAAGTCCCATCTGTAAAATGAGGATAACATTAATTCTTTATCTACCAGAGATAGAGAACACAACTGCTGAAAATTAAAAGGTACTCCGATTTCATTCTAACAGGAAAAGAAAGAAACCTGTTAAATGGGAGAAAGGCTTAAAAATTGAGTGGCAGAGGTGGAGGGGAAGGAAACATAGATGGACTCAGTGACGTGTTCCTTAGCCATACGTGCAGACCTTTTCAATTACAATAGAAGGATTCTAACTTCAGTAGTGCCTTCGTTTTATTGCTGCTTTTGTTGAATATGATGCCCTCATTTCCCTTGCAGAGGCAGACAGTGATGATACGGCAGATGCGGAACCTTTTAGGTATTTGACAGTTATGATTTTTTCACAAAAATTCTAACATTAAGCCTAGCCACTGGTTTGTGTTTATGCTGCCTTATTTAGATGAACATGCTTCTTCAATGGGAACTCAGGAGTAAAATAGTCAAACTAATTCAGCTTTGCATTATTTGGCTGGCAACATGTTTTTAGGGGAATCTGGAAGATTGTGAATTCTGGAACATCTGTGATTAAGGGAGCAAGCCACTTAACACTCCTCCTTAGACCACAGAGATATTCAGGTGCCTTCCACCAAGATGCATATGCTCTCCTGCAGAGAGTATCAAGTGAATTGGTGTCACTTTATCATTTCTCTTATCAGAGCTGAGGTAGAGTATGACAGAACTGAGTTCTATTCTTCCATGAGCTCAGCCTCTTCAAAAGTTCACTGACCAAAATCTGATGAAAATACTTTCAGAAAAGCCCCTGTTAAGCTTTATGCTTTCCACATGTAGCCAGCTCTCTAGAGAGTCAGCAGATAACACAAAATTGTCTTTAAAAGATATCTTACCCCACAATAACACCCAATAGCAATGATCACCAGCAGAATACAGGTAAAGACAACAAAGCAAACCCAGATCCCACTCAACTGTTTTGGGGTAGCACCTAAAGTACACTGGAATGTTTTGTTTTGGTTTTTTTTCTGGCAGGATCACACCACTTTACTGCTAATATTAAACTTCCTACATAATTCTCCCTAAGCCTTGACACTGCCTCTGTATATAGAAAAGAAATTTTTAGTGAAAATTGTTGTTTCTTTTTCTGTAGTCATCAAAATTTGCTATAGAACATTAGAAATGAAACTTGATCTCAGAGGTAACAAAGGGAAAGGCCCAGAACAGTGTTTCAATGCAGCCAGAAATTGATACTAATTAGCTGAAATCTACAAAATTAAAGGGGAAATGAAGCTATAAGATTATCTACTAAGTATACTGTCCATAAGGAAACAGATTGTCTAACAGTCAAATGATGTATCATATGGCAGGGCCACTCATCATCCCAAAGCTGTCCATCTTTAGAGGCTGCATCATTTCTTAGTGAAAAATAAGCCAATACACAGATTTCAAGGCAGATGGAACACAGATTCCAGGAACTCAGCTTGCAAAGTTTAGGGGGCAAATAATTGGGTCCTTTCCACAGCTGGATCACAGTTAATCTGGGGGTGCCAAAACAGGATTTGAAATGGATCTCTGGCAGATTCATTTTTGCTCTTAAACTTCCCTGTACTTTTCCACAACACTATCATTTCAAAATCAGTCCATCTGTTTCACTACCCGTACCAGAAGGTGCTGATGTTTTCTTTTTCATTCAAAAGCCCAAACACATGATGTATGAAAAATTAATAATGAGAATCATTGGTGATACAGCCAAAGTAAGAAAACAGAGGACACTATAGAAATGTAGATGTGATGTCATTGAAAACAAAGGTGGGATAAGCGGCTCATTGGTCTGTTATTGTGAAAACCTAAAGCAAGCTTCATATGAAACTAATTACTAGTGCGCAGCTCCTCACTTACAAATGGGACTTCAAGAAAACAGTGTAGCTTCATTTATTAAGAAAGCCAACCTTTACTTCTGATAAGCTAAAAACCATTAGGATAAAATATTAGATCCAGGCTTCATTTACACTATTTTGTATTAATTAGAAATAAGGAGACTGTGTCAGGACCAGGCAGGGACACAGTGTACTCTCCCAGGGCACTAACACTCGTCCTTGGAAATACAGAGCTTTTTCCAGCTATGGCTCTACTTCAGAAGAACTCAGACTCATCTGAGGGATGCCAAGGGGCATTCAGAAAGAACTTTGGAAGACGTGGCTGAAAGAAGCAGCTATTAGCTATTGTAGAAGTTATTTTAATGAAAAATAGGACAGCGATGGCAGGAATGTGCTGTATCATTTCCTTGAGAGAACTCGAAAGTCATTATGAATAATAAGGATTTTTTTGTTGTTGCTGAGGAAAAGCAATATAAAAAAAATCTAATATCATAAACTGAGAGAGAACCTCACTGATGTACAAAGGACTTTTAAGGGAACACTGTGCTGACTAGCTGCAGTTATTGCTAATCTTTATTTCCATTTCATCACAAGCCATGGCTTCTTTTCTGTTACATCAGTATTTTAATGGCAAGGATTTTTTTCCTTAGTTATGTATACACTATATATGTACTGTAAGAATTGTGAAGTCTCTAAACCACTGTCAGAAGACCTACAAGGAAAAAGCTTAGTATATACTTGCTTTGTATCTCACACTCTTTCCCTAAATGTCTGCTACTGATCACTGTCAGAGGAAGATGTTCAGCTAGATGAATCATCTGAGTGAGCTCATACTGCACTTCATCATTTACCAGCCTAGAGCAATGGGGTTTTATGCCTATCCAGACTTGCTAGGTGGTTAAAACAGACTGTCACTTCTGGATTTGTTCTTTCAGTCTGCAGCAATATGTTAGCAGACCTAATAATGGTTTAAAGGGGAGGGCAGAAAAAAAATGTAAAAAATCAACACAGTGTTTTGTTTCCACAGGATAATAAAAGTAAAAGCTTATTTCAGACAAACTCAGCTGTAACCAAAAACATCAGCTACATGATGGGACTGTGCTTTTTGTGTCTTCTGGATATCTTCTGACAAAATTCCTACCCACTTTTGCCAGCACACAAAATCAAGTTGGGCTCTGTTCTGCTCACCATGTTAAGTATGGAAGCAAAAGAGAAATAAGTCATTGGAGCAGCTCAAAGACTCTTTTTGAATACACCTACTGCAGGTCAAGTTTGCAGTGGCCAGTGTTAGAAGCACTGAATTTCATGATGGACAATTTCAACAAATAGCCAAAATCCCAACAAGTCTTCATCCAGAAAATAAGAACATTTACATTTTTTCAGGCATGTTTTGATTTCAGAGTTCTAGACTTGTTTTTCTGTGTATTTTTGTTCTAACATTTTTGAATCCTTAAAAAAAAAAAAAAATTAAAACAATGACATTTCTTTCTCAGCATCACCCACCCTCAGCTGCAGCTTGCTCAGTAAAACAGCAGGGAGGTGAAAGCCTTGAAAGTGGCAGGGTTTTTTATAAAAATTCATGTTCTCAGTAGACTTAGCAAAAAAGTGACTAACACAGAAATTGAGACAGGTGATGTATTTTTAAATGAAGTAGCATCAAACAACAGCATTCCAGACTTACTTTCTTTTTAAGAGGGATATTGCAGTTTAACTATTCCAACAAATCTGTTACTACAGCATTTGTGAAATTTATCAAGATACAATAGCTTCTTTTTTACCACCAAAGGCATTGAATATTCTGAAAGATGCATGCTGATCTACTTCATAAAGAATTGTTTTAAGGAAAATAGAATATAATACCACATGACATGCAGTCACTAGGAAATAAGACATGTAAAAAGTTTATCTTGTCCTTAAAGAAAATTGATGAAGTATAAAGTAACAGAAATTTTAAGACCATGAGAATCTTACCAAGGCTAAAAGCTGAACTACCTTGCGATGAAAATAACTTTGTACCACCAGCTGTCAGGAAAGGGCCTGCACCAGGATCTGTCAAACCAAAGTTCAAGATAAAACTAGGATCTATTATAGCATGAGTTGCACAAAGTTTATGCCAAAAACACACAGCAGGATTAGAAATTGCCTGATCTCCTGCCATTCAAGAAAGGTCAGAATTTGAGCGCTGGTCAGCTTATGCTGCTATAAGAATAACTGAATAAGTACCCAGAAGATTTCAGAAAAACTATTAAAATATTGCAAGAGCATAGGCCAGAGCAAATTGCAGCAAAGTTGATCATTTATTCTTTGTTTTCCCACTGGTCCAGACACTGGGAATCTGCAATTACTTCTCAGATTCTGTCCAGTCTGTATAAGATTATTAAAGCTCTACCAGAAGCTACTTATCCTTAAAGTACAAGTTATTTTGTCTAAACCTGTCTCTGCAGGGTCTGGAACATGGCTGATCTTAAATACTACATTCAGTGAGACACAAAGGACAAAATTCACATGACTAAAGAAAACAGCGTGGGTACAGCTGTGTACTCCAGGGTCAATGGAGAGACAACCAATATGGGCAGTGCAATCTAGGATATGATTTACTTCATCCTACTTGTCTAAAATTACACAGACGAATCTCACCTGAGAAGTGCCTCTTCCTCCCCTGACTACAAAGAGCCAGAGTAGAAAAAGAGTGTCTACTCATGGCTGTGTGATGACACCCACACAACTGGAGCACGTTTCCAATTCATCAATAGCAGAGTCATCCCAGGGTAGCAGAGTCTTTGAAGCATTGTCTGTCACTAGGGATGGGATGGAGGTGTGGAGTGTGCTGGTGTTGGCTGAGATAGAGTTAATTTTCCTCATGGTAGTTAGCATGAGGCTATATTTTGGATTTGTGCTGTAAACAATGTTGGTACCACAGGGATGTTTTTGTTATCACTGAGCAGTGCTTACACAGTGTCAAGCCCTTTCCTGCTTCTCACCCCACCCCACCAGCAAGGAGGGATACACAAGAAGCTGTGAGAGGACACAGCTGGGACCCAGTGGAGCAAAGGGATATCCCATAACGTATGACATCATGCTCAGGTTATAAAGGCGAGGAAGAAGGAGGACTTTAGGAGTCATGGTGATTGTCTTCCCAAGTCACCATTACATGTGATAGAGCTCAGATTACCTGGGGACAGCTGAACATCTGCCTGTCATGGGAAGCAGAGGATGAGTTCCTTGCTTTGCTTTCCTCATATGCACATCTGGTGCTTTACCTGTTAAACAGTTGTTATCTCAACCCATGAGTTTTCCCACTTTTTCAATTCTGTCCCCCACCCCACCAGGGGAAGAGTGAGCTGCTGGGTGATTTTGTTGCTGGTGGGGGTGAAGCTATGATAGGGAGAAGTGAGAGCATTGGAGAATTAACAATTTTGCAAATTTTCAAACCTTTGAAAAGTTTTTAGAGTTGAGATGGTTCCCTGTACAGCAAACTTAGGTCTACTATCAAAAGTAACCAAGAGGAATTGAAACAACATCTTTATTCATACAACATACATTGGTATTACCAAAACCTGGATCACCAGCTCTGCACACACTGAACCAAGTGGCAAAAGATCTACTTTTTTAAGAGGAAACTTCTGCTAGAACTTTCTGTGAGATTAGCTGCTGGCACAAAAATAAGAGATAAATGTAATCTCTTCAAGAAGTTGAAAGGAGGAAAAGTAGTCGCAGGGAACCTCAGATGAGGTAGAGGACAGAGTCCTAGAGAGAAGAAAACTGAAGAGCAGGCAGACAGGAAGAAGTGCAAGGTCATGTATGAGAAATAACAAAGACATTTGCACATACTGTCAGGTCACCACTCCCTGGGAGGAAGAGTCGGATTTTATAAATGAGCCACTAGTTTTAGAGCCATTGTTTGTATGTTCACATATTTTAATATACTCATCTGATTATAAAAGTATGTCTTTAAGGCAACACAGTACAATGCCAGTAACACTTTAGTATCAATACTTGGCTGAACCTTCAAATAATTTTTTGGCATAATACAGGAAGGAAATCTGTTGGTTCCTAAAGCAGATGAATGCAGCAGTGCAGATGAAACAACCAATTATGCAGCAAGATTTTGTCAGAAGAGGTAGGTGACCAGTTTTCTCTAAAATCTTACCAAAATATGAAGTGGGATTTCTCATATATTAAGTGCTAAAGCTGAGCACTTAATTAGACTGTCAAATCTAGGAGGACTAGAAGTAGATTAAATGTTGGATATTTATATATAGTGATCAGACACTGCAGTGCAAAGGAAATATTACATGATCATTACTAATCTAAGTTTTAATTAAAATTTAAAAGCAGACAGGTTTTGCACTGCACACAAGGGAGACAAAGCTGAGTTCCACTGAGATGGGTTCAAGTGTATTTTTCTCATTTCTGAATCGAATTTGGCATCCAGACTTTCTAATGTTATTTTCAGCTTAAAGAAAATTCTTACATTTTTAGCAATTTACACAGAGGGCCATATTCCATTATTGTTTATTGGCCAGTGGAATTACCTCACACATCAATAAGACAGTACAAAGGTATCAGTGTTGATGAACACTTTCATTTTAAATCAGTGTATTCCTCTCCAAGAGGTCACTACTGCCTCCTCAAACCTGCATGCAGTGTCCAAGCAAAGTTCACCTCGATGTAAAGAAAGGGAAGAATATTTTAGTACCATCTCTCCCGCATGTATGCAGACACATAATAACAGCCAATCTTGCAGAGATTTTTGAATGAAGATTGGTGGCAATGCCCAAGGTATAACAAAAAACATAAGAAAATGCATTTTCATTCCTGTGTAGGGCTGATTGACTTATTCATTATGATTTCATTATGTGGTGAGTTTAACCCTTCTTCTATATATAAATTGTTTCCAATTTGTTTCTGACTTCTGTAAGAGTTATTCATTATTCATAAATATTGTATAAAGTGTTTAGGTGAACAATTTCAAGCTTAATGAATTTTTAAATCTCTGTTTCTTTTTCCTCTAGGAGTGACTGGCCCAAGTCACACAGAACTGACCTTAGCGAATAGTTTTCAGTGCATAGTGATACTCATTAAAGTTAGTATAGGTAGAGGTTTTTTTCTGAAATGAGAATAAACATAATAAACCTATCTGGTTAGAAATTTATGGATTATGAATATAAAGTATTGTTTGAAGAGCCTAAGGATTATTCCTTGAAAAGGAAAAGTCTGAATCTTTAATTTTTTTTTCCGTTTTTAGAAGAAAAGCCACAGCAGATACTGGGAGGCAACTAAGGGAAAGAAGCCCAAGACCTCACTTAGAACAAGCATATTGGACCAAACCTCCTAGATAAGAGAGCTGCTGGCCCTTCATGAATGTGCCATGTGGAAAAAGAGCTGGAGCAACCTGGAGGAGATGAAGGCTTGGGAGTCTGACAGAAAGGATGCTGTCTAGCAATTACCCCAGAGAAAAGTGATGCAAAGATTCAGGAGGGCCCCACATGTTGAGTGACAAGCTCAGGTCTCTGCACAAGAACAAACTGCCTGCACGCTACCACTGAGCAGGGGTGAGGGAAAATGGGTATCAGCAGGGAGGCCCCACAAAGGCAGGGAAGTGCTGCGCTTCCAGGTAACATTTGGGAGGCAGAAAAAGTAGGAGATGAAAAAAGATATTTTTTTTATCGTGGGGTTGTATCTTGCTTATATATTTACACTGTTATCAAACGGAAAACCAGGAATTTTATAAGAGTAAATGTTTCAGATTTTAGAGCACAAGGTGTCATTAACAACTGATATCTTAGAAGAACGTTAGGCCACGTACATAGAGATAAAACCTGCAGATAAAGAAATGTCATGAATATAGAAATTGAAAAGGAAAGTAAGTGCCCTAATAATAAACAAATGGGGAAAAAACCACTCATAGTTTCAGGATAAATAAGTCCTATGTTGAATATGTAAATGTGCTATAATTATAGATTAATGGTACAAAATGGCATAATTAGTTTTGATATGCTATATTGTTATTCACAATTTCCAAAAGTAGTGTTGTTAGAGAATTCAGCAGCTAAAGAGAAGTAATCTCATGCTTGAATTGATATTTGCTGACATTCCAAGTATGGGGATGACTAATAATGAACTGCATTTTGATTGCTGTGTTTTCAAGAGTGTTTAAAAATATATTGTATCCCCATATCTCTTCAAGCCCACGTATGCCCAGTCCAATGGTCCTGTGGATGCTGATAGCTTTTTTGAAGAATGATCTAAGAGAATAAGAACGAAGTTTAGAGGAACATGGGATAATATTAAGAGAGCATGCTAATGAACAACCCAAATGCAAGACTTTCTGCTACTGAGCTGTTGATCAGTCTAATGCTGAGCAAAAGGCCATTCAGAGGAACAGGAAGACATATCTTTAGTTTCTTACACAGAAGGAGGAAATGGAGACAGTTTCTACATTTCAGATTCTTTTGTACTTGCCTTTCACACAATACATGGAATGTACTCTGCTCCTGTAATCAATATTTGTAATGCAAATACATATTTCATAACTACCAATTTCCTGGAGAGCATTTTTCATAAATGTCTTATATGGCAAAGAGCAAGTTAATGCTGCATCAGATTATATATGGTAAGCAGAGCAGCCACACAAGGTACCAAATAGAAAAAAAAAATTAAAATTTTTTCAAAAATGTGTTTTTTTATTATGTGCTAACATACATGAACTAACCCAGGCATTCAAAATGGGATTTAAAAATGTATCATTACTGCTGCTTTACAAAATAAAACTTCTTGCTCTTTCCAAAACTCACTCTTAATCTCCTAAAGTTCAATTTAGGTTTTGAAGATGAAATAATACAAGTGGTACTTCAGCGTTTGACAAAGGCAGGAATTTTTTGCAACTTTTTCTGGGTGTTATTGTCCACTGAGCTAAAAAGTTAAGGCAGCGTGACAATGATACCAGGAGAAGGTAAATACATCCAGTCCCGGCTGAGTTCCTCCAGTGTAGCATGTCATAGGGTTTATGCTTCAATTCCTGGCTTCAGCAGCCATCTAAGAGAAGAATTTGTTAAGTACACAGATGTCTGGAGCAAACTGATTCCTTGGAAATTTGATGTAAAAACACTGCTCAATTTTTTATGAAGAGTTTGCCCTCTTTTATTTGAATTTAAAGAAAAACCTGCTTTCTCCTACCTCCTCATTTTTATCTTTCCATATGCCTCCATAATGATGTTATAATCACCTTGAAAATATGTGCAAGAACTGAATTCTTCCTTTTAAGATTATTTCAAAACTGATCTCATGAATATTTGCTTTCTACCATCACCACTGTTGCAGTAATAAATGATACTTTGGCCTTTAAAAAGAGACATGACTGAAATATTTGGCAACCTTTCTGTAATTCACAAGCTGCATGTCACAAGACACGTTCATTTCAACTGACTGTAAATCACTTTAGTTCGTAAAACAATTTTCCTGTAAGAGTATAAAATTATTTCTAGAAAACTTACATTAATCATTTACACTTAAATGGTTAAAATTAATTTAGAACAAATATTTTTCTCCCTGTCAAGAGCTTCCTGGGTTGTAGAGAAGAAAAATGAGGAAAAAAGTGCTATTTTTTTTCAACTAGTCTGTAAATCTGTTGCTTATTCCCAAAGCCCATGAACCCCTTTTGAATATCTTGCTGACTTCAGATAAACTAATTTAAAACTGTGTCCTACTCTTTTTGGTTCTCCTAATACCATCATTGATAGATGAATATCTTAAGGAGGAATTTCTTCATAATAGTTTAAAACAAATTGCTGTCCTTGGAAGTAAAGCTTAGAACAAGATGTTACAGCAAAAATTAAGTAGCAACACACATACTCAGAAATCTTCTAGTAATGATGCCAACTTACATAAAAGCAAAACCAGTCAAACAACAACAAAAAAACCCACAAAAAAATGCCCACAAAACAAAACAAAAAATAAACATGGTTCAACATGGACAACAGTGGAAATTTAGTTGAAACTGAAGTAAAATAGAAGACAGAAGGTAAGCTACCAATTATTAATCTAACATGTTTTGTTTCAAACAGTGTCCTCTCATCCTTCTCTTTGCTAGAAACAGTGTCCACCAGGCACACAGCAAACATGAAAATATGACTTCTAGTTCAGGAGGACCACATGCCACCAAGCACACAATGCTAAGAAGGTAAAAGGGCTCTGCTGCAAAAAGACATCAGGAAACAAACAAACAAAAAAACCCCAAAACAAGTCACATCAGAAGCATAAATAAATAAAAATTTAGAAAACCACTCAAGTTAATTACCTCAAAAATATCTAGTCCTTAACTATATTTTTACCTAATATATCTAATAGATAATAATTTATGTAATTTATAAATTATAAATAATAGATAATTTATATCTAATAAAAATATAAAATATTCAATACAGACATTAGTAAAAGCTTTACTTTTTTCAGGACCCACTATATAAACTCCCATGAGAATTTGTCCTGCTCTTTACAAGATGGAGAGAACAGATGCTGTCCCCTATCCCTTCCAGTGAAGATGGCCATCACCAAGTACAGCTTATCAATACTCTTGTGGAAAGGATGAGAACAACTGGATACTAAATAGAAAAAAGAAATACACACTTGAAAAAAATGAAGCATGGGTTTCCTGCAGGTCTGTCACCTCCGACATCCCTGTGCAGGAAGCTTCACATAGCACTTGTCCCTGATATTCAAGCAATGTAAGTGAGTACTGGTTTTCCATGCAAGCATGATTACTTTAGATATCAGTGTAGGTGTCCTAGTGAGATGAAGTGAATACTAGCTTTTCCACTCATAAAATGTTGCCCTGATGAAGTATTATTTTCATAAGTCTGTTTGCATAACTTAGATTTAGAAAAGCTAAGTTAGAAAAGGCTAAGTGAAAGAAAAGCATTAGAAAAGGCTAAGTGAAAGAAAAGCATTAGAAAAGGCTAAGTGAAAGAGCCACAAGTACTATTCACATGTCACTGTTAATCAGCCAGAAGTTACTAAAAGGAAATTTTGCCAAATTTGCCTCACTTGTATGGGCTGCTGGACAAGAAGCAAATCCCTGGGAATTTTTTTAATCCTCTGAACTAGTGGTTTTCAAACTATAAGGCCAGCCTCAAAATATAATTCATGAACTACCAAGAAATAATTTTAATCACAATTAAACTAGCATCATGCTAATACAACATTTAATATTTGGTATTTAATTTAGACTGTAACTGGAAAATATTTAGGAACAACAAACACAGAGATGATGCAAGTGCAAAATGAACCATTCTAACCATTGTCTTAGAATAATTTAGATTACAAAAATTTCTTTGTCCCATGGCAGTCTACAACAGAGGTACAATTCTTGTATTAGTAGCTAAAAGGTTTGTTCACTTTATTGGCTTTCACTTTATCCTAGTTTTGATTTTCTAGTCCAAGTTATACCATTTAGAAGCTAGAACATCCTTTCCACCTTTGGAAAGAACACAAAAGATTAACTTCAGAAAAGTGAATAAAAATTAAAAAGAACACAGTAGATGCAGTTTGTAATAAAATCATCAGTTCTACTTACCTGAATTCACTAGGTGGTTAAGAACTGTTTCTAGTTCACTAGAACTTGTGTTTTCTGCCTGTGCACCCTGAAACATGCTGTGGTGCAAAAGTATCCGTGGCAAATTATTTATCTTTTCTGATGACTAATTTATCTGACAAAAGCATTAACAGATGCTAAAATTTTATTATATAGAGTGCCAGTCACACATAGGCACTACATCGGGAGGAAGCACCTCTCCTGAAATTTCTTGACCAAGTCCTTGTTGCAGGTTCATGAGTCAGAAGGCTTTTTACTTTTATAAAGTCTGCACTGCCAGGCCTGAAGCACATTACATTTGAAAACTGCTGAAGATGTCATCTCAGAGGCAGCACAAAATAATTGCCACATCCAGTGCAACTAACCCTACACTCCAGAGTTTTTACTGTACCTCTCTGTGAGAGCTTCTCCAGAACGATCCTTAGGCGCTGAAGTACAGGGGGTGAAATGTCATATTTATAGAAGTCTTTTACTGGCACTTGCTGACATCTCCCAAATATTCCATCTGCAGGAGAGAGAAACAGAAAAGGAAAAATGTACATTTCATTTTCTGAGAGGAAGAAATGCATGATGAGATGCGCATTTTCAATGTACCCTAATTATACACTGAAGAAACCTTTTAAAAGACACTTTAAAAAGCTATCAAAGGACTACTGAAGTCATGAGATGGGGTATTTTCTATCAACATAAATAAATACTGGAAATAATATTAGTTGGAGGAAGATTCTATTGTACAAGTTATGCATACAGTTTATTTTATAAAGTAATTTCAGAGTTCTGCCTCCCAAATCTTTTGATGTAAGACTTCTTTACTGAAAATTCAGTGGGAAAAAAAAGCTTAATGTTCAGTGCCTACTATGTTTCAGATGAAAAGCACAGCAACCAGAAATATAAATATTAATTTGCAGAAACTATAAGGATTCGCTGAAACATTTTTAATGCAGGAGCTGTGTGTTAGTCATTGGTAAATGAGAGCTGAGTCCGTAATGGCTAGCAAAGGCTCATTTCAAGAAATACCCTCTAATGAATGCAATAAAAGAAAGCTGCTCACAGAACAATGAGATATTAATGTGGCCTAATTTATTTAGCTCCATTCCATTTGTCTAAAATGACAGACTCTTCTCATCAACGTCTTTTCAAATCACACCTTCTAATTAATTTAGCTTCTTATTAGTCTTTATTTAGAGAATTGTTCATTTTGAGACAAGCTTCCTGTGTATGTGTGGGAGGAACAGGGAGTTCAAACATTCAAATTACCTTTCTCTCTTTCATACAAAAGACTAATTCAGAGCCTAGGTGCTTCACACACAATCTGACCATCTGCAACTCTAGGCCTCTGAGAAAGAAAGTGGTTTCATTTATTGTTCAAAACAGTTCTGTTCTATATAGTGATCCAAAGGAAGAAATTTAAATGCAACAAGTTTAATTAGCAAAATACTCTACTGCAGCACTATTTTTAACACAGTAATTACTACAGCTCTGATATTACATCTATGCTCAAAAAGGATAGCTACATCAGATTAGCAGAAAATAACAGCAAGCATTAATTTGCAAATGTCCATTACTTTCTGTGGTACTTCTCTGAGCTAAAAGACAACAAATGGGAAATACTGGCCCAGCTGTTCACTAAATAAAAATAATGGCACAAAAGAAAATAAACCAATCCAGGATGCAGAAAAAGGACATTAGTAGCCTTCACCGTTGAACACAAATACCTCATTGAAATTATCCAACTTTTGCTTTCTTTGCCTTTCCAATCCTGTCACTTAAAACTGCCAAATTAGGTTAAGCCAAAAACTCACAACCAATTTTGTTTTAGGAATCTAGACAAAATTTAGAAACTGCACGCCCTTATCTGGTTTGGTTTTCTGCCATATAATGTATGAAACAGCCTAAGAGCAGATTTAAATATTCATCTCGATTTAAAAACCTGTTGCAGTTGGAAATAAGTATGCAAATGTCAGTCACTTCTAAATGAATGGATAACAGGAATAAATAAGGTTCTAATTATGAAAGGGATATAACAAGATTTTAGTGTTTCAAAATAAGATTGTTCAACATAAAATATAACTTGAAATAGCCAGGTCTGGCTTAGAATACCACGATTACTGATTATAATGAGGAAAAATTCTATGCTTGTATAAACAATATTTCACAATTTTTTAAAGGTAATGTCCCTTAAAAATAATTTCAATTTTATTTTAGAGTTCAGAAAGGCATACACATTCAGCACAAACTGAATTTTTTTCTGTATTAAGTATCATTTCAGAAAATCTCCATGGATGCAAAAGCTAATTCACCACAAACTCTAAAAAAGACACAACCTTTTTTCTAAAACCACGGTTTTCAAAAACCTTTAGACTACTGCATTTCAATAGAACAAAACCTATTTAAATTCTAAAATTAACAATTAGCACATGAGTCTGAGCTTCATTATACAATCTATCAAAAAACACAGGGACTGCTTAGGGAGAAACTGCAAGTTACATTGGCTTTTGTACTTGAAATATGGGCATAATAAGCTTTGAAGAGGCTGCAATCACAAATAGAGCTCCACTCTGCTCTGCTAAATGCTGCACTAGGAGAGGGGAGAAGGAGTTGTATGCCCCAAGGAACAGTTGGCAAATACCATCTCTGAAACACAGAGGGTCTTTATTGGGGGGATTACAGCTAGATGGGAGTTGTGCAAATAGTAGATTTCATAGTTCAGCTTTTTTTTCTAAAAGTACGAATTTTCCTAGGTTCTTCTATTTATTTCTGAGGTTTTTAGGTGGGGCTGACTCTTAAAGTATTTTTTCATTATTATTACTAATATTACTATTTATTATATTAAAAGGTTTCTGTGGCAAGATTTGAAACCTAAAAAAATTAAATTCAGATTTAGCATTCAATTTTTAGTATACCTTCTAATTAAACTTCCTTAAAATTACACAGATTGTGGGTGGGAGAAAAAAATTGTAGAAGTTCCCCACCCACCCCCTTTTTCTTTCCTATTTCTTTTCCTATTTGGCAGATACGGTCCTAATTCAGCAATGTCTTTGGTCCATCAAAAAACTCATTTTCACTTAAATTACAGCTTATATTAAAAAAACATCCACTTTAATCTGCCATGAACTATCCCAAAACCACTGTGATATTTCCAGTGAGGAAATATTCAGTGCATCTTTCCAGACCAGCTGGAACGCATCACCCACCCTGGTGTAAGGGTGATGTTGGGTTACTCGAGTGTCTTGGTGCCCCAGAATCATGTCGTGCACCTATTTGACCTCTAGAGCCTCCAAGGAGCAAATGGCCCAAAGTTGTCATAAAGTAAAAAGGAAAAAGCAAAAGCTCCCAGATGTCACAGTTAATGTCAGATGGCAGAGGAAGTTCAAACCATGAGTGAATCTTTAATAACCACCATCCACTGTATGCATATAGCCCTAAAGAAGGTGTTCGTCCTGAACTTTGATTAAAATTGTGTTCTGAGAAGGAATGAAATATGCAAAAGACATCTGCTCTTTACACATGCCCAGAATGAGGCAAGGTTGAGACAACCAATCAATATACACACATGATTGCTAATCAAATGTTATCATTTGCTAACCATTACTAAAATTAGAATCTGGTATTTCCTTGACAATATTTTATACTTAGACCTGGAAACATCTGCATTAACAATATGATAATGATGACTTTTAGACAGCTTTTTTTTTTTTTTCCCCTACATTTGTTTCCAAAGAACTGACTAGAACAGAAAAATAATAAACCCAAGGAGACGGTCGGATGCTTCTTTATGTATCTGGCTATTTTGCTAATAAGTTTATGCATAAATGTTTACAAGCTGCTATTTTAAATCTTGAATTTTGACAAACATATTACAAAGTTGGATGCCAAGATGAAAAGATAAAAATTTAATGTAACCCAGGTGCCCAATAAGTTCTCAAATAGTGGTAGATGAATCTCTTTAGTTTACTAGAGACAATACCCTGGAGCATGATACATGTATATACTGAATATTTATCAATGCCTAGTGAAAAAAAAAAACATCTGAAAGGACAAAACACAAGTTCTGGAAGGAAAGGTTTTGAGGAAGGGTTAGAAGCAAATAGAGAACTTGCACCTTAATTCATTGTTATCACCCATTTTGTGATTAATTAGTGGATATTTATAATATCTAATATCTGCGAAGGAGGGAAGCACTGCTTTGCACTAGTGACTGACATCTAGGTACTGAATTATATACAGAAGAGCATGAAAAACTATACTTTGGAACACAGCTTTGAAGTGTCTCTTTGCCAGCAGGTTCAGTTGGTAAGATAGGCATCATGTGTTTGACAGGTACCGAAAAGTCTTTGGAAACTTGCACTGAGTGACCACCTTCATGTTGAAGGTAAGGTCATCCAATTAATTTCCAGAAGTGTTTCCTCACACTAACAAAACACCACCGTATAATAAACTGTCCTTGTCTGGAGAAATGTCTCATCCTGGAAGCACCAAGGATGGATAACCTGAAAACTGACACTACGATGTATCCAAGACGTGGCACAGTTTTGAGTAATACCAGCAAAAAAAAAAAGAATTGGTTCTTGTTGAGTGAATTTTGCTACTGAGAAAAGCTATGAGGACTCAGAGAGACACTGGAATTTGTCTGCAGACTGATGAAAGCCTGATAGATGCAAATTAAAAGGTTATGTTCTGCACCTAGACCATTTTCCTACCTAGAAAGTTTGAACCCAATGATCCTTGAGGTTCCTTCCAGTCTGGCATTCTAGGAACTATTTAGATCTACATGCAGTGAAATTTTCACAGTGCTGCTAAGTGACCTTTGCACAGGAGCCTTCAAGCAGAGGCTTTGAAGCACCCAGTTCTGCTCTTCCAACTTCCTGCAGCAACAAGAAAGGAGAGGGCTCTCCAGTGGCAATATTCACACACATGGATCGACCACCATTTCAGGTTCCTTACCCTAATTAACTGACAGCTGTTAAAAAATTATAAAGAGCTTAGTATAAAACATTTTTCCCCATATTGTAGGCATCATGCTTTGCTCCTGTGTCATAACAAACAAAAAAGTCTGCAGCCCCTGCAGCGTGTCAAATGGCATCTGCTGACACCTTTGACTGGATCTTTTTGTCCTTGCAGTTAAACAGAGAATTTCCTCCAATGCCTCTGCAGACTATTCAGTGGACATCATTCTTCAGCCACTAAAACTTCTGTAAGAAAATTATTCTTTCTTCTCACTGAGTATGGACATTACTTCACACTCCTTCCCCCAGATATTGGTTTAGGGCACTGGAAGGTCCAAAAGTAGCCCAGGACTGATGAAAAGCCCAGTGCTTGATGTATTATAACCCAAGGTTAAAGCCTGAGTTGCCTGCTGGAAAGATTAAATCATTTTCCAATGGGAAGCATAACATTTGCATCTCAAAAGTCTCATGATACTAGACTTCAAGGTCACAGATGTGGAATGTTTTAGTATGAAGGAGACTGTTAAAGTATTTTACTCTTCTGCCTACTATTTCTCTCCAGTAAGGTGTTTGTTTTCAAAATCCCTTTTAAAAAATAATAGATTAAAAATGGAAATGTTACGGTTCCTTGAAGAGAGCAGTAAGTTGTATACCAGGAGGCTTACTTGAGAAGAAATAGTCCACAAATCCACATTCAACACCTAATAGTAAGCTCTTCACCAAACAGCGTATTTTTAATATTCCATTTATTAAGAAAGATGTTTTCATAATTTATACTTCTGATTTTAAATTCTCTTTACAAGAGAGGTAGAGATGATACAGATGGAGCAACAGTGGCTTCTACAGTGTCATTTCTCACACAATGTTCTAAAAATATTACTCCAATGCTTTCAAACAGCAAACGCTTTCAATATCACTGCAGTGCTTGGTCAGAAAAGCTGTAATCCCCGAAAGCTGCACAAAAAACCTGCAACGGAGACTGCAGCCTTCCTGGGAGGCAACCTCCCCGTGTTTAAGTTTTAAAAGCTTTTTACCATTTTATTTTGCCTACCCTTGTTCAGCCCTAGCAGCCTTCAGTCATTTCCCTGTCAGAGCAGTAACAGTGGCATCTAGTGGACACTTTCCTGCTCAGGACTCAGACCTGGAGCACACTAATCCCCACACAAATTTATTACTTTCAGATCTGTTTGACTTCATCTGGAACATACAGCTATGCAGTGACAGCCACACTCAGTCTACCCTATCCTAGAGGCTGAAAGGCATGTGGAAGTTAACTTAATATTAAGAATACAGTACCAAAAAAAACCCCAACCCAAAGTGCACACAGATTGTTTTTAAAAGTCTGCAATGGTATTCTGCTTTCCCTAGTGTGTAAGGCACTAAACATTATGTAATAAAAGTAAATCCTCAGCTGTAAATATAACAGAAAGCATTTTTCACAATGTATGTTGTAGATTTTACAGAAACACCATAAGAAGCAGAAAACTACAATGTAAGATGTTCTAAACTTGAACATTTGTTTTATTCAACAAGAAAATACTGTGCAGTGGTTACTCTTGGTAACAGCCTAGTAAAGAAACTCACCCCAGTTACTATATACAATGCTGTCAAGAATGCAAAGGTAACTTCATAAATTCTGCTGAAAACCAGGCCACCTAGAAGTCCTGTAAAAGGACTCTAGCAGGATTGAATGCCTTTCCTCACCTTTTTAGACATAAATATTTAAAGAAAAAAGGGCACAGCCCACAGAGAACCTAAACCTTGACAGAGAAACCTAAAACCTCACAATATTTCTTCTGACTGAAAGAACTGGATTGCACATTAATGGAAGTGCTCATCTTAAAAGATAAATTTCACGTTAGGAGCAGCATTAGTTAGCTGTGGTGCAAGAAGTGTGGAAGGGTGGGATTTGCCAAGTTAAAAATCATCCTGGGGCATGTCTGAGGGTGAATCATTCCTCTGGGGTATATAGTACCCTTGTCTCAAGGATTAGTTGTGAGAGAAAGTTCTGAAGTACTCTGTTCTTTCTTTATAAATAAATAAATATCCTTTTAAACGATACAACCTTCAACATAGGGGAAATATCAGGCCAGGAACTGTTTCTGTGCTAACCTGCTAAAATAAGTAGTGGATCATACAGTCCCAAAATATTATGCATACTTTCACTCAAAAGGTTTTTTTTTAAGTTACAGCAGAAATATGGAAATTGTGAAGAAAGTAAATAAAAACTTCTGATCTCTTTTGTCTACAGGGAAAGGAGAGAAGGGAAGGACAGTGGAAAACCTAGCTACTGTTTAACAAAGCAAGAGGAGAGCAAGCAGGAAGCAAGTGCTGCCTGCTTCCAAAAATCCCCTAAGCTACTCAGCTAAAAGAATGAGAGGACCAGATTTCAATGTCTACTTTCTGTGATTCAGTGCACAGAAATGAATCTCAGTCTTAACAGGTTGTATGCAGGCCTGCCAGTCACTGAAATCCCACCATGTCTTGGGAGTAAAGGGCAGAAGGGAGTATAAGGAAAGGAAAAAGTAGAGATGAAAAGGGAGCAAATCTTCAATTTTTGCTGCTAGAGCTAGTGTTCCATCTGAATAATTCTTGAACAACTTGGTACTTCTAAGAGAACCAAATTTAAATTTTCCACAGCCAAGGCAACTATGTGGAATGAAAGCTATGGGTTTGGCTCCATGGTGAGAACAAGAATGAAAAAAACATTGACTGAACATCTTTCACATCCAGGTGACCACCTACAGTCTGTAAGCCACAGAAACCACCTTTTTCATCACAATGACCAATCCAGACTTGAGAAAACCTTTGAGAAAAAGCCTAAGAAGTTCTAATTCTAATAATAAAGGGCTTTCCTAAGCAAAATTATATATTCAATATTGGCTATGATGCCTCTAAAGAAAAAAGAGCTCACAATCAAAAACATCTGAACATTATCTCCTTTTTTTGGTCAATATTGGTACTAAGGAGAAAAAAGAGGAAAGATTTAAACATATAAATCCTATTTCAAGAGAAAAAATACTTTAAATTCAAGTATAAGTGAAGGTATTAATAGGTTTACAGTAAAGCTCTCTTTTTCTTCATCATGTTTAGTCATTGGACTGCAATATTAATTTCTAAGTTAATACTATACACTCCTATCTCATTAGTTGGAAATGTGAGCCATGTACCACCCACCATCTACAGAAAGCTATTTCTTTCCAAAAGACAGACAGAATACTGCACCAAATTCTGACCACATAATTACAGGAAAATATAAATAAACAACAGAAGTTCAGATAAAAAGGAGAGATAGGAGGTTGCCACATAGATCCTTAAACACTGAACATCTGGTTCTTTGCAGGAAAAGACTAAAAGTTTATGCAGCCTAGTTGATTAATTATTTATGACATTGGGAGAAATGGAGTGAAAAGACAAAATGAACACCCTGAACCAGAACAAGTTTCAAGCAGGGAGAAACTATTCTAAAGCTGTTCAGCTCACTCCTGGAAGCGTAATGGAGCTCCTATTGCTTGCACTGTTTAAAATTAACACAGAGCAATGAGGAATGGTGAAACATGAACAGTTCTTTTCTATTTTACTCAATATGCATTTATGAACAGAGGTTACTAGAGGAACTAAGAATTTATTTAAGGAAGAAATGAGATGCAAATATACTAATGCTTATTTATGCACACTAATTTTCCAAGTATCACTGAGATGTACTTCAGCCACTTCAAGGATCCACATTATGTTTTTGGTTGCTGCCAAGAACCACTTTGGTGCTGGCAATGTCTTTACTCTGTGATCAGACTATGGCTGCTCTTGCATCTGTATTCCCAAGGCAAAAATAACTCAGCAAGAAAACATGTTTAGCAAAGTGAATTTCAGAATTAATTTTCATTTTTTAATAAAAATAAAGTAGTGAAAGTTTTAACTTGTGCTACATACCAAAAGCTTATCTTTTAATAGTTAGTTATTGCAGGTTTGCAGGAGACTGTGTCCTCATGAAAACATAGCTAATGACAATTCATCAGATGCACTACCTTAAAGTTAGAACAAACTTGGTTTATTGGTGACTTTTGCCAAGCTTGGAGGTTCTAGTTCTTTGCTTCAGTTTTAAATACTGAGACAGCAGATTACTTCTGTAATCTGAGCTAATGAATTTATTTCAAAACTGAATTGACTTCAGACATGCATGAAATTATAGTAATCAAGTTCTCCATCTTGTTTCCCTAGCTGCAAAGTATTCCAAAAATTATGGAAAATTATGTTATGTCAACCTGAAACACCAGCAGAAATTTTAAATGCATTCTTTTATGAAGGGTTGGGTAACCCCCTATAAACTAGAGTAACTTCACAGAGCACTGCACCCTGTGAACTGGTCAAAAGTGTTTTGAGGTATCTCAGAAATCTCATCACACTTAGAGAAGCCACAGCCCATCAACCTCCCTCTTGCAGCTTACACATGGGCACTAGAGGAGCCAAGAACCTCACCTCAGACTTCCACAGAGGGATGCTAACAGTGCATGCTGAACACTCTGGAGAGTGTGAAAAATTTGACAGTTTTCAAGCCAGCTGTGCTTTAAAATAGCTGAATATGATGATACATACCAAGGACCACCTATCAGAAGCTGCATTTGGAAAAGTTATTTCTATCACAATGAATTAGAGTTCTGGACACAGTTGTCCCCTCGCTGCGTGACAGAGCCTGAGCACTGCCCATAGCTTTGCTAACAGCAATAGGTGAAGGACATGAGACACTGCAGTCTCCTTCACTTGGTTCAGACCCCAGTTTTCAGTCTGACACAATACCAGGGCAAAAACATTAAAAAGATTTGTGGCTATAAAAGCTGGAATAAGGAGGTGACATCATTTAGTATGCAGCACTGATGATATCAGTGTGGGAATATAGAGTTCCAGTGTCTGAATTTTACAGTCAGTGATAAATTTTGGAACAGACACCGAGAGAAGCAAAAGAGATTATCTAGATGCTGGAAAAACACCTTTTCCAGTGCAGTAGTCTTCAGGACAGATGATCTTTTGCCTCCCTAAGGAAGCCTGCAAACAGCTGAAATTATATGGGAACAGAGATCTGAAGCAGGACTGGGAAGAACTTTCAGAAGTATTTAGTTCTCTTCAGTTTTGTGTGTTACAGTTCACAACAACTTTTAAGATTTGCAGTGCCCAAAATTATGGTAAGAATGAATATGAAAAACAAGATTTTTCTGCTTTTTCAACAGGAGCAGAGACTCCTCATATGTGAAATGTGCACTCTCAAATTGGTCCCTATTTTATTTGCAGAATAGATAAAACTTACAGGAAATATTTAATATTTGAGCATACTTGTAAAATTCTTTTTAAAAATCTGTATACACTTAAAAGCCATTATTTAACTGGAGTTTTGGAACAGCATTTAAGCTGCTTTATATTCTCCTGCCATTTAAGTGATTAAATACAGAAGTTGTGCACTTAACACTTATGCTCTTCAAAGAAGACAGGATAAATAAGAATAATTTTGAACAAAATATTCATGCCACAAAAGAAGAAATAACAGTTCAAAGATGCAAAATTAAAATATTTGAAAGCCAGGACTATGGGATCAGCAAAAAAAAAAAAACCACTGAAATATTTTACTAATGAGTGCTATACTGTATCTTTCTCAATTTCTCTCTCATACTTATATTGCTTATGAAGCGCTAGATTCTTTCTTGGGATAACAAAAACTACACTGAAAATAGTATATCCGTCTGTTGTCTCTTCTTATATTCCAGCTGAATGCTCTTCAGATAGAAACGCTCACTTTTTTTTCAGGTATGTTTTGATAGAGTTAACAAAAAAGGACTGTGATCCTAAGTGAAGGAAAATGCCTCTCCCCGGAATCTGTTCTGAAGCTTCACTGGATTACTGAAAAAAATAACACACATTTAAGTAATATTGCTGAATTTATGACACTTGTTCAATAAATATCTCTCCATCTAGATCCCTGAAGAAAGATGGATTTCTTCAGCATTTCACCTCATACTGCTCTTCCAGTACTTTGCAATTCCCCAGTCATTCAACCAGCCCAGCCTATGTCCCCATTCCAGAAAGCAGAAAGGTTTGCAAAGGGACAGCAGCTCAAGGGTGGTGACATGGACATCACCCAAGACCTCTCCAAAGGTGAAGACATACACAGAAATGCACACTCACAAATTACAGCAAGGGGATAAGCCAGCATGTTAAAGGTGGGAGAGGAAAAAAAACCATGAATCCTGATGAAGGAGAAAGCTTCTATCCAGCTTCTCTCTCTAGTCATACTTCAGCTCTAATTTTCCAGTCAATAAAATGCTTCAATGAGAAAATGTAATTTGGATTACTGAAACTGCAAAGATTTCCAAACCATTTAGAGACGGAAACAGTTTTCAATGCATCTAGACATTTTTGTTTAATCTACAATAGCATTGTCCCAAAGACATCAACCAAGCCAGTATTTTTTAAATGTGTCTTTTAATCCAGCTTCTATCTAGAAACTATAGTAATTTTACAATGTGTTTCATTTATTTCTTCACTGTCATTAAGATCAGGAACCAGACACAAGTGTTAGAAACATTTGCTGTTATTTTCAGTGTTCATGAATGGGCAGTGTTGGAAAGGAACATCCCATTTCCCTCACATCTGGAGCATCAGCCTTTCAAACAAAACCGTTTACCCCGAAGTTATGAAAGGACAGTCCAGACAACAACCTACAAATTTCAACAAATTCGAGATTTTTTAAGTCAATACCCTACATCTTTTTCACAAATTTGCAGCTAAGTTCATATTCTGCCTAAACCATTGACTGCTGTCATATTTGGTGCAACTTGTTATGGGTGGAAAGATAAGCAGCAGGGCAGCAAAAAGCGGAGGTTTATCTATGGCAGCTAATCTCCTCAATCAACAGCACTCAGCTCTGCTTAACAGCCGTTGCCAAGTAACGGGGAGCAGCTTTTCTTATCGGCTTCATAATGTTTCATTGACTATTCAGACTAGAATAGAAAGCTGTGACACTCGGGGTTATAAGCAGCACAAAATGAAAATGGCATATTATGTGGTATGAAGAAGAGAAATCTTTTAGCCCTCACCTTATCAGGCCAGTGACTGTTACTCAAAAAAAAAAAAAAGGAGGAAATAATAAAAAAAAAAAGGCAAAAAAAGAATCATCTGTCATTTTCTGCTCTGCTTATTTTAATATCAGAAAACAAACAGAAAAATATATCTACATAAACAAGATTTTTTAAAAAATTGTTTGCAGGTCCTCAGTGATTCACCGATATTACTGATACCTCTTATACAGAGAGACAAGGGTTGCACAGATCCCTATTACATCACTGAAATGCAAGTGGTGAATGCTTATTCTGAAACTACTGCAGCAGCTTCTATATGCTGAGGGATGTTTTTTCACAGTAGGTGGGATAACCCTCAAACCTTGATAACCATGACCAGAATAAGACAATCTATACAAAACTGACAACATTATATTTCTTTAACAAGATTACTACTTCTCTCTGTCTTCATCGCTGCACAGGTTTTGATTTTCTGTTTGAATATTGATACTCTTCATGTACTGGAACAGGAATAGCAAAGCCTTATTGCAACTCCTCTGATTATGATTTTTTAGTATAATCACCTTTTCTGATTATCTGGTTACTCAAAGTTAAATCTGGAGCCATCCAGAACTATGATGAATTATAGCTGTCAGTGTATTTGCATATTATAATCAGCATATACAGAATTATATCATTACCCACCACAGGAAAAATGGTGAGAGAATATTCTTAGTCACATTCAATGTATCAGACAACTTAATGATATTGCTTCCACATCAGAAAATACTTTTTCCTTATTCTACCCTAAAGAATGACAAACCATCCCAAAGTCACCGTACCCAGAGAGCTATGACTCAAAGTTATGTCTTCCATATATTTACCAATGCCCAGAAAACAGAAGGAATATTCTGCAGCAAATTTTATACTCATGGAATTCTCTGCCTTTCACACAAAGTTCAGGGTAAAATTTACAATCATTTGAGGTTGCAAGTACTTCTGAAGGATGTTGTGCTATTCAGTGTCCCTCTTCACAAGCTTCCATGCATTCAGTTAGTATTATGCACATGCCTAAATTTATAGTCATTGCAAGTCTCCCAAATGCTACTTGGAATAATTAGTTTAAAATAACTCTTTGCTTCAGCAATTGTTTCTACTGCAGCCTCAGTGTTACATGGCTGCCTTGCTTTACCAAAATTTTAGAAAAACCTGAAAAAATAAAAAGCAGTTGCAAACTACTGCAAGGGTCGTATCACACTCTTCAGGAAAGTGTAAAGCTCTGCTGGAATATGGAGCCCTTAGGATGAATATCAGCTACTGAAGCATAAACATGCCTTTCTTTGCCACTGAAGTTTCCTATGCAGATACAATTTCAAAGTATTAAGTGGGCTTGGGTTGAAATGGCTTATATGATCATGATATAGTGTGATACGGATATGGGCTTTCTTACATTTAGAATTAATTAATTTCACCCAGGCATAATCACCAGTCTCCTTTCAGTGAAAACAGACTTGAGATACTCCTAAAGCTCATCACACTCTCACTAGTAAAACTGCAGTTTTATCTTGACAATGTATTTAGTTGATCTAAAGAAGCATTATCCTCCACCTGCTCATCCCCTTCCATTTTTCACCATTAATGAGAACAGAGAAGTTTCAAATAAGAGAAAGTACTTTTTCTAATAGCAAATAAAGGCAATGTTTATTCTCACAGTTAATGGCCTGATTTTTAGACAAAAGCATTTTTAAATCTAATTCAAACCTCCAAAATTTGCATAAGAGATTGGACAGATAAGTTAGGAGTGTACTGCTACAGGTTTCCTCCCAAACTAACAAAGAGAGAGAGGCACATGATGGTGATTTGGCTATACAAAATTCTAAATTCTCAAATCTATGTCCTTTGATATGAATGAAGACACAAAGTCCTGGAAAATGGCTTAGTCATAACAAAATAACAAATTAGAAACTATTAGGATCTAATCTTAGCTGAGTTTCTATTATCAGTTTTCTGATAAAAAAAACTTGTCTTTAATGATCAACTAAGAGGAGATATTACACCTATGTCAACTTGCTTGACCACAACAATAAAGTGTAATAAAATTCAAATTGAGAGCTTTTGTTTTTTCTTCTACCACTCATATAGATTAATTAATAAATTTATTACTGATTTGAATGTATTGATTGATCAAACACTGAATTCCAAATATATTCCCTTCACTGAACTTTAGTATTCGCAAATAAATTCTCTTCATTACACTTTCATGAAGATATATAATCTGTAGGAAAAATTCTGGGAACAGCAGTAATTTTGTTTCCTAGGACTTCTGCTTTTTTACTTTGAGTCAGGGCAAGAGTGTTAACATCTTAGTCATGAAGAGGTAACAAGGTTCATTAAGCACAAATTATGGCATAGACTGAAAGAGGCAGAATAACGTGTTTTGTCTTTGCATCTCACAAGCAAGTGCAGCCTGATATAATTGAGAGGCCTCTTCAGTCATGACCACATAGAAGCATTGCAGGAGATTGTAGGACTAAAGTTTCAGTCCCACCAAGAAGACTGCACCTGCCCATGGGGCAAAGCATCGTGACGCTAGGACTTCTCCATCACCTGAAGTTGCTCCTTAAACAAAAATTAAAACACACACACAAAAATATCTGTCAGTTTATAAAGAGTATCACGTTTTTAAAAATCCTTTTAAATTTCTCTTTGAGCAATGTATAATTGTTCCTTTGCCATATCAGTAGCAACATTACTATTCAACATTCACATCAGGATCTGTAAGGGCAAGATTTTCAAAGCTGAACACATACACTTAAGGAGTAATGGAATAAAAGTATCACATAGGCATAGGCAGGGAGATCCACAAGCTGATGTGTGCATTAAATCAGTCATACAGGTTTTTTCATTAGCAAGCAAACACTAACTGCGAGTGCAGATACAAGAAGCCTTACCATATTATTATGTACAACCTATGGAAAGCAACTAGATCAAAATGAGGCAGAACTTAATGCTGCTGTTTTTATTTCTGTCCCAAAGGGTGGGGGTTTTCTTCCAAAAAAATAATTCTAAGATCCATGGCATATTGTTTCAGTCCATTCATGTTTTCAGTATCTGGGGTGGAAAATGGGGGAAAGGAATTGGCTGAATAGAAGATAACGATAAGCAGATACTAGAATAAAAAATTTTGCACAGCAACATGAAAAAAACTGAATTTATTTTTGGTATACAGTCTTATACTGAAAAATAACAAGCCTGGAAGTAATTACAGGAAAATATAGTTTCCATACAGATCTATCATTAGGCATCATTCAAGTAGAACCATTAGAAGCGCGTTCCTTTTACCTAAGGGCGAAGCACTTATGCTAAGCTGCTTCCATGCATTTAAGGAATTGTTTTCAACAGCACTCTGGAGTTGTGTTTCCTTTTTTTTTTTTTTCTCATAAGAAGGTTTCAGAATAATTTCTACAAAACCAACATGGATCATCTTTAATTACTGCATTGCAACCACGGCTATTTAAAAACTCAGTCTCAGCAAAGTAGATGACAAACATTAATGAGCAGTAATGCACACATGGTATTGTAAATGAAAGGATAATGAAAGCAATTTATTTGAAAATTAAAATATGATTAAGAATGGCAGTCTGTACAAGGACCCAGATGCCACAGAAAGCAACCAATGTGTAAGCAGACTGTCATTAATTTGAGAACTGTATGAAATTGCTTTCCTTTCTTGGACAGTTTTTAATATAAAGTGTCTTTACTAATGGACAGCATGTATACACTGGAAGCCAACAAGACCTATTGAGGTTTTTAGAAGAAATAAAGAATACTAAAGGGAGAATCTCCAAGAGAAGACTCTCCAAGAGAGGAAAAGGATATTTAGAAGATATTTCAAATTTTAGGTAGGATGAATTGCACTCTGCAAAAGTGACTCTCTACATTGTCTCTGGAGAGACTGTCAGTTCCTCCCTTACACTCTGCAGAGCTCCTAAACTAAGGACAGGTGAACTTGGAACCTACCAGCAGGTACTCACACCAGCACCTAATTAGGAGCAGGACACTTGGGGACAGCCTGAAAAGCAGGTGCACTGCAGTTAGATAAATGCATGTAGAGGAGGTCTAGAAGCAATTTACGACAATAGTATTGCCTTTGACATCTCTTCATCAGCTTTTGAGATAATGCAAATTTATTTAGCATCTAAACTGGTTCCATCTGTATATTGTGGGCTGCTTCATCACTTCAAGGGCCTCTGAATTTTGTTCCAAATCAAAGTATTGCATACCTTGGAAAACCTGAATTAGCAATAGGTAAAAAAATAAAATTCTCTTTATTGTTTTGGGGTTTTTTTAAGTGGCTGCATATGCTGAGTTGCCACTGACACAACAGCAAACCATATTCAGCAGATTGCTATTCAGGTTTCATATATACTCCCATTTAAGTATTTGTGAAAATTTCAAAGGCAATACCTCAGAGGTGCTTGAGCTCCATGACAAATTACTAGTCCACACATCTCCAAAATGTACAAATAAGGCAGGATGTATAGAAAAGTCATTGAGAAAGTTTCTGTCTTTAAAAAAAAAAATCTAATTAAAACACAAGTGGGAGCCATGCTGAGAAAAGTCAAAGGTGGCTTTTCTGTCCTGGTGGTACTAAGTCCCCTTGTTCTGTTTCTGCTGGGGGCTTAGAGGCAACCTCATTGCTCCCTGCAGCCTCCCAGAGAGAAGGAGAAGGAGATGCTGAGTTCTTCTCCCTATTACTCCTTGACAGGATACATGAGAATGGCTCAAAGCTGTGCCAGAGCAGCTTTAAACTGCCCATTAGGAAGCACTGCTTTACTGAGAGGGAAGTCAAACACTAAGACAGGCTTCCTAGAGAGGTGGTTGATGGTGGTTAAGAGGCATTTGGACAATGCTCCTAACAACATGCTTTAATTTGGTCAGCCCTGGAGGGGCCAGGCAGTCGGATTTGATGATCATTGTAGGTCACTTTCAACTGAAATATTCCAATCTACTTTTCAACTTCAAAGCAAAATGCAATGTTATGCTACTATGAACAGGACTTCTGTTTTCCACAAAAAAAACTCCAGTGTTTTCCACTTTATCTAAGGGATAAGAAGAACTTACTCAATACCTGGCTACTTGAGGACACGCAAATCCTCCTAGTAAGGCTGTACCCTGTTCAGCACTGCAGACAATTTCCACCTATTTTTGTCTTGGACAATATGTTACATATAATAATTTGTGTATATACTACAACTGTAGAAGTAAATATCCAATTACCTAAGAAAACTGGTAAGTTTTTGTAGGTAACACCTGTACCCCAGCTGAGCTGACCTGGTACCTAATCACTACCAACAGGACAAGAAAGACAAAGAAAACATTTATAGGTGTAGAACTCAAAGCCTTAACAAAAAGCTGCTCCGCTGCCCAGAATATGTTTTTTCCCTCATCCCTTTTTTTCTCCCTGCATTGGTTTAGGTGTTACTAAATTCTGCAAAGATTCTTAGAATTTTCAGCTTCTAATTATTTCTTTTCTGTCAATCACACCAATCACTCAACACATCTTAAAAGCCGCTTGGATCTCTGCTTGAACAATGCCACATTTGGGTAGGTGACAAGGGCTAATCATCAATGAAAAAATATAAATAAAACCAATGGCTGCTTAAAATATATTTTAATCCTTAAGAAATCCACTGGGATATTAACAAAAGGTGGTTTTGTCTGCAAAAAGGCATTAACATAGCCATTTATAAAACTAATAGGAAAGCAAGCACTGCTCCAGTAATAATGAAAGTACACTGCAGAATAACATTATGGAAATAGGAAACCAAATTGAAGAATTGACCTTGGGGCCCTGGCTTATCCTGGATGAAGATGACTTGTGAAATGAAAATTTGGCTGTAATTTGCTCTTGCTTTCCCTAAAAGGTTGAAGGCATTTCTATTCCAAATGAATAAAATTACTGTTAATTTCCTAGCATTAAGCAGGATGCTCTAAAATATAGCTAAGTGTACTCAAATACATTTTCAAATCTTACTGTTATTTGCAGAAAACTAGAAATGGATTTTTTGTGATTTTTAACATAGTCAGGTTCTAATAGTTATTTCTAAATTACTTCAAGAGAAGTACCTGATACAACTGAATCAGCTGGACACACTATATAGTTACATATCAAGTGTTTATTCTTGATTCAACAGATTTCATTGGTCTGAGCATTTCATGCTATGAGTGAATGGGAAACCCAGAACATGAGGACATTCCTTCAAATAAATTTATTGCTTTCAAATAATGGTAAAAAATTATAATCTGTTATAGACAAAAAAATAACAGCTAAAAATACGAGCATCATAGCTGCATTTAACATGATACCTATTTGATAGTAAAGCCATCAATGCATCCACTTCAGGGAATGGACAAATGCCATAATATGGTGGTTAAAGTCAGAACTGAAACAAATCAAAGCAGATATCCCAGATGAATCACATACACAAAGTAGAACATTTGAATACAGTACTGTTTGTGAAGGTAGCAGGCATATGTTTAACTGCACAAGTACCAAAGGAAAGGAGATGTACTATAAGATCCACAAGTCTTCCAGCATGTCTTTTACACCAGTAGTTTTAATTTTTTGTATGATAATTGTGCCTAGCATCCTCAATAATTGTTCAAGTTACATGTTTAAAATGGAAACAGACTACAAAAAAAAAACACCTATATGTAGGCTTACATATAGCTGTATTTCATTTGTTCGTATATATTTTAATAATATCTATATGCATAAAACAATAATTTAAAAATTCTCAAAGAGATTATATTAATAAGTGTTTATAATTTATTCAAATGTGGATACCCAAGCAGGAGCTGGGCAATACCAGCCAGAATGACAAGCAATACTAAGCAGTCCAATTCCCTGAACATACTTGGTATGCTTCACAGAGGAGAATTTCAAGAAGGCATTTGAAGGACAGCTTTAAGTTGGCTTATGAATGGTTACAAACAGCTTCTGTCAAACATGAGGGATATAAGGGAGAAGGGTAAAGGTTCTTATTTGAAAATGAATACAAGGAAGACAAAGCCTGAGGTAACTGGTAAAACAGAGGAAGGAATTAAAACCTGTAATATTTATAAGAAATGCACCTAATACATCTAGAGCCTGTATTCAAGATGAGAAAAATTCTCAAATTACACGCCTAAGCACAGAGATTTTAAATTCTCTATGTATTTTCTCAAATTTCAGATTTTAAAATCATAGTTTTTAAATTAACAACCTTTCCAAAATCTTATGGTACAGTATGTTATTGATTTTCTTTCATTTAGCAAAGTGGAAGTGAAAACCTTTCAGAAATCCATTGTATCTAAAAAATATTATTTAGTAGCAATTAATCAACTAAAAAAAAAAATTCATTCTACAGTAGATTAATATTTGATCTAGTGTTTCCCAACAGAGATAACAAAATAATACAATTTATATGTCATGTGCCCACCAAGCTACTGTCCCAGTCTAAGAGAGGGCCCAGCCTAGTGTGCCCTGCTAAACTAAACCTCCTGGGCATTCTGCCTGCACTGATAACATGTTAGAAAGGTCTTTGGTATGGTACTGTCCCAACTAATTCTCATGAGTTCATGTGCTACAACATTTCAAGGCAAACCTGCAGAAATCAGTGCAAATCTGGATGGCTGTTGACCAGAGATGGACCATTCTGTCCTGCTCAGATGCAGGGCCACATGGTGGCCAATGGGCCCCAATCACTTGTGTGGCCTATATAGCCAATGTATTTTTAAGCACACAGCATAAGCAGCAGCAGATATTGATTCTGTGAATATTTCTTTTCTCAAAATACGTATGCATCTCACAAGCATCTGAGACCACTTGCAGAAATGCAATTTCATTGCACTATCATGGACAGGATAGCAACCGAGATTGAAGGCAAATATGGGCCATGAGGAATGAAACCAGCATCCTCTAATATTTGTTGTTCATCACAAAATTCCCTTGATAAATTATATATATATAGTATATTATATATTGCCTTCAAGACATTTTTTCTTGTCAAGTTACCACCTGCAAGGCATGTCCAGAGCCTAAATTCTTGTAAGGATCCTTTAAGTCTGATTCTAAACCTATCCATGAGTCATCAGCACCTACCTGTTCTCATGCTAATACTGACCTTTAACTTAAATAGCCCTTTCTCTCCTTGATACTATATCAATAACACACTTGGAGATATCAGCTGTATCATCAGTATCATCTCCTGGGCTCAACAGGCCAGGCTAAATAGGCTGTCCTCCTCTCGTTTCTTCACTTACAAGACATTTCATTCTCTAATCTTATTACCAGCTGTCTTTCTGCAGATATTACAGTTTAAATTCTATCTTCTTGAATATACTTGAAAAATGCTCATGCCTTTATTAAGGCTTTATAGACTGTTACTTATCCCTGCCTCCATGTACCTAAATAGATGCATACTAAAATTGCCCATGGTCTTTCACAGTAACATGTAAGGATGTACAATCACCCCACAGTTGAAACACACATTCAGACACTTCTCTCCTGATATTTCCAACTGAGAATGTTCTAATAGTCAAGCATTAATTCCTTGACTCTACGACCTTTCACTTTGTACTGTTCATGACTAGATAATTCTATTTCTCAGAGCTACATAATATTCCTCTTCTCTTTTTAGAAAAAAAGAACAAACTCTGTTTTCTGCCAGCACTACCTTACTATTCGTCCTAAAGTCACCCTTAAAAACATTAAAAACAAGTTCTTTTACAAAATCAGTTCTTCCAAGTACTTTTCTCATCATTAGTACCCCTTGCCATATTCTGCTAAGACACAGTATTCTCTTTAGAAATTCCTCTCATAGTCTCTGAACTCTGAAATTTAAAGAAAAGTTTGTTATGCAGACCAAGTGCTTTACTGAAATTTCATTTGAGTCCACTGCCTCCATTTTCTGTCTACAAAAGTTCTCCTTCAAAAACAAAGCAGGATAAAACAGAGAGAATTTTTTCAGGCCACTGGTATGATGGATCATGAGTAGATTTATACTGTCATCTTCCCATTTAATTCAGATCAGATTTTCAGGCTTGCAAATTTCCTGCCTCACGCTGCCTTTCAAACATAAGCAACACTACCTTTTTTTCATGCTGTTGCTGTGCTTACAATACTTGCTGCCAGAACCACTGTTGGTGTGCCAGTTCTTTCAGGAAACTGGGATGCAGATCATTCAGCAACAAGCTCTTTAATGGAGTTTTACTTTAGTTACAGCACCTCCTGGCTTTGCTAATGACTACTCATCTCAGTTAACATCAATGTTATAAAAATTCAGAAAAAGTATTAACAGAGCCATAGGATTGTTTCCTTTGAAAACTTCCAAAGACATGAAAGTACTTAGGCTGGCAAGTCTGTTGTTACTTTATTACCTGGAATATGAACTCACTGAGGAATAATTTTATGAACTGAAGCTTTGTTTGTATAACTCCTTTTGAATTACAAGGACATATTTTGAATACCTACTTACAGACAGATATTTCAAGAACATAGGGTTCAAGCAGCCACAGCACAAGCTAGGCTAAAGAAAATAAATATATACCTCCTGATAATTCTGTTTTCTTGGCTCTTACTTGGAAGATTAATCAGGAAAGCACTAAGAGAAAAGAATCAGAAGAGGTCTGATGCAATAATAAAAGTTTTCTCAACAGGTTTCACAGGCTAACAGAAGTGTCTGATACATAGATGCTCCCTTGAGGATTCTGTGGTTCTAACATAGGCTCTTTCCTATTCACTCAGCAATCACCTCCTGGTCTTTTCCAAAATACAGCAACTGAACTATTGGTAAGACACAAAAAGGCGTACAGCTCTACACACTCACAAGCAGACATTTCCTTTCCTGTATTTGCACACCTACTGGTTTTTCTGGAAACCACAACTGTAAAACAGTTGGCATGATTTCTGTGCCTTTCCTATATGAGTGCACTTAAGACTACTTTAAATCTTCCTTTAAAAACAGATGTAAATATTAAAAAACAGAGAACACTTGTAAAGAGAGATATATACAGGCATTTATCACATCAGTTTATATGATTTGCTATCTAATAAGGTATTAGGGTCAAAGAGGCCTCAAAGAAATGTTTGAGATTGAATTCGCACAAGCAAAAAACATGTGAATTCTTAAATTGGATTAAAATATATGAAGCCTATTTATCATGTTTTATGGTAAATACCAGCAATGTGTTCAGAAAGAAATTTCTACACTGAAATTCGCAAGCAGACAAAATTGCTTGTTGAACCTCAAAATGTTCCTTTTTTATTCTAGCAGGAAGACAACAGCATACGTGCATTCTTTGCTGGCTTTCTATTCTGAAGTAACAAACAAATAAGAAAAAATCCAGAGTTTTTTAGGAATCTGAGATATCCTCTCTATTTCACTTTAATAGCATTTTTATTATTAGTCTTAAGCTTGAAGTCTAACTAAAACAAAATAAAAGAAAAAACTAAAAAAAATAAATGAGAAAAAGCTCTCACTTCTCTTCAGTGTTCAGAAAAGTGAATTAACATATTTATTGAATTACATTGACAATGAAGACAGCAATATATTGAAATTCATTGATTTTTTTTTTTTCTTGACTTAAAAGCAACACAGATGCTTATTACAAAACAGCGGTTCCTCTTCTCATTTTTATCAACCCTTTTTTAGCAGCCACTGACATTGACAGTTTCAAGCTTAATTGTACATTCAGCATGTACTGTTAATGACATTAGATAAATGGATCACATCAGAATGCAGTATCGTCAAAAGAGACCACGTGCCAATCTTACAAATTTAAAATCAAACAAGCTACTCTGTAGACCCTGACTCTTCAAGTTGTTTATCAACTGAGTACTAGAGAATATTTTGAATGTCATTATACATCAAAAGATGAAAGATGTGCCTACCACAGTCCCTGTTACAGTTATACAATGAAATTTAATTACATACTATAAGTCTGAAGTCTTAGAACCATAGTAATTAAAGGGGTACAGTGCATTGGTGTTTTATTCATTGTAAGCCCTTATTTTTGGAGGTTTTAATTCAGACATGCAAATTTACTCCCTTATCAAAGGAGGAAGCCTCTCACAAATACTGTAATACTTGCTGCAACTACACTAAATTTTGAAAGTTGTTTGCAGCATTGTTGTGGGTTTTTTTAGAATGACCCTAATATTTTCCACTGCAGTATGTATAAAGACCCAGAATAATAGCTGCTTAAAACAACAGATTTAACAGGCTAGTTTGTTGTTTGGGGTTCCCCCCTGGTTTTTTTGTTTGTTTTTCTTTTTTTATATTACATCGCTATGCAAAGCTCTAGCAAAATACTCTCAACTTCATACAAAATGTCTTTATTTCTGCAAGACCATTATTATCACAAGTAGTGAGAGTCCCAAATAATTAAGAACCTTTTTGGAAGCATGAAATCTAGGTCCTTAAGCAGCAGGGTGTTTGGATAAAATTTTCACCTGTATAGGCAGCTGCAAATTACAATCCTCTACATCTACATGGGTGTCTGAGCAAGACCTGATGGCTGAGTAGAGACAGTTTAATTGGCTGGCTGGACTCCCCAGGAGCAGTGAAGACTACCTGGGAGAGCTGCTGAATTAACACATCTCATGGATTTCCCAGTCCTCACTCATTCTACGCTTTATAAAAGCATTCCTGCCCCCACAAGTCTCCCAAACACCCTAGATTATGTTGCTCATCTTCACGTATGGTTCATAGCATAGAATACCAAGAGTTACCTTCTAAGGTGTTTACAGATACACAGTGAAATAAACACTGTGTTTTTCATCCAGACAATCTTTCTGTTAATGGTCTCATGCATTCTTGGATTTTCCAGGAAAAAAGGGAAGCCAATGCACAATGTCAACTGCCCATAAACTATTCAAGATTCATGTTACCTTCATGAGCAGAATCTAATATTTTACCTGTTGTTAGTGCAAGGCTACTTAAAATGTATCAGTGACAAGTTTTCAGGGAGCCTAATCTCATTATATTTATTTATTGTTTCCTCAAGTTATACAGGGTAAGGTACGTGGTATTTATTGGAGTAGGGTGTTTGGCAAATAATTTCCCCAAACATAGGTACATAATATAGTTACACAAAGCATCAAAAATTACTTTATCCACAATCCACTGAATGAGGTATGCAATTTCTCATAAGCAGTTATCCAGTGTAGCAAAATCCTGTGGCAACCAACAAAAGGGGAAATTTAAGGACTAAGTATTGCCTTGCTTCTGCAGATCTAAGACTTATTTTAAGCTTTCTGTGTGTGTGTGTGTGTGTGTGTGTGTGTGTGTGTGAGCATCAACCCAATTATGCTGAAGGTCTATCTTCTTTTTAGATGGCAGGGTCAGTCACAAATGAGCAGCCTCTTGCAATTTTCCATCAAATCAGCTCTGTAATTTGAGAGCTAATGCAGACATCTCATGAAAACAAATCATCAGACAGTGTCGGTTCTCCCCCTCCTTCCCAAAATGAGGTGTTCTGAGGGATTTGGGCTTTTCTTTTAAAAGCCAATTCTCATCTCTGTATAAGCCAATGTGATCCATAGTAAACAAAAGTCAGTCATTTTTAGACCTTCATTAATATTTCAAAGCAGTCTCACTTTGCTCAGTAAAAGATTATTAATTTTAAGTACAAAATACATCCTGTAAGTAAAGATATTTTGCAAGAAATAATTTGCATGAAACTGCAAAATGCAAATCTATAGTCATAAACTTACTTGCTGAGAGCTCAGCAAGACTACAACAAGGAGATTCAGGGAAGAAAAGGAAAAAAGAAAACTTAACATGTAAGTGCTCATCATAATTCAAAAATACCAAAAATATTCTGAAAATGATGGTTATTTTAAACAGAGGGAGAAAGAGGCTGTGCATAATGAACAGTAAAGAAAACAAAACTCAAGCTGTTTCTTTCACCTAACCTCTGCCTTCTTTCTGGCAAACTAAGCCACTGAATTCGTACATCTAAACTGCCAAGGAAAATATTAGGATGATAAGGAAGATCCCTAAATTATTCAGAGTGATTTCTGGGCTTCAAAAGACTCCTTCACTTTGTTCCTTTATATATCTACAGCTATTTAATTTTGCCTCCGGCTCTGACACTGGCAGCATTGTGCTGGTGATGTTGAAAGAGGGGAGCAATTTTCTAAGATTGAGCAGACACTTCTCCAGTTGGAGCCCACAAAGAACAAGGTAGCCACTTAGGCAGGTCTGGGATGCAAGGACTGCAGCCCTGAAGAAGTTATTCTCCAACCTCCAGCTTTCTATTTCCAGTTTCTCCCACACTATGGTACTTCTGCATATGCCAGATGGAATTGGTCAATCTCTCTGAGGATCAAAAAGTAAGATGCTATTAACACATGCTTTTACTGCTTAATAGTATATTGGCAGCACTTTGGGGCCTGAGGCTTCTGAAGAGGAAAACGAAAAAGATAACAGAGTCAACATCCTGCCCTAATTCACAGGTCTATTGCTGGCATAGCCCACAAGTATTACACTGCTTTTTTTGTGCTTCTCTAATGCCAGCAGCCTCATTCTTAAGAGCAGACAATAGGCTGACAGAGACACCGAGCTTAAGAAAGTGTAGAGATTTCCAGCTCATTGCCTTTTAGATACAGATACCTTTTTATTCTCCTATTTGCAAAAAAGGCTGGCGGAAATACCCTTCGAAGTTCTGCCAGCTGCTGGCAAAAGGCTCCTGAGTGTACAGCCTTTCATACAGACTTCCACTGAAGTCAATGGGATCACTCACATGAATACAAAGTTGCTAAATCAGGCACTCCAGAGGAACTCAACAGCCATCTGCTAATTAATTTTAAAATGTATTTTCATCAGATATGTGAATACACTATATGTGCTTCTCTGCATGTGCCTCAGATATAGAGCTCAAAATGCAGAAAAAGACTGGGACCTGAAAAGTGGGGGTTGGGGTAAGGATTGGGACCTCGTACCAAGAAAGGAAAATATTGCAGCAAGAGCTCATAAAACTTTCTTCTCTAGCTAACTACTTACAATGCTATATAACCAGCTTAGTTTAATAAGGAGCTGGCAATTTGACCCTAAATTCATTATGCACCCAGCATTGCTGCCAAGGGGCTGGAGAAAGCATCACAGCAGCGCTGGGGAGAATTCAAACTTGGATGCCCTTGGAAAGGAAAAGGCTTTAAAAACCAGCTGCAACTCAAAGCCACATCACAATCACAGTCAAGCAAAAGAAGTGGTGCTTTGTACAGTGACACAGGCTCACCTCATCTAACACCTATTCCCAAACAATTTCCATACCTACAAACAAAATGGAAAGGGACATTAGAAAAAGAAAAAATTACACTGCCCCCCTGGAAGATAAGCATTTTATTTTCCTTCCTGTTAGAGTCCTTTGAATCTTTTTTCAACAACAGTCTAGTTCCATCTCTGCTTCCACTACCAGTAACATCAGTGAGCTAAGATTTATAAGCAGCAAAGGTTGTTTTCTCAGATAAAACGGATTTTCTCATGTCTGGCCTTCTGGATATTTCTTCTTGTGTACTTGTTTGGCATTAAGAAATACTGACTGGTTATTTCAGTTCCAGAAATCTCAAGAAGCATATTTATACTTTGGCAAGGCTACCATGATTCTCTACACACTTGTGTGATATTTCAGAATCAAAAGCCTTATAAACAGGCTTAACCTTTGCAACACATCTGCCACAGTATTGTTCATATAAAATCTTCCATGTATGTGAAATTACATATTCACATATGTAATCTCATACATCGGAGAGATGTGATACTGTCTATACAAGCATACATTATGTATTGCATATATACAGAACAGAACAGCTAAAAACTCTCTGTAACTTTACCACTGTGAAGGCTAACATTCAAATGACAGCAGTTTTGGAAGTAACGGTTCAGCACCAGCAACTACTGTCTACATGTAAAAATGAGCAGCTTTTGAATTAGCTTCTTGGTGGACCTGGCTAAGTTGGTCACTGCATTCAGAAGAGATACAGACCTAAACAGTTGAAAAGTGTTAGGTCTTCTTGTTGTATATATTTAAAAATAGATTTGTGGTGCTTTGGAAGATTTTAATGATGCTGATCCCACGATTGTAAAGTTATTAGAAATCTAACAATAATGTTTAGTTACAATATACTTTAAGGCCCACAATGACAGTGAATTCTTTAGTAACATTTTGCAGCACACATTTTCTGAGCTTGTGGCATAAATCATAGTTTAGCAATATTAGTTTGGGATGAGCGTTGTGTCTGCATCCCAGAATTACTCAGAAGCAGCCAAATGATGACAAATCACCCAAGCGAAGATGTAGCTGTGTCACGATTTCCATCATGCCCTACCCATGGTAAAGAAGGGCAGGGGGAGAAAAAAAGCAGCAGGAGCTGATATAGCCTTTATGGCCAAGGGCTGTGCCTGTGCCTGCATTAAAAGTCATGTCTTTATTTCTAGAGCCCTGGATTAAAAGAGATACCATCTGACGTGCCATTTATTTATTCACAGTGGGTTTCAGTCTACAGGGTGCAATAGGTACAGACTACTGAAGTGATATTTAATCAGGCTGGCAGAAAAAAAAAAAAAAAAATATTTTCAGTAAGTAAACTCTAAGAAGTGTGTTTAAAATTATCCCAATAATAGTTACTTCTCATGAGTGTTTCTGTCAGACATCTGACTTCTTACACTCTAATCAGATTGTGCTGCTGAACTCTTGTGTTTGTGCACAGACCCTTTAAAAACAACAAAACATCACCCATGCTCCCCCTTGCTGAATCAAGGCTTTCAATGAGGCACTGGTTAATTCAAAACTGGTAAGCAGCAAACCATAACTAAGGGCTGACAATAAGGGATATTGCCATATACAGCAACAAAAGCCAAGGTCCTGCCACAAAATCCATTTATTGTACAGTTCTTGTGGGAATAACTGTACCTCAGGAAAATATATACTTTGACCACAGCTCTCTAATATTGCAGACCACCAAGTAATTATGGCCAAAACAACCTATGTATTTTATTACACAAATGTGTGAGTTCTCAACACACAAAGATTCAGGATAAGAAATAGTCTGTAATGACCAAATGAAAAATGCACAGAATTGAGGACTTTTGATAATGTTGGAAATGGGGAAAAATATTCTCATGAAAATTCAAAGTTCTCATCTAATTGTATATGGAATAAAGGGTTCTTCTATTGTATGTTCTTTGTCTGTCTTCTAGGGATATAGCAAGAATGAATAAATATGAAAAAAAAACATTCATACAGAGGATCTAGAATCCACTCAGGCTACAGGGTATGGAAATCCAAAATAACAGGAATTACATGCAATATAAAAATATCGTTGCTCTGGCTGTACCTTGTAGAAAATTTGCAAAGATACACAATGTTTAGCCTGTAACAACTACTGAAAGAAAAATAACATTAATTTAATTCCAGTAGGTTAGGATGAAGATGTAATACAAAGCAAAGCACTAATATTATTTGCTTTCTCATAGATCCTTTTTTCTTCTCAGTGGCTTCTGCCACTATAGTTGCAATATCAGTTATTTTCCAATCTTTTGCAAATGGAAAGGGGGAAGGGGAAATAAAACATATTATTTGCTCACATTTGGATTTTCAATATTTTTTCCCTTGATAGCTTCTCCTTTGAGAAGTAGCAGTGTCAATTCCCCAAGGGCAGAATTCAGGTCTCAGAAATTCATACACAGCATATAAATCCTCCATAATGCTCTAATAGTTTGTTAAACTCTGAGAAATGTTATCTATGGAAATACATATATGCATTTCATAAGCCCAAAAGCTGGTACTGATGCCATCTGCATTGAGCCATAACAGCCATTTATTAGCTTTATAGAAAACACTCATAGTTTATACAAATTCATAAGTTTCAATAGCTCCAGACAGGATGAATACGGCATCTCTCAGCACACAGACTTCCCTGTGCAGTCCTCAGAAAACACCTTCCAAGATTGCATGGCAAAGAGCACAAGATTGAACTTTGTGAAGTGTTTCAGAAATTATAGACTACAAACTTCCAGTTTTCTACAGGGCTGAAGAAGGCCCTCTGTACAACCAGCCACCAGCCTGCCGTGAGCCTGAATTTATGCCCCGTGTCACTGGAGGGCTCTTCTGCTTCCATAGCCTGTGGAGCTATGGATCACGTTGCCAAGCAGAATAAAAGGTTGAGCTGAATTTGTTACATGGGGTGTAAGAACAGAGTAGTTACCACAATGGGCACACAACACCCAATAAGGGAAAGGGCTTAAGTGCTCCTTATTATAAATTAATCTGCTGATGCACAAGTAATGCCTGCTGAGGCCATAAAATTAAACATGACAAATGTTTTCTTAGTACACATCAATGTTACACTGTCCAGAGTGAAGCCAATTTTCCGGGCAGACTGCTATTAAATAAAGTCTGAAGGTTTGCAGTAGGAAAAGCACCCTGCTGACAAAAATTTCACCTGCATGTATTGTTCCCAATTTTCAAAATAGCCTGCAAAGTTTCTAGGAAAATAGCTTCTGCTAGATGAAATGCAAATGTTAAGCAAAGTGACAGCATCAACGCTGGTACAATTCTAGCTTATCTCTGTATAATATTTTAACTCTAAACATTTTGTTCTCTGTTTCAACAACCATCCCATGGCTTGCATGTATTTTTTTTTTTCACATATACTTCTAGCAAGCATTGAACCCCACTTCTCCCTCTAGACCTTGCCACTTATTTTTTAGTACAATATGGTTTGCAGTCACATCTGCAGATGAGCAATGAGCCTTTTATCAACTGAAAATTATTGAAGTATTTTCTGAGAGAGGCTTTACATAAGTTGAAACTCTTTATTGAAATTATTTTAATGGGTTTAACTTGACTAGCAATGAAAGAATTCCAATGTTTTTATCTGTTACAAATCATTAGCTAGGGACAGCAAAACATGCTTGTGTCAATGCCTTTAGCTTCACTCACCTAATAAAACAGGCCTTATAAGCTACATTTCTAAAAGCATTTTCCTATTCTAGATTGAAATTCACTTCCAAGACACTCATTTGGAGCCAGCACTGATGAACTGAATGAAGTAGTTATCTACACAGTCTCAGAGGGATCTCTGAACACTGCCCCACCCGACAAAAAATTCACAGCATGAATTGGAGTTACATATTTGAAACACAAAGCACGATGCCACTAATAGCAATAACATTCAAAACAGGCATCAGTTCTGTAATTCTAAGCCTGGGTATTTGAAAAAAAAGCATATATATGTGCAAAAGGGGGCTACTTTTTAAGTGCCTTCCTGTTTCTTTGAACATTATATGTACATTGTTACAGTTGTGACTGAGAACACACATTTCAATTTTATTAACATATTATATGTAAACTCGATATTGAGATAGATGTGATGGGTTTGGAGCATGGTAGTTCACCAGGTAAAAGTGCTAAGTCTGTCATCTGGTACTAAAAATACCAATAGGAATTTTTTTAAAAAATTTTTAATCAGCCACTTTCAGACAAGACATAGGCAGTGATTGCCAGAGTTATGGCTTAGGTTGAGATGTTGCAGAAAGTGATAATGGCTATCAACAGAGTGATCAGAATAGCATGTTCCCCAGTGTGCTTTCCAATTCAAAGAGGCACTTGAAGTTTTAATGGGAATTTGGTTGAAGCACAAGACAAGAAATGCTAAAATACTATGAAAGGTTATACTTTTGATTAAAGATCAAAACTGCTAAACCAAAGGAAAGAAAAACTGTCTATTTTTTTTATATTGATTTTATCAAAACAGCCACACTGAGGGAGCTATGGAAGCCAGCCACGTATACCAAAACAGTTGAAAAACAAAGCCCAGGTTGTTCTCACAACCTGCTTGCCTGATGCACCATGCTAAACCCCACATTACCTAAATTGTTGTGCTAAATGAGGTAGGCATCCATTATGTATTTTCTGGAGGTATTATCTTCCTTCACCTCAATTTTACAGATGGTGTTGTCCCAGGGAAAAATTGGCCAAGTCACATAGTTTAAATGAAATCAGAGTTGGAATGGTTTATTGATTTATTAATGGTACATAATTAACTGGCAATCAGTGAGCTATACATTCAGGATCAATATCTGCACAAGAACAGAGAAACCACAATACAAGGTGCTTACAAAATTATAGCATATGCTTACAATTTTTCAAACACCCTTCTACTTCTAGCCTTTAGCACTACTATTCCCCGTGGCCACATTGACACAGCTGCCTACACAATCACAACCTGCTCACAGGCAGTGTGTGAGGATCTCCCTCCGCTGGGAGATGTGGGGGATCCAGCTCTACAAATCTGTCCTGCTTTCTTCAGCTGAATAATTTGTCATCAAATCTCACAAACTCAGCTATGAATCCCAGCAGTGCTCGATACCCAAAACCTCCATCAAGGAGGTTGCACCATCTGGTACACAGGCCATGATGCTCGTGGGTCAACCAAGCACTGGTGCTGCTCTGTTCCCACTTCTCTCTCACCACTGCAGCAAATTTTCATGGTTCTTTTACAGTTTGTTTTTAATCTTTTTAATTTCTGCTTTAGCACTACCAATTTTGGGGCAAACATCCTGACAGGGCAGTTTTGGGTATTCCATTCAAACACACTGTTTACTCTTGCATTGCTCTCTCTGGTTATCCAGACCATGGTACTAAGAGGGAGAGCCATGATGACTCCCCAGTAAGTGTTACCAATCAGTGATTATACATAATAAAACTATTTTTGCTGGACATGGGGCAGGTGACAAGACTAAGTTTGCAGCAATTTTTATGGCTAGACTTATCACTGTTAGCCCTCAGAATCAAATTAGTAAGAATTAATATCACAATGAGAGAGCTTTTAGAGCTAGGCACTTGTTCATAATAATGCTGTTAAGTTATAACACAGTATGAATTAAGCATGGATTCACCACCTACTGACATTTTATAAAGAGAGGAATGATTGCAGTAACACTGATGTTACTAGAACTAGCAAAACACAGATGTGTAAGACAGTACAGAAGGAAAAACAATATTTTCAGGACTTAAGAATTATCAGAACTTCAAGAAACTGGGACAGTGTGCACATGTAATTAAAACTGAACATTCACATGGCACAAATGACTATTTAGAGGATGCCCTTTGGTCCTGCAAAGTTTGTATATTTTATGAATACATAAAACCTTTGGAGAAAAAATTGCCTACTATTTATACTAACCAGTATTTATACTAACCAGTATAAAGGTTATTGAATCTGTTATTATGCAAAAATATCTGCAAAAATTTCAGATTGTTAGCAATAGTAAGATAAGAAAGATGAGAACAATGATGCACATCAGTGCAAATGGATAAACAAACTCTTGATGCTTCAAAGGTAGCTCAAAAAATCAATCAAGAGGACAAAGGACCTCAACACAATTATGAAGCTCAGTCGTGAAGTTAGTTACATATATTTCAAATTTCCTGCAATATGTTTTGTGTCATTAAGTCTATATAGTTCAAACTGAAAAGTTTACTAGAAAGGAAGAAACATGGAATTTGTTTTCAGCAGTCTCATATAACATAGAGGTCCAGATTACATACAGATGGAGACAACAGATACTCTAAAGGAAGGAGATTTGGTAAGTGACCTGACACCTTTCCCATTTGCTAAAACAGCTTCTCCTCTAACATCACAGTGAGGGCTGGAACACAAGTGAAGATATACGCAGTCCCCTGTATATTGTGAACAGACTGTGGGAAACTGTCAACACAAGCAACTGATTTAGCAGTTCAGTCTCCTGTGCCTCCTCATGTGTAAATACTTTTTAAAAATAAATAAACCAAATGTAAGAGTTCCACAATTTGGGGAGAGATTAGTATATTGTGGATGACAATTCTCAACTGCAAGAGTTGTTTGGTTTTGGTTTTGACATCCACTTGTATGTACCTATTAACTTCAGGGACTGAAAAAAAAATCTGTTTGTACATTCTTATTGTTGATAGTTTCAGCCTTACTCTTCCCTGGTCTCCAACTTCCCAACTGGTAGAATGGCTCTTTTCTCTATTTAGCAAACTCAGTAATATTTTTGAAAAATGTAAATTGTACAGTTGTGATTGACACGGAAATGCTTAAGAGTAAATTAATAATTATGTATTCTGCATACAGTGTGGATGTGGTGCACAGTGTACACAGACTGATGAAAATAAAAATCCTATTCATTGAGCAGCCACCCTCAGATGCTGATATTCTAATTGTTGTTTAAGTGCAAATTTTCATAAGCATAGGTCTGTTCACATCAATAAGTGCTTTTGGGGGTCTCAACTACTGATTCTCAACTGCTTTCACCTATGAAACCACATGGCAGAAAAATGGATGGTCCTTCCTGCTCATGCCCAAAAGAAGTCACTTCTGAATGCTTGGTAATAAATATCACTTGTGACATCATCCTAAAGGGTAAGAAGAGATTTATATTTATATGAATAGACATGCTGGACAAATGTCCTATGGGAATATGCTAAACGTCTTCGAGTTAAAACCAGAACTCTAATATTAACAAAAAAATTGTCTCTCTGTAAGATTATTTTTTTTTTGGCACCCTAGCCAACACCAACATACACTTCTGGTAACATTTGTGTTGGCTAACCAGATTTACACACCTGATCATCTTTCAAAAGGGTAAGGGATTTGGCTTTGTCAACAACATGCAAACACCTGAAAGCAAAAAGTTTTTTAAATTTAAGATGAGATCCACTAAAACTGCATTGGAAGCCAGTGACATATAAAAGCATTAGGAAAATAGTGTCAGTACTGTAACTCAACAGAAATTAATCCAAACACTACTGGAAACTCTTTTCCTGTATGTTCTTCACCTCACCAGGAAAAGTTTACTACATTGTCAATGAATGAATTATTTCACTTTCCAATAGTCAATGTTGGGCAACTCTTAACTTCCAATTATTAATTCCATAAGCTAGAAAATAAACAGGTCCATAGGGTTTCATAATTACTGTTTATTCCCACTGAGGAGTGAAAATAAGAGAACAGAATAGGAAGAAAAATAGAAAAAAAAGAAAAGAGAGAGAGGAAAAAAAAAGTGCAAGGAATGGTATGCACAGACCTGCAAGAATAATATATACAAAAGAAATTAATTATTTCCAATCAGAAACTGGATACATCCTCACATCGGCCTAACCACCTTGAGAAAAGCCAGGTTAGGAATCATGAAAGACAGAAGAAAAAGTGTTCATGATCTGAAAACTTTTTTAAAGAAAGAAAATGAAAGCAATAAAGGATTTGAGTATAAGTTTTATATTTTCCCCTTAATTTTTCTTCTCTGTCCTTGACTTCTCTTGCCCACAAAGTTACATATTGCTTTTGAATTTTCTTTACTGATATTAAGCTGCTGTGGCACTACTGGAATTTTTTTTTCCCTTGAAAATAACCCTGTATTTTTTTCAATCCTAGATTTTTTGTTTTCCTGAATTAATGAGTGCTCACCTGAATTAATCCTCCTGTTCCTCTTTGACTGTTCTTTAAATTTTTATTTGGAAAGTGTATGAAGGCTGGGGATGTCTAGGCTGATAGCAATTTCATGGAGCATGTGGGATAACACATCTGCATTTCTTTAGCCACTCAGAACAGTCAACATAATGAAGACAAGCCTATGAACTCTTTACTCACACAACATTTCCACAGAGGAAAGACTGAGGGAACATGGGCAGGACTGAGCAGGATACACTCTCATAACTCCAAATCTGTATTAAGATTCAGGATGGAAATCAGTATGCTGTAATTAATTCCTTTATAGACACTTGATAAAATGTTCAGGAAAAATCCTAACTTTTTGGAACTGAATATAGCTAGTACAGCTATGGAATTCCACCGTCAAGAATTCACCAAGAATAATGGTGAATGGTATTGATAAATATTATATATATATATGTGTGTATATATATATATACACCTATATATAAATGTTCAATAGATGTCCACCACTTTTCTTTCCTCCTCCCCATCCCATATAAATTACTACATTCAGCTAAATTTTACTTATTTCACTTAATGCCATAAAAATCTTTGCAGACACAGGTGTAAAATCTAACATGTCTACTTTCTTGCACAAATTAAATTTTCCATTTCACTTTTTGAATTCAAGTGGGGATATAGTTTCAAGTGTGTCGAAAGGCATCAGCAGTGAAACAAATAGGTTTTCAATCACAAGTGGAATTTTTTTGACTGTTGGCATTCAGAGGACATTGGCATAAAATGCAGTATTTTACAATTAAAAAACAGTATTTAATTCCATGCAAATCCAAAAGCTCACTAGCGGTAGTGATCTCAATTTTCTCAAAATACTTATGGTAAGAAAATAAGAAATACTTGTTTGATTCCACAGCTGCAGATGTTTTCCTGTAACTATATGGTGTTTGCCAAACTAATAGTAACTGACTCAAGTATGACCATTTATTTCATCTGCTATTCATAGAAGAGAAAATAGAAAAACACTGATCTGGTCTGCCTAGGATACTATATTTCAAAACCTAAAATTTATAAGCAAAAATACTAGAATCACTGCCTTCCAAGGGGAGGAAGAAGGCAGGGAAAGTTGGGGAAGCGACTGTTTATTTGTTGAACGTACCATTAGAAGGAGAAAAGAATTCTACTAGCCAACCACTCTGCCAAAGATTTGCTCTACTACCTTGTATTTTCATGTACCCCTGTATATAGCACAAAAATTGGCATGGCATAGATATCCTTGGGATCTATAGATATGTATGCAAAATATCAACTTAAAAGAAGTGGCTGCAGCAGAATACTAGGTGACTTCATTGCCAAGCTGAAATCAAACTTAACTTGCATTAAAACTGCTTTTGGTCTAAGCTTCAGACATACAGGATCATTAAACAAAGACTTATTACACTTTCCCCATACCTTGTCAGTTCAATTAATTCTCTGGTTGAAAAATGGATAACACCAGACTGTGGAACTTTTAAAATTTTTAGGATATTAAGTAATGTGATAGGTCACATAGTCGAGCTGAAGTATGAGACATTTTCTTATCCCACCACGAGACCACCCTTATGGCTATATATTTAATAAAGATATTTATTTTTATGTGTGTAATATGCATATTATTATAAAAATATAATTCTCTAGATCAAATCAAAATAAGAATATACAATGCCAAAAGTGTTGTGGAGAGAACCTGTGCTAGTTCTCTTCTATTTCTTTCGGTGAGCGTTAAGACTAGATACCAAAACTAAAACCAAAATCTGAAAGATTTACTTAGATTGCCATCTATAAATCTGCTAATAAATAAAACACCAACACACACTAACTGACATGAAAATTTTACTTATGTGCTTACTACTTCTTCCCAAAAATTTCCTGTGGAAAAAGGAGTAACATATATTCGAGAAGTCATTAATTCAGTTCAAAAATCAAAGGGAAACCACCAGGCAAGACTCAAAAGATGTAGTTGGTTTGTTTTTTTCTTAGCTTTCTGGATTTTTACTATGTCCAGGCCAATACAAATTTAAAATCATTAGCAAGCTGCAACTTCTGGAAAAATGCTTCCCTTCAGCTGGTTGAGATATTCATGTTGCTATGAGTTTTGGGGGGCACACATTAACCTTCAGTGATGCTGGGGATCAATTGGGTTGCTTTTATTTCAAACCCAAGTACATTTATTTCACAAGCTAGGTGTCCATACAGCCATAGTCTTCACTTATGTGTTCTGCTTTGCTCAGAAATTGAAGGGTTAGGGGGGTTGTTTTGTTCTGTTAAAAGTTGAGGAATCAACAACAGCAGAAATGACCAAAAAGGATATGATGAAAATGTGAGAAGCCTTTGAAACAGATCAAAACTACAATGATTTGATTAAATTTACTTTAAAAGTGACTGTTGAAATATTTAATATGCTTAGTTCCCACATAAGAAAACTACCATGCAATTCCACTGTTTTACCCAACTCTGAAATCTCTGATACTTTCTCCACTTTTTTCCTGTAATAAGCTTACTTCTGAGTCTAAATACAGTAATCAGCCAGAAGAAACTAAATTACAATGGTGGAGCAATATTCCATTCTGCAGCAAGATGTATTCACTTAATTTCATGATCAAAATATACAGTACATCTGCTATTAGGTCTCACGTTCATATGAAATTAATATTCTGGAGAGATACACTCAGTGTGTGACTGAATTCACAAATGATATTATCAACAGTAAAATAAATAAATCATGTTTCACACTAAGACATCATGGATTTTTTTAGATGAAAATTATCCTTGAAAACAGACATAAAACATAATCAAATAGACCAAGAAAAGAATGAAAGAAAATCTCAGAAGAATTTAAGCATTTCGGATAAAAGACATATAAAAACAACTTTGGATGTAGGGAAAGAAAAAAACCACACTTGAATAAAGATAGAGAAATACTGCACAGAGCAAAATTTTTGTGCTTCAGAGTCCACAGTTCTTCCTCTCAGTGATCCCCAGTGAAATCAGTAAGAATTTATACAAATACAAATTGGAATAGCAGAATAATTAAATATGCAATAAATGTAAAAGGAGAAACCCAAAGATTCCAACTATGCTCACTATATGATAAGTTCTTTCATACCTTCCTATTATAGCCACACACAAGGGTTTAAAATACTTCACAATGGTATTTTATAATGGTTCTTAACCAGGTAAGCAAGAATTATAGTATAGAACATGGAATCTTTTTTTTTCTTTCTTTTTTTTTCTTTTTTTTTTTTTTTTACCAATAGTTTAATAGTAGGTAAGCATTTTCATAAACCACCAGTGAGACCCTACCATTCAGCAAAAGTGCTGTATTTTGGTGTACTGTATTCCCTAAAAAACATTCTCCCAGCATCATGTCTGCATCTCAGCCATGGAATATACAATCACAGGGGGTTTCCTCTTTATTGTCTAAATTTTAAATTTACAAAATTCTGCTCTGACGACTTCAAAAGATTATTCAAGAAAAGAAAAACATTCCATTTGACAGCCAGCTGAACTCCTAAACTGAGACACAAAATCAGGACAATTATTTAGTGATCACTTCCACTTCATGCTTTTTTTCCCCATCATTCATCAATAATTCATTGCAGACACTGTACATTAGATTTGCAGTGCCAAATGTAATCAAAGACTCATATCCACCATCTTAGACACTGCCACAACCTTTTTTAATGGCCCCGACTGCCCTTCTCACATAAAACCCAGCTTTGTTCTTTATTCAGGATGAACTTTTGTATGCATGGAGCTACCCTGTGCCTGTGTGCAAGGAAACATCGTGCAAAGAGATGTATTTTATAGATAAGAAAGAAGACCCCTGGTCCTCCCAGCCCTGGGACCTCCAGCAGTGTCATTTCCACCCTGGTGAGAGAAGGTGACTGAACAAGGCCAGAGCAAACAGTATCACTCTGGAAGTCACAAGTTTTATATTGTTCACAAAGTGGATTCAGAGCTTGACAAATGTAGGGAGAAGTATTGCCTTCCACCCTACCCTTCTGAAACAATTCTGTTGGCATTACCCTCAGGGTAAGCTATCTGAGTGGCAATGGCTGGACAGCTTGGTGGGAAGCAAAGCACCCACAACCTGGATGGTGCCCAGCACTCAGGCTGGGGCTGTGCCTGTGCTGCTCACAGTGCAGGAAGCTCTCAGCCTTAGGGCTTAGCACTGTTCCAGAACCAGATGTCTCACTTTGGCCAATTAAAGCTTTAAAAATACACAAGGTAAATATAGTACCACGATAGCACATCCTTCAGGGCACTTCAGTTCACATGTTTTGCTTTCAGTATTTCAGATATGTGTATTAGCAACAGAGGGGGGAAAAAAAAATACAAAATCAAAGTTGAAACCAGATTGGCCTTGACAATGCTGAAAAAGAAGCCCAAATTAATCCCATAATCAATAGGCACTTAAGCAGACATATTTTGTAGAAGTCTTTGCCAGGAAGTTATGGAGAACAGGAGGACTCCACAGGAGTAAAAACTGAAAACAATGATGCAAGACAACCTGCGCTGAGACTGGGCCATCAGCAATACTTTTCAGCTTAGCAAAAGAAAAATTAATGGAAGTTTCTTAATTGGCTAAGCCACATCTGTCTAACATTTTGACAGAATTAACAAAGAGAAGTCTGGTGCTGCCACTGAGGCTTGTTGATACATATCTGATAACTTGCATGATGATAAGCCATTTTTACAAATATCTCTAAGTATTGACATTTTCAGAAGTCTAAACCTCTAAGATCTTAAATGACACAACTCTTTCCTGAGTGAATTACAAACAAGTGTCTCAAGAGATTATTCCTAGTGAACAAGGATGGCAGCATAGTAACCCACAGGTATATGAACACCACTCTTGCAAATAATAAAACAAAAAAAAAAAGAAAAAAGAAAAGAAAAAGAGAACAAACAAAAGTTACTTTCTGGACACCCATTTACTCTTTCCATCACACATCTACCCAGTGCAATTCAGCTCCATGTCAGAGCTAGCTAAACCAGCACATTTATACAGCACCATGCAGGGATATTAGCTGAGGTCTCAGAGAGAATATAACCTTGTTAGAGCAACCTTGTGCAAGGGCTAATTAGGCCTGCTTCTCAAGCAAGGCTAATTATTCCCAGTACAGCACCATACTGATATCGCTCTGCTGCTTCTGGGTTCTGGAGTTAGATTATTCAGCAGAAGCTTGGGGATCTCTGCCCCATGCTGCATTCAAAACTGTAAACAAAGTAGTGAGAAATGAAGTATTATTCTGAAAAAACAGCACGATGCAATGCACTGCACTGTCTCCATCTATCAAGGACATCAAAATGAGGCATGAACATGCCTGTGTACTGAGATCCTAAATTAAACAGGCAAGTTCACCATTAGACCCACAGCTGTGCTTTAGAGAAAAGTTAGACTGAAGGGAACAATACCCCAAGAACTAGGGTCCAGGGTGGCTACAATCATCTTGCTAGACACACACCATACTTGGTAGGCCCTGAGAAACAAAAAAATGTCATTAAGACTAGAGAGGAGACAGACTTCTGCTATTTTTCTTCAAGATCATCTCTGAGTAAAAACTAGTGCTTCTGTTGACCAGGCTGGTCTCAAACCATTAAAGCATAAATCAGAGCTCTGGTACTTTGTTAGAGTATTGAGTACTGAGAAACTTTACAGAGCCCAAACTAGAAACAATCAAGCTGGGGCCACCTCTGAAAGCATGTTTGGTCCCAAGCCTGGGTACAGTTGCAGACAAGACTTGCCCACCAGAGGGATTCAACCAGGCAGCAGAGTGATCTGCATCAGGGAAGGAATTGTTTGATATTCAGTAATTCAGCCAGTGCTTTTACATAAAATATGCATAGAATGAGGAATATATGCAATATATGTACATGCTGTGAGGTGGCCAGGAAGCTTCCTTGTTTATCCAGTGAAGAAGTTTGTGTGAATCTTTTATTCAGCCATCTTCTGATGAAAAAAAAATATAAATCTTTGAAATAAAGACAAGGTGAGGTGTCTTCCATGACCACAGAGCTAAATGCATTTTGTTTGAATACATCTCTAATGAAAAGCCTAATGTATATGAACAAAGATTAAACAGTAAGGAAGTGAGCCCTGCACAACTGAAAAATACTTGTGTGATAACATTTAATTGCCATGAGCCTTCTGTTAAGGACTGATTTTGTCCAGTTCTTGTCTTATCATGTCAGATAACAATACATCTAGTTTTCAAAAGAAACTAATAGGAAATGTGAAATAACAGAAACATAAGCTAACATTTTAAGCCATCATCCTACTGTATTTAAATTTTATTTTCCTATCTGACAGTTGTTACCCCTATAAAGATTTGAAAGTACAAATAATAGCTTTTAATGAAATAGGAGGGAAAAATCCAAACCAAGTAAACAAAGCAAAACAAACAAAACACAAACCCAAAAGGAAACAAAACTGATGCCAGCTTGTTTCCTGGAATTCCAGCAGAACTAAACAATCAGTTTTGATGAGGGGAGTACAGGGACAAGGCAGAAAGATAACATACATTTGAAGTCAATTTACCTTTGTGGCTACTAGGCAGTAAATGAACACTTCTTCTGTAATAGCATAAGCAAAGGAGTTCTTTCAGGGCTTTACTTAATACCTGCCTTGTACAAAAGATACTGGCCCAAAACTTGAAATTCTGGGCAATATGGTAATAAATAGATCTCAAGAACACTGGTATTGATTTGGCCCCACTCCTTCCTGCTGCTCAACCTGTCCCTTTTAAAATCTTAATATTTTCTTTTAAACCATGAATGAAAGAACACTCAGAACCTTGATCACATCTTTTCTCCTTGCAGTTTATAACCCCTACCAATGCCCAAAATACAGCATTTTAACTCCAGCAGATGAGTGGCAAATGCCATGAAGTCTGCTGTGTATTGGGCTATTGAAAATTTACACTGACATACGTAAAACCTTAAACAGGAAATACCGATTTTGGAAATGGAAAGAGGAGAATTTTTGTTCAAAACTACTCAAAGAAAAATTTAAAAATCACAGTCTGAAGAAAATAGAAATACTGATAGCAATGAAATATTTCATCTCTAATATGCATATCCATTTTCCACTCCATATTCAGACATACTGATATCTGCTCCATACAAACTGGCAAGCTGAAAGGTTTTAATAATCCGTAGCTTATCCCATCGAGCATCTGCCATTGTATACCATTTAACATGCTAGTGCCTGATTGTTTCTGTTAAAAAGATACAGTATATCTTGCTAAAGCTGGTGATGTGCCAAGTACTCAGTGACGCAGTGACAAATAACCAGCCCGATTCCTGACAAAATACTCCCTCTGCTGTACAATAGACACTGTTACATAAAGCCCATGCACATATATACATATTTAAACTATGAAAAGGTCATGGGTTACAATAGACACTATTACATAAAGCCCAATGCACACATATACATATTTAAAGTCTGAAAAGGTCACGAGTTTCATAAATCAGGCAATTCACTCTTCCTGATCTTTTTCAGAACGACCTTGCTGAAAACAGAAACACCATTTGTATCCACCAAATATGAACTTACTTGTGAGTTAGTTCAAACAAGCAGGATTGATATCCTAACGTATAAAGCTATATACTTGCCCAGGCTTCAAAGACTGTAATATTCCTAAATCATTTAGTTGCATTTACATCTAGTATCAGGAAATAAGGACTCAAACGCCCAGTTAAGACATAGATATGCCAAAACAGAGGTATCTAAACATAAGGAAAACATAATGAAGGAATGAATTAAACCACAGTTTTGTCTTGTGTGTGTTTTACTGCTTTTATTAGATACTGAGAATTTGCCTTCATTAGAAACTGCTCTATTATTTCATCATTTCTCTACAATAAGTACTAAGGGGACTAACAAGACCAAAAAGCTTAACTTTTCTGATGAGCTGGAAAAATATTTTCAGATACATTTTCCATTTAGAAATTATGTAATCCAAACTGCAAAAAACATTTGGAATACCAAAGGCATTCAGGAGACCACACCTGAAACAACCTAAAACGGTTGCACTGACCACACCAGAATGAAGATGTGCTCATCCCTTGTAAAACCAGATCAAACTGCAGTATGTGGACTCCTGAAGTGACACCCATGTGACATTCATGTGCCACAGAGTTTTTGTCTGAAGAACACAGAATGACCTCTCTAATTTACATCAGAAATCTGTTTTAATATTTAGCATGCACAATATCTCCCCAAGAAAGCTGAACCCTTCTCCTAGGAGAGCACCAAACTACATGTGTAGCCACAGATAAAACACTATTATCCATCAATAGATGCCTAATTTTCAGCTTTTTAAGGAGTTAAAATTAGTTTCTAAGGATAGAGATTAGTCTTTTGCATTCAGATAGTTCACTAATCTACTTCAATTTATATTAGTAGTCTCCGACACAAACATTTTCTCCCTGCCCCAGGCTCTTCACTCATACAATTTTCACTCAGAAATGTGTTTAAGAAAACAGTAATTGAGGAACAAAATCATCTGCATCTCATGTTTTCATTATATGTTTTGGATTTATTCCACAGAGATGTTAAAAAATTTAAGTTCTAATTTAAGGCACATTGTCATTATGCACTAAATTTAATTAAAAATTCAAATTCTATCTAGCTGTCTTGAAGTTCATTTACAGAAATTAGGCATTCAAGGGCAGAAAGATAAAAACACTGTAATAACATTAATGCAGGCTTACCTGGGAATACAAATCCAAGGAGAATTTCTTTGTCGAAATTCAATGAAAATTATTCCTTTTTAAATTAAAAACTAAAGATTAATTATTAATATATTATTGTATTATATTATAATTAATGTTAGTTATATTATTATTAATATAACGATTAATTATTGTTTGAGTGTATTAAGTAGTAACCATCTGGCTTACTAATGTTAGTAACATTATTAGTTGATATAACTCCTTTTCATTTCAAAGAACGTAAAAATATGTATTTACGAAATGTAAGTATTCAGAAGAAATTATTTTAACATTTTTCTCACTATAAACATCATTCTTTAGTTCCTAAAAAGTAACAAATTCAGGTAGCTGCAGTGCAATGCTAAGTTGCATACATGGGGAAAAAAAATCCATATTATTTTATCATCCCTTTAAGTACGGGTACTGTATGGATATGCACCAGGAATAACAACGACTTCACACAAACCAAGAACAAGGGCACGATTTATTACAGCCCCAGCATCACGACATAGACCAGGTTTAAGCAAAACTTGAGATCCCTTTGCAGTTATCAATACTGCCACAGGGTGGCAGAAAGAACACCTGATAACTCCACTGGCTTTGCAAATTCCCAAGATCCCGGTGAAAGCTCATAACCAGCTGAACCCACTGCTGCCCGAAGTTTGTTGTGCCAAGGCACATGCGGGATCTCACTGGCAGGAGCCTACATAGCTTTGTAAAAAGCCTTAAATACTGTCAAAATTATGAGTAGTTTTAGTGCTACTCATTTCCACATTATCATCTCAAGAGTCACAAAAAATAGTAGTAGTTTACACCTTGCTGGAAAACAAAATCAGTTGAATTTTTGAATTGTGTTGTCAGTTTGTGACAGGTAAGACCTCCCCTTATGCCTGTTTTATGGCAAAATTCCAGCATTATGCACCCATGAGTACATAATCTCACAGGTGGAAAACTCCATCAGACCACTCTTCAGACCTCCTGTTCAAGCAAGGTGTCATTTGTACACAAGGCAAACGAAAAGCAGGACACAACTGGGAAGGAACTAAGTGTGCTGACATCAAAGAGCACTTCTTACAGAGAGGGTGATCAGGCATTGGAATGGGCTGCCCAGGGAAGTGGTGGATTCTCCGTCCCTGGAGATATTTAAAAAGAGACTGGATGTGGCACTCAGTGCCAGGGTCTGGTAACCGCAGCGGTAGTGGATCAAGGGTTGGACTTGATGATCTCTGTGGTCCCTTCCAACCCAGCCAATTCTATGATTCTATTCTATGATTCTTCCCTCTAGCAGAAAATCACTTCAGGAAGTCTTTTTCCTTTTTATTTCAAGCTGGTTACTACCACACACAAGTATTCAAGGGATGTGGAGGGTAACCTGGAGACAGTCACTTGGTAAATGGATTGAACCAAAGCAACAGAAGCCCAAAAAGAAGAGCTTGCTGACATGGGACATTTGCCATCTTTGGTCTCAAACTTTGTGTATGGATGTTATTCCTACAGTCACAAGTTTAGGAACAGCCTGGGAATGAGCAGAAATGGCTGCTCAGTTTACACAGCCCCTTAGAGCTTGGAGCACTGTGATGAGGAAGCCTCCACAACTCTGCAGCTTGGGTTGCCTTGCCTCTCCTGCCTCAACAACATCATTCCACAAGGGGAAAAAATTTGTTACGGAAGTTTGTGGCACATTTCTAAACTTCTGACATTCAGAAAAAGTAACCACAACTTTGTTTGTCTAACCAAAGATCACTGGATCATACTTAGATCTTTTCTTCTTAGCAAGCTGAGGAGGTAAAGTCTTCATCACAGACCCTATGAAAGATTTTAGACATTTTTTTCCCCTAAGAAAGTAATATTGCAAAATTTCCTCTTGATGCCTTTGATCCTCACTGAAGTCTACTTCTATTATGAGGCCAGGTAATTTTAGCATGTCAGTTGAAACAGTTCAGACACACCTCTCTTTTCTGTTCCATCAATAGTCTGAATTATGTTTATTTTCTACATTTTCCCCATGTTCTCTACCTACAGAACTAAGACTTTTCACATTAAAATTGCTGTATCTCTTGCACGATGAAAGAAAAAAGACAAAAGTAACTGATATTTCAGATATTGCTTTGGTTGAGAGAAAGAATTTATAGTAGTTTCAGAAAAATTAAGAGAAAAAATACTTTTTTCTAGGTTTTGGATAAGAATAAGGATTCAGAGAGTTCAGTCAGTTAAAAAATTCTTGTATTTTAGTTAAACCAAAGAAATGAAAGTGCTGTTTCACTACTGAACTTGAGAAAAATATTAACCATGCCGCTGGGTCTGATCCGTTCAGCAGAGTTTGTAAGATAACATTTTTCCAGTCATTTAGCAACAGACTTGCTAGTTATGTTTACTGGGAGTAAGAAGCATTTTCCCAGGAAACAATTCTTTTCTGGGTCTATCCAAACCGTATTAATGGAAGCCAATAGCCTCCTCTTTGCCAAAATATAACTCTTTTCATCTTGTTTCATCCTTGGAAAGCACCAAACACTGCTCTCGGCTTTCATAAGCCAGCAGGTCCACTGCCAGCCCAACAGTAGTCTTAAATTAATGACAATGCCATCCATCCCTTCCCATGACATCTGGAGATGGCCCTTTGTGCCATCTTCTCCTTCAGCGTTGTCTTTAAGAGTGATACATTACTGCAATTTTCTTCCATCTGCTCGAACCACCAGCTAAACAGCACGCCTGGTGTCTTTTTGTTGTTCCTGGTACTTTTGATGATAACTGATTTGCACCTCTAAAGCATACAGCAACATTTGATGGTGTGGCAGGAAAAATTTTAACCTGTTCTCTTTCCATCTACAGTTCCATCTTCCTTTTACACAGCACCATTGACAAGCAAATGATTTNCAACAGTTTAATAGTAGGTAAGCATTTTCATAAACCGCCAGTGAGACCCTACCATTCAGCAAAAGTGCTGTATTTTGGAGTACTGTATTCCCTAAAAAACATTCTCACAGCATCATGTCTGCCTTCTATGTCTGTATCTCAGCCATGGAATATACAATCACAGGGGTTTTCCTCTTTATTGTCTAAATTTTAAATTTACAAAATTCTGCTCTGACGACTTCAAAAGATTATTCAAGAAAAGAAAAACATTCCATTTGACAGCCAGCTGAACTCCTAAACTGAGACACAAAATCAGGACAATTATTTAGTGATCACTTCCACTTCATGCTTTTTTTCCCCATCATTCATCAATAATTCATTGCAGACACTGTACATTAGATTTGCAGTGCCAAATGGTTTCAAGGGTTGGACTAGATGATCTCTGAGGTCCCTTCCAACCCGGCTAATTCTATGATTCTATGAAATGTAATCAAAGACTCATATCCACCATCTTAGACACTGCCACAACCTTTTTTAATGGCCCCGACTGCCCTTCTCACATAAAACCCAGCTTTGTTCTTTATTCAGGATGAACTTTTGTATGCATGGAGCTACCCTGTGCCTGTGTGCAAGGAAACATCGTGCAAAGAGATGTATTTTATAGATAAGAAAGAAGACCCCTGGTCCCCCCAGCCCTGGGACCTCCAGCAGTGTCATTTCCACCCTGGTGAGAGAAGGTGACTGAACAAGGCCAGAGCAAACAGTATCACTCTGGAAGTCACAAGTTTTATATTGTCCACAAAGTGGATTCAGAGCTCGACAAATGTAGGGAGAAGTATTGCCTTCCACCTTATCCTTCTGAAACAATTCTGTTGGCATTACCCTCAGGGTAAGCTATCTGAGTGGCAATGGCTGGACAGCTTGGTGGGAAGCAAAGCACCCACAACCTGGATGGTGCCCAGCACTCAGGCTGGGGCTGTGCCTGTGCTGCTCACAGTGCAGGAAGCTCTCAGCCTTAGGGCTTAGCACTGTTCCAGAACCAGATGTCTCACTTTGGCCAATTAAAGCTTTAAAAATACACAAGGTAAATATAGTACCACGATAGCACATCCTTCAGGGCACTTCAGTTCACATGTTTTGCTTTCAGTATTTTAGACCTGTCTCNATTCAAGGGCAGAAAGATAAAAACACTGTAATAACATTAATGCAGGCTTACCTGGGAATACAAATCCAAGGAGAATTTCTTTGTCGAAATTCAATGAAAATTATTCCTTTTTAAATTAAAAACTAAAGATTAATTATTAATATATTATTGTATTATATTATAATTAATGTTAGTTATATTATTATTAATATAACGATTAATTATTGTTTGAGTGTATTAAGTAGTAACCATCTGGCTTACTAATGTTAGTAACATTATTAGTTGATATAACTCCTTTTCATTTCAAAGAACGTAAAAATATGTATTTACGAAATGTAAGTATTCAGAAGAAATTATTTTAACATTTTTCTCACTATAAACATCATTCTTTAGTTCCTAAAAAGTAACAAATTCAGGTAGCTGCAGTGCAATGCTAAGTTGCATACATGGGGAAAAAAAATCCATATTATTTTATCATCCCTTTAAGTACGGGTACTGTATGGATATGCACCAGGAATAACAACGACTTCACACAAACCAAGAACAAGGGCACGATTTATTACAGCCCCAGCATCACGACATAGACCAGGTTTAAGCAAAATTTGAGAAGATCGTCCCTTTGCAGTTATCAATACTGCCACAGGGTGGCAGAAAGAACACCTGATAACTCCACTCAGAAAGAACACCTGATAACTCCACTGGCTTTGCAAATTCCCAAGATCCCGGTGAAAGCTCATAACCAGCTGAACCCACTGCTGCCCGAAGTTTGTTGTGGAACTAGTGCCAAGGCACATGCGGGATCTCACTGGCAGGAGCCTACATAGCTTTGTGAAAAGCCTTAAATACTGTCAAAATTATGAGTAGTTTTAGTGCTACTCAATTCCACATTATCATCTCAAGAGTCACAAAAAATAGTTGTAGTTTACACCTTGCTGGAAAACAAAATCAGTTGAATTTTTGAATTGTGTTGTCAGTTTGTGACAGGTAAGACCTCCCCTTATGCCTTTTTTATGGTAAAATTCCAGCATTATGCACCCATGAGCACATAATCTCACAGGTGGAAAACTCCATCAGACCACTCTTCAGGCCTCCTGTTCAAGCAAGGTGTCATTTGTACACAAGGCAAAGGAAAAGCAGGACACAACTGGGAAGGAACTAAGTGTGCTGACATCAAAGAGCACTTCTTACAGAGAGGGTGATCAGACATTGGAATGGGCTGCCCAGGGAAGTAGTGGATTCTCCGTCCCTGGAGATATTTAAAAAAAGACTGGATGTGGCACTCAGTGCCAGGGTCTGGTAACCACAGCGGTAGTGGGTCAAGGGTTGGACTTGATGATCTCTGTGGTCCCTTCCAACCCAGCCAATTCTATGATTCTTCCCTCTAGCAGAAAATCACTTCAGGAAGTCTTTTTCCTTTTTATTTCAAGCTGGTTACTACCACACACAAGTATTCAAGGGATGGAGGGTAACCTGGAGACAGTCACTTGGTAAATGGATTGAACCAAAGCAACAGAAGCCCAAAAAGAAGAGCTTGCTGACATGAGACATTTGCCATCTTTGGTCTCAAACTTTGTGTATGGATGTTATTCCTACAGTCACAAGTTTAGGAACAGCCTGGGAAAGAGCAGAAATGGCTGCTCAAGTTTACACAGCCCCTTAGAGCTTGGAGCACTGTGATGAGGAAGACTCCACAACTCTGCAGCTTGGGTTGCCTTGCCTCTCCACTTGTTCCTGCCTCAACAACGTCATTCCACAAGGGGAAAAATTTGTTACGGAAGTTTGTGGCACATTTCTAAACTTCTGACATTCAGAAAAAGTAACCACAACTTTGTTTGTCTAACCAAAGATCACTGGATCATACTTAGATCTTTTCTTCTTAGCAAGCTGAGGAGGTAAAGTCTTCATCACAGACCCTATGAAAGATTTTAGACATTTTTTTCCCCTAAGAAAGTAATACTGCAAAATTTCCTCTTGATGCCTTTGATCCTCACTGAAGTCTACTTCTATTATGAGGCCAGGTAATTTTAGCATGTCAGTTGAAACAACCGTTCAGACACACCTCTCTTTTCTGTTCCATCAATAGTCTGAATTATGTTTATTTTCTACATTTTCCCCATGTTCTCTACCTACAGAACTAAGACTTTTCACATTAAAATTGCTGTATCTCTTGCACGATGAAAGAAAAAAGACAAAAGTAACTGATATTTTCATACACTATTGTCACCACAGTTGGATGTTCCTTTGAATATGGGATTAATTTTGCTTATTTTAGCAACTTGGATGTTCTAGGAATTTAGTCTTAAGAACTGNTGATATTTCAGATATTGCACACATTGAGAGAAAGAATTTATAGTAGTTTCAGAAAAATTAAGAGAAAAAATACTTTTTTCTAGGTTTTGGATAAGAATAAGGATTCAGAGAGTTCAGTCAGTTAAAAAATTCTTGTATTTTAGTTAAACCAAAGAAATGAAAGTGCTGTTTCACTACTGAACTTGAGAAAAATATTAACCGTTCAGCAGAGTTTGTAAGATAACATTTTTCCAGTCATTTAGCAACAGTCTTGCTAGTTATGTTTACTGGGAGTAAGTAGCATTTTCCCAGGAAACAATTCTTTTCTGGGTCTATCCAAACCGTATTAATGGAAGCCAATAGCCTCCTCCTTGCCAAAATATAACTCTTTTCATCTTGTTTCATCCTTGGAAAGCACCAAACACTGCTCTCGGCTTTCATAAGCCAGCAGGTCCACTGCCAGCCCAACAGTAGTCTTAAATTAATGACAATGCCATCCATCCCTTCCCATGACATCTGGAGATGGCCCTTTGTGCCATCTTCTCCTTCAGCGTTGTCTTTAAGAGTGATACATTACTGCAATTTTCTTCCATCTGCTCGAACCACCAGCTAAACAGCACGCCTGGTGTCTTTTTGTTGTTCCTGGTACTTTTGATGATAACTGATTTGCACCTCTAAAGCATACAGCAACATTTGATGGTGTGGCAGGAAAAATTTTAACCTGTTCTCTTTCCATCTACAGTTCCATCTTCCTTTTACACAGCACCATTGACAAGCAAATGATTTTGAAGCACTCTAAGCCCAGTTTTCCTGTCTAACTAGCCTTGCAGAATACTATGTTTGGATAAACAAATGCATCCTGGATTTGAGCTGGCTCCTTGGGATCTGCAGCTACAGGGGAACAGGAAGACCTTGGATGATAGACTCATTTCTAGAGCACAAACTACACGGGTGTTAATCCCCCTGTTGTTTGGGCTTTTTGTTGGCTTTTTTGTTGTTATTGTGAATAAATCAGATTGCATTTTACTTTACTTTCTTAAAAACAAAAACAAAACAACCTTTTTTACTTCTCTGGATTACAGATGCACACAAATTGGCACTGTAAACCTTTGTCCTTCTGTCCTTCAGTGACCCTTAGCATCGCACAGATTATCCTAAAACCAGCTGTAGAGGCTATGCACTGGCCCTAGAAAGAGTATGTTTTCTAACTGCTTTTTGTCTATGTTTTATTCATAATTTGGTGACCAGTTTAAATTTGCATCTGAGCAGTCTCATGTGCTTTCTAATGGTTTCACAATCAAAATGCTTCACTTTTCTCTTGCCTGCCACTGATTTCTTCGAGCAGTTTAATGTATTTAGTGACTGAGAATATAGACCATAATATTAAATGTTTTCAGTGTTTAGTGTAAATTCGTGCTAAAAATAAATAGGAAAGGTTTAACTTAAAAAGCATAGTGTCATAAGAGTACATCATATGATGGAGCAGCTATGTTAAAATTGTAACTGCATCGTGAGCATGGCTGAATCAAGAACAATTGCAACACCTCTTCACTAAGTGTACCATATATTTTTCCTTTTCCTCATATATGAATCAAAAATATTTCAGAGTCCTTACAGCTTGACAGGTGGTGAAAATCTCTTTGAAGTGAATTTCCAAATATCACTTGGAAATTCATTTCAGTAAGGCAAGCACCAAAGTTCTGTTTAACTCTCTAAAGAGATTGCAAATATACACTGTTATTACAAAGCACAATGCCAATCAAATTCTGATGTCTGCAAAAAACCAAAACCTTCCTATTCACAGCAGCTTTTTTTGTATATGAGACATGGAAAACTCCCATAAGAAATTTTCCCAGATGTTAAAGTTGTTCTGAATACTGTACCTCACTTCACACTCTAAAATAAGGATTGTTCACCACCTTCACTGCTGAATGCCAGAAGACACAAATTTATTGCATCCATATATTTCAGGTCTCATTAGGGGTCCCCCTGGTGCCCAAAGCTCTGAAAGATCCCAATTTGATAAGCTACTAGTAAACATGAGATAAATCCTGTGCTTCTTTAGTCAAATTTTCTCAGAAGAAAATAGAAAATATTGCAGAAGACAAAATTAATCCAAAGGTTAATCTAAAGCAAGTCTAACACAATAAAAGAGAAATAAGTAGAAGAACCTTAGAGAAATTCAAATCAAGTTGGAAGAGGTAACCTAAAATGCGTTTGTTCGTTAATACAAAATCCTGCATATTTCAGTCTCCAAAAAGAAAAATTGCTCCAAAAAGAAAAAAAGCAATCTCACAATCTACAAGAAATTTTTTTTTATTCTCAGATCCAACAGTCTGCTGCATAGCTCTTCATACCAGTTTTCCTTCAATGACTAGTGGATGGGTTTAGAGTGTTCATCCTTCAACAGTTACTAGGATCACATTGCTCTAAACCAAAATTACTATATATCAGTGTATCTGACTACTTACAAATTGGAGTAAAGACTGTAGTATTTACCTGCACTATGTTCATAATTTAAAAGTCATTTTCCTAATTACAGTGGCAAGTGAGATGGATAATTGTAATGGAAATTTTGACTTCAGAACACAAGATGGCAGCCTCCAAAAGGGAATAGGAAGTTGTTCCAAAAAATTTCCAAAAGTTATGGATCCAAAAGTAATGATGATATAAGCTCTTAGACTGCAAGAGTCCAAACTTAACCACCCTTTTTAAGTGAATCTAAAAAATACAAATAAAAATCACAGAAATAATTACTAAACACCAAGAAGCAAATGTGAAGCTAAGATATATTTCATTAAGAGGAAACCACACTAAAGTTCATGTATGGGAAGCATTTTGCATATTTGCATCTGTCATAACTTCTCAATAGGCTTTACTTCCAAAGGCAAAAATGCTGATTACTATTCCACAACAAAAATTTACAAGTAAACCACTAATACAAACATATAACATCATCCAAGAACCACTCATATATCTTTACCATACATGAAACTAATAAAATGCTTCTTCCCATCAACTGCTAGATTTATAACATATATGGCTATATTGCAATTATAGGGGAGCAGCTAAAAGTCAGATTTTGGTTATGAAGTTTGATCATAATAATTCCCAGTAAATTCCATCAGTGTTGCTGATTACCCAAGACAATGACAGTATTTTGTACACTATGCCCAGGTACAATTTTCTTTCCTCTTTAAATAGTATGCAAACTGTTCATAATGAAATAAAACCACAACTCCATGCATGGACTTCATCTTCTTTTGCCTACAAAAGTCAGACAAACCTCTTCCAGACAATGGAGCAGAGAAAAAGATTAAACTCCAATTGTCATGTGGAACACCTTGGGGAAAAAAGACTTCAAAAAGCTGTATTGTTACCTTGCTTTACCTTCCATCCAGCTTGTTTACACAATAATGACTCAATCATTAGTTGTATACATGATCCCACAACAAAATAAAACTACTACATTTAAGGCAGTTCCATTTGCATTTACAACACAGTAGTAATAATGACTTGATATGTCTTAATAAGTCATAATAACTGAAATGTATCTATGACTAAGTCAAAATAAAAGTAAAAAAGTGCCTCGGTATTTTCATCTCTATAAAAAACATTCCAAAAACTAACAACTCATAAACTACTAAAATCTATTACCTTAACCGCTAGCTGTTAAAAAAAATACTTTCCCCTTCTTTTGTAATCAGTTTTACTTCCCTTTCTTTCCATATGCATAGTCCTTTCCTTCAACCACTAAAATCCATGTCTGAAGGCACCTACTGTCATCCACTGCCCAGAGAAGAAACCTACAGTTCTTAAGACTAAATTCCTAGAACATCCAAGTTGCTAAAATAAGCAAAATTAATCCCATATTCAAAGGAACATCCAACTGTGGTGACAATAGTGTATGAAAATATCAGTGACTAGAAGTTTAGATTTACAGTACTTACTTGGGACAGCAGTTCAGAACAGACAAGGAAGACACTGCAAAAACAACAGGCACCCTACAAGAATCATTTTATACAATGGCTTCTATACCATCCAAATACTTCCCCATATGCTGTATGATACCTCAAAATCATTTGCAATATAGAAGATGAGAGTGGGAAAAAAATTTGTATCTCGAAGTTTAAACACAATTTAAAGCTTGAGGCTGGCAGAAGAGATGTGTGTAGGCAGGCAAAATCCTTTACAAGAGCAAGGCCTGAAGGATGCTGCAATGAAAATTGTAACTAATATAACAGATGGTAGATCGCAACATATCCTTGTATTCTGGCATATTTTTGTTACTGCCTATCATTTGGTTGCACCTGTGTCTCTTTCTACTCAAAGATTAAAGTCCTGGGAAGCTGAACATATTTTGCTTCCATTTTTTCTCTCTTCCACACAGTTCCTCTGGCTCTCAATTCTCTGAGGTCTCCACCCAGACAAGCTGGCATCACAGGAAAAATGGGATGTTAAGACCTCGTGAGATCAGACAGCCCACCACCCACCTCCAGAGAGGGCCAAAAATCCCTTAACTATTTCTAGCTAGACTTTTCCATTCCATGTGCAGTACTCTACAAGTGCAGTATTTTACATTTTAGTGGCTTACACTGCATTTATTTCAAGCCATTGCTCCAATTTTTTTCTAAGTCATGATGTGTTCCCAGCCTGTCCTCGAACATGTTTGACAGGCCTTCCTGGCTTCCATATCACCAGCAGATTTCATAAGCACCCTCTCAGTTGTATCAAAACATTGAGAAGCACCAGACAAGGATCTCCAAAGAAGCAGACAGGGCTGCTCAGCAACTGCCCCTATGGAGGCATTTGCTGGAATCATAGGGTGAAAGGACTCAGCACAGACAAAAACCAGTTGATCCTGCTGCCCACAGCATCTTCACTAATACCAAGTCCCATCCTGGAGTGGGTTTTGCTCCATTAGAGACATATCCACAGGTTTAGGGAATTTCAGATGGACAAGTACCATACAACTTGATTGTGAGGAAATAAGTGTCAAAAACCTCCTTAAGGTCATGATTTAGCCATTTCTGCTGTGTCTGCTTAGCCCTCTATCTTCTTACCCCTGTAGAAGTATGAAATAAGGTCAAATTAAATCCTTTTAGGTTATTTCTTGGACCAACACATATTCTGTGTTTATTACTAACAACTTTTGTTTGTTTGGGGGGTTTTTTGTTGTGAGTTTTTTTGTGTGGTTTGTTTGTTTTAACTTGGTAGAGGTTTATCAAGGGGCAGGTGGAGTTTACATACTCCAGCCTTTTCCCAGAAATCTAAATTAAGCTCCCTTTCTTGCATCATCCTTTTTTGAATTAGATCTTTGTTACCCTTTATGTTCCTGGGACACTAGGTAGTCTCTATGACTGGTCTAAAATTGGTGCTCTAAGGCTGGATTGAACAGATGTCACTGCAAAGCACCTGGGAATAGGTGCTCAGATCCACCCACTGAGAGTTTCTGGGTTTGGCTTCTTTTTTACTCCAGCAGTTCCTGCTCTTCTACTGGTTGTGTCAGCCATGCAGACCTAATCTTTTCTGAAGACATAGTATTAAAGGACAGAGACCAAAACACAAAATGCTTTCATCTTTCCAGTAATCTTTTATCTTTATCTTTCCATTGGTAGCAAAACCACTTTGTCATTAGTTCATACAGCGAGGGATGGAGAAAAAAAAAAAAGAAAGTAAACACTCTCACTTAATTTCATCTTTCTCAGATCATTCTTAGTTTTATTGCATTAGAAGGGGTTTTTTGCAGTTTTAGTTTTGGTTTTATTCCCAATGAGGAATGAGAAAGTTGGGGAAAAAATTTAAGACATTCTGGATTATCTGCTAGAATCTCAGGTCCCTGCTGCTGCAGCACCTTCACAGTCTGTTCATAAAAGAAGATTAAGGTTAAAGTAAAATCAGGCCATTCATGTACAATCCTGCAGAAAAAAAAAACAAAAAACGTGCAGAATCAGAAGCTGCAGAGACCCTTATGGAAAGAAGTGCAGCTCTAACAACAGACACTGATCAACAATTCTGAGATGGAGACTGCTGATGAAAAATATATCAATAGCAACCAAAAAAACCAACCCCCCAGCCCAAGAACTGAGCAATATAGCAATGGTCACCAATAAATTACTTACTCTTGAGAGCACTTCCACAGGTGATTGGATAGACAGGACTGGTCTGTTTTAGAGGAGGTTGTCAACGTTACTCGCTATGTAAGCATCATTTTAAAAAATACACAAATTAACAATCTAGACTTCATCTCTTCTGCCCTCCTTTTCTAAAAAATGGTTTTATAGTACTCTATAAATTTCAGACTTTGGGTAAGCATTTCACTTAAGGAAGATGGTGCTGGTGTAGAATTGTCAGCTTCATTCCTTCTCTGTCTAGGAAAACATTTTGATTTCATACAAGGAAACGTATTTCAGAAAAAATAAATACAACAACCCTGAGTTTGGACAGAAGTTTCACATGTCAAACACAGTCCTTGGCATGAAGACTTGCAAAAATGGAAGGAGGAAGATCTATTTACAGTAGTGTTTTATTTCTCAAGTTGAATGTTTTTGCAGCAAATCTTTGCTTAACCCTCACTTTACACACTTTGGTTGCCACAGTGAAGCACACACATTCACCAAGGAAAAAAGCACTGTTGGAGTCCAATCCCAGAGCCAGACCAGAGGTTTTCCAAGGGAATGCACCTCTTGCAACCTGCACCAGCGTGGCATCAGGTTCGCAAATCAAGTGTTTTCCTTAGCAGGTCTGCTCCAATTGCACCACACTATGTGCGAACATAAACACAGCCAGCATCTAGCTGAAAAACATTTTGCCTTCCTTCAAAATCTATAATCACATTTACACAGTCTCTTTCTTTCTCTTTTGCAAGAAAACATTCTGTCATACCAAATGCTCCCACACTATTGATATTTGCTCATTCTGTGAGTTTCATTACCTCAGAAATGGTAAAGTTGCTTGCTAGTAACTTCAGGGTCTCCTCATACCAGATGCTTTCCTGCCATGATATGATCATGGTTTTTTCTGTCTCCCTCTTGTGGGAGGACTGAGATTATACAAGAGAGTGTAAGGATATTTGAACACCCCTTTTCACAAAGTATGATTCGAGTCGTATGCACTACAAAGATACACGACTACAGAAAACTATAAACTAAGCATTATAGTAACTTTTTTGTTTGTTCACATTTTAAAGGAACATACCCAGCACTGTTTCACACCAGGTGAACCAGGCTTACAGTCAAGGAACAGGTCAGATACAGAGGTACAACCCAGCAGCACAGTTAAGAACATGCTGTTTCCACAACAGTCATTCCAGTCCGCACAGACATCCTCGGGGCAGTGGCAGAGAGATGTCTTTCCATGCACATTCCTACCACTCTTCATACAAGCCTATCCTCACAAGGAAATCTTGTGGAGTAACACACACACAAACACACACCTGTTTTCCTGAAAAAACTCACCAATTTTAATATTTCAAATAAACACAGCCCTACATTTGCAAGGAACAAAGACAAATTTCTAAGAAACAGAGCAAGAAAAGAAAGTGAGAGTAACAAGGTATTAGAGATGCTAAGATTATTCTTTTCATCACTGTGAACTGTGGATGACAACAGGGATACTCTTGACCTACTTTCGTCTGGATATAAGACAGAAATTCTGTCATGTACTGTAGTGTATCAAGAAGAGGTGCTGGAAGAAACACAGGCTGAGAAGCAATAAGCCATCAGCCTGGTCACATTATGATCAAAAGCAGGGTTCAAAAAGACAATGACACCCAAGGCCTCAGAGCCAAGCCTGACAGGCACTAAGGGGCAAGAGAGACAACAAGTGTGATTTTCACTTTGTTCAGATCAGTAGGATTTAAGTGTCATTTTGATTCAAGATGCCATGTTACAGCATTCCCACAGAGTAATTCTCAAGGACTGAAATGTATTGTTTGCTATTTTATGACAGGTTATCAACTCACCTTAGTATGGGACACCTTTAAACACTTTATAATACAAAGTTTCTGTGCTAGTATTCAATAAATTATTTTAAAAATAAATGAAGGTGAAGCCCACAAGAGCCATAAGATATCATACATGATAAAGCTTAAATATAGCAGCATCTCTTATGTTATATATATGCCCCATAGAGAGAATTACAAATATTTACAAAATTACACATCTGCTCTAAAAATGCCAGATTTTGCTGACACAAGGGAAAACACAGGAAGAGTTATGGGAGCAGTATGCTAGAGATGAAAATTCTCCAATGAGCACACTCTGATTAATGTTGTTGCTGCTCTAACAAATGACAGGCAAGGTCACAAGTAAATCCAGTAGTCTTCTGTACAACAATTTCCAGGATTTCATAAAGCCCCATATATTATGGGAGCACTTCCCTGAGACTAATGTTGGAAACAGTAATAACATCCATAAGGCTGTGAAATTCATATCAGAGACAGATTTAGTTATTACAAAATATACCTGATTTGCTTATGAAAGATCAAGGTATCCTAAAAATCTTATTATGTTTTTGTTTTGGTTTGGTTTTTGTTTTTTTAGTTTTGTCATTGTTGGTCTTAATTGCAATATCTTAACAACTAACAGAAAATCAACTTCAGCATGGGGAAGCAAAAGGGTCTGAGAATACAGACTACCTGGTAAAGCTGGAACATTACACAACTTTGCCTACTGAGACAAGCTCAACTAAAGCATGACTGCAAAAACAGTCAATTACTATTGAGAACTAAGTTCTAAAGCACCAGAAACCCATATGTTACCTATACTCACCTGCCATTCAGAAGTGCCCTATTTATATAAGGCTTAACTCTGAATATTAGATAAGATGAGCAGGGAGAAGTAGCTTTATCTGCGTTTCACAAGGCTTTTAAATCAGTATAAGGGAACAACAGTTTCATTCTTACCATGGCAAGCCCAAAACAACACACTTAACTATCTGAACTCCCTACATATTCTTCACTATTGTGCTGAAAATCACCTCACCTCATTAAAAGTTGAGTGACTCCTACCATAGAATATATCATACTGAATTTGAACTACCCCAACTCTTTTGTGATGGATGTTATTAACAATTAAATAGCTCTTCCTCCAAACTCTCCTCTCCCTGTAGTCAGCATGAAAAACACAATAGTCTCTGAAGCCAACAGTTTTACTTAACACTATTCTAAATAAGCTAAATTCAGCTAAGAATGCCGAAAGGTGGTTACTTTTCAAACATATTTAGTGCCACCTGATTTTACTGGGTTTATATCAGCTGCAACTCCTGCTTTTATCTCAACCACTCCTATTTGCATAGCTAAACAGGAACAGACTGCTGCAGGGGAGGGAGGGAGAAATAATGCACTTTATGCATTTAATACCTGGCCATCTGGTACCTCAGAAATCTGTTCAACTTCAAAACAGCAAGAAAATAAAATGAAGGAGCCAAAAGAGGCCTTGCCACAGCAAAAAAATCCATTAATTCTATACAAAGAGGGCAACTGACAGCTGATGTAGAGGATACACACATAAATCCAAATGCTAATACACAGGGATTATATGAATAGAAATACCATAGGTAAGCAGTATCTATGGAAAGTAGAATAGCATCTCTGTCCTTGACATCCTCATTCAAATTACTTTTTTCCTGATTTTCTTTTCTGTATGTCACTTAAAGAACATGGGAGAAAACTGCATAATTAAAAGCATTTACCTTCACCTGGAGAATTAAAAACAAGAAATGCAGTAATGTTTAGCTGAGTCAGCATCCTCAACATTTGTTAGATGTCTTGGAAGAAACAGATAGGTGGGTTTGGCTCAGTAGCACACTACATGACTGCAGTGCTGAAGAAACAGGGAGACATTCTACTCTGAAGAAAGACCTTAAGACAGGTAAATTACTTTATCCGTAGAGAAAGGTGGTGATCCCAACACAGGAAGAAATCAAATTGAAGCAGGCCTTTTAGTGCTTCCAGGAAGCTTCTGAACTTCTCTTAATCCCTTTCACTTTGCCACCTGGAGGATGCATGTGAAAAAATGCACAGAGCAGTGATTGCTGTGAAGCCACAGGATCTCCTGGCAGAAATCTCTCCAGAAGAGCAGATTCCCCTGTTAATAAAAAGCCTGTGTGCACACAGCTGATTTTCCCCACTGCCTTGCTGGGATGTGCACCAAATTACACAGTTGGAAGGTCCTGGAAAACCAAATCCTTCCTAAAGACTATGAGGTTAGACAGCAGTTTATAGGTTTCAAGTACATTTTATCATCTACACCAAAAAAATTACAAGAACACTAAATACAAAGTAGAGAAGAACTACCAAATGCTCTCAGGAAGCAGAAAGCAGCAGGAGATGCTGGGCTATTTACTTACATCAAAGCATGTGAACACAATAGAGAAAGACTTTCAGCAGCTCATTCTGACAGAAAATGGTTTCACAGGACCTGACAAAGGAACTACAGGTGCAAAATACAGTGCAAAGGTCATTAATTCTTCATAAGACAAGTAGTATGAAGACTGGACTCTAAAAGGACCAATTTCACCATGCCTAGAGATCTGATAGGTAGGTAAATTGCAAGCACTTCAAAATGAATCACTTTGGAAGTCAAATCAGTAAGTAGGAATACAAAAATAGCAAGAGCCCAGTAGGACAAAAGTCAGAAAGCTCAAGATAAAGAATGTAACATAAAGGAACAGGTAAAAAGAACATGCTCTAGAGACACAGAAATAGTGTGAAAATGGCCAGAAAGCAGATGGTTCAATCCTCCACAGTTTCTTTGTCTATGGTTGGCAGATCACCCATGGTCCCTCAGAAGATGGTTCATAGATGAAAGCAGAGAACTGGTACAAAAAAAGACCGACATACCCTTTCCATATATTTCAAAATTCTACAGGATTTAGCAGGAAAAAATGGGGGAATAAAAAGGCAGTAAAATCTTAGTTAGTTCACAGAAATAAAAGCCATTGTAATTACATTGTATGAAAAACACATAGATTGTTTTTAAAATATTGAACAATGCAAGGATTTTTCTGGTGGTTTTTTCCCCACAAAAGCATATTGAAAATAAAACTGCATATTACTCAGGAGAACTATCAATAGATGATCATGAGAAAAACATTCAAACTACCTGAGCTTCACTTTTGATCAGGCAATTAATCACAGCACGCCAGGAAAAAGTAGTGGAAGCTAGAATGAGGTAAGCAAGCATTAGACCAAATTCTACATTTTCATATCATAGGTCTGATGTAACCCATTGTTAGAAAGCACACTAGAGGAAATTTAGGCCATTTAATACTTACTTTACAAGAACTTACAGGAAAGAAGCGTGGCTTGAGAAGGATGAAAAAGTAATCCTAAATACCTATCTTCAGAATGAGAAAAAAAAAAAAAAATAGTGGACTACTTTGTTTAAACTGAAGTTTCAGAAAAATACTGGAGCAAATAAAAAGCGCCTAGAAGACAAGACAGATGACATAAGTACTGTCAGCATGGTTTTTAAAAAACAGACTGCTAAACTAAGTTGATCTTCTCCATGACAGGATGTAAGCCTTCAAGTGAAAAGCCAGTAAATGTCTTATGTTCACCTTTAACAAGGCTTTGGCTACTGTGTCACATGACATGTTCACTAGTAAGTTTAGATGAACCCTCTTTAAACTGGGTAAAACTGTTTGGAAAACCATATTTAGACCTATCAATGGATAACTGTCAAAACAAGATGCCAGAAAAGGAGGTATCAAGTGAGATTCTGCAGAGTCTGTCCTGGGTCCAGTAATGTTTATTCAGTAATTTCATTCACCAGTTTAGATGATGGAACAGAGTGAATGTTTATAAAATATGGCATTTGCCTGCATAGAGCACAGGGCCTGCAGCTTCTTCCAGTCCCCGAGAAAACAAGATTAGAACAAAAAAAATCTTCACAAAAAAAAGAGCATTATTCATTATGGAGAAACTTTAGCTACTATACTTAGGTAGAAAAACCAGCTGTGCAGTGCACAATATAGAATAGCTGGCTTGGGTGTCACATCCTGATGAGAAATTTTGAGACTATAATGGGTTAGCTACATGAGTTTTAGCAAGATAATACAAACAGTTTCTACAACTCCAAAGACTCTAAATGCAAGATCACATTCCAGTTCAACAGCAAACAGTAAATGGATTGAAATCTGACTGTGCTTTCTTCTCTGCTGATCCTAGCATCAAATTCCTGAAGCACCTCAGTGACATGTTATTAGACTGGGAAACAGCTCTCAGATTTACAGCACACCAGAGATACTCTCTTAGGAAATAATGGAGGACTTCAAAGAACAGCTCTTCTCATCAAGGAATCCTTTTCTGAAAAAAAGGAACAACTATATCCTGCCCAACAAGCTTGAAACCAGACACACCAACAGGTCAAACTGACCAACAGGTCAAATAAGTGAAGACAGCAAATTCAATTTCATCTGGAGTTATGATGTGGAAAAAGGCATTAACAGCAAGGCAAGGAATTTAAATAGCTGTAAAAATATTCAAAAGCCTATTATGCTAAGTGTCTACAAAGTTGGGTGACAATTTTTAATTTTTGCATCAAAATCAGGTCTTGTCTTCAGTGAAAAGATAATAGGCATTATAAAAATAAAGCCATACATCCAGCTTTGAGTTATCTTACAACAAAATGGTCATTTTAAAAAAAAATAGTCCATATTTGGAGAAAAAGCGGCACAAGGGAATGCTGGCATACTCTATTGTCTCAAGATCCTTAGAAGAAACGTCTCTATTGTCATCACATTTATGCAAGCAATGAAACAAACAAATAAACAAGGTAAACATGAAATCCAAAATGGGTAGGATTAAAAGTTTTCTCCAGTTACAAGGCAAGATGGAACACTACAAGTGAAGCCTTAAACTGGAAGAGATTGAGTTTCCACAACAGGGGTGTGAATTGTACAATACTTAGTACAATCTCTGTTCATTTCAGACACTTGGATTGTGTTTGCTCTATGGCAACTCTCCCAGAATAACTGAGAATTTGCTACCTTGCAATTAAAATAACTTTATGTGCAACATATATTATTTCTAGAAAAATTCCATCCCCCAGAAAAAAACAACACATTTTATTGCATGTTATATCCTGGTCTAGTAGGAGGTTTCCCTGCCCATGCCCGGGAGGTTAGAATGAGATGATCTTTAAGGTCCCTTCCAACCTAAAACATTCAATGGTTACATGTCACCACCACACAAGATGGCAAAAAAATACTAAACAGGAAAAATATCATTCTGCATTAACATTGCTTAAAGGAGGACAACAGATAATTTCAGAGCTATCAAATAGCAGCTTTTAAAAGGCCTGAAAAGCCAGTTGAATGTAGTCATTGGAACTCAACTAGGTCCACTTCCAGGATAAAGACTATATTGGTGTGAAAAGTAATCAAAGCCTCTCTCATGCCAGGCAAACTAATTTTAACCCTTTTTTCTAAATACATAAACCTGATCATTAGAACTGAAAGTTCTACAAATTCACTTCATAGTCGTTTGGGGGTTTGTTTTAGTTTGAGTTTTCTTGATGTTTTTTGTGGTGGTGTTTTTGTGGTCTTTAATGTTACGTTTTCCTTGAAGTTACAAAGAAGTACAAATCAGACTCAAGTTTTCAAATTTCAGTCTGAATGGTCAATTCAGAGTCTTAATAGCTTTCAATGTCTTAGCCAAGATCTTGGGGTTTTTTTGTTTGGTTGGTTTTTTTGTTTGTTTGTTTGGGGTTTTTTTGTTTGTTTGTTTGGGGTTTTTTTGTTTTTTTTTCCCTTAAAAGAGATATTGTTATGAGTCTTAATATCTTTGGGAAATATATTTTAAAGTGTTTGTAAAATGTTTGGAAATCTTTGGATGGAAATTAAACCTCAAGTTGGTAACATTTTTTTTTAATTATTATTATTATTATAAACATGTTTATTCCATAAGGCAAAAATACCAGGTTCACGTTGGGCAGAGAATCATATAATTATGTAAAACTAGCAGTCAGGGATGAATCATCACTAAAACAAGGTCTGATAATCTCCTCTCACAAGTAGATGGAGAAGGAGCTACTAGCCATCTGGATGCAGCAATTTCAAATACTCAGTTCATAACCCATACCAAATGTGAAACTTAAGTTTCCCACCTTCGTAGCAGCAATGTCATCCTCAGATCCATAATACAAACACAATGTGAGCATACTTTTCTCAGAAAGCTTTTGAAACAAACAAAAAAATTCCAGTCAGTTAGCTATTATTTTTAAAACCCAAAGAAAACCAGAGAGATCAGACTTCAATAATCTTCCCTACAACAAGCAAGTCAAAGTGGAACCCTCTTGTTACAATTATCATGATTATAAATATATTTCTATGACTTCCATGAGATGTCTCTTACCTGAATGACAGTAAGATTTTTGCTGTTCCTATAAAGTAGGTAACAATTACAATTTTACCTCTGTATCTGTGAAGTAACAGTTTTATTTTGACTTACGATAGACTAAGGAGAGTGGCAAAAGTGCTAAACCTAGTTCCACAACCAATATTCCTTCCAGCTGTCTACCTACAAAGTTATAATGTGCAGGATTCTTTCATAGAGAAAGGCTTTTCTGGGGGCTATTTCAGTCTATTAATAAACCTGGGGATACAAGATGGCAAAAGCTTCATAAATGTGCTAAATTTCCTGTTACAGAAAATTGCAAGTATATTCACAAGTATATATCTAGACTTTAAAAAAAAAAAAAGGCTTTTACTTACTTAATGACCATATATGTATTGGAAATCTCCATACCTTTTATAGGTTTTGACCTCCAGTGACTTTTAATCATACACACACATATATACTAACCCCCCAGAAACACAGAGCAGTCTGAAGAAAGGCAAATAATAGATGAACCATGAGGCCATATTGATTCCCTCTGCTGCAACACAGCTCAGGAGTGAAGTACAGCATCATTATTAGAGATTTCTGTCCATTAATTTTTTCTTGCTCTAGGAGTCCTTAATTAAAACATATTAACAGTGTATGCCCAAGTGAGCACTGCTCCAATTTGAAACTGAAAGAGTGCTTGTGCCCCATTGTGGGCAATATTAATTAAAAACTATCTTGTTTTCCCTGAAGTCACCTCCTGATACTTCCAGGTAAGATTAAATAAAAATATATGCCACACAGATTGACAGAATTATCCAGGTTGGGAAGGACCTCTGAGATCATCAAGTCCAGCTCTTGATCCACTACCACTGTGGTTCCCAGCCCATGGCACTGAGTGCCACATCCAGCCTCTTTTTAAAAACATCCAGGGACAGAGAATCCACCACCTCCCTGGGCAGCCCATTCCAATGTCTGATCACCCTCTCTGTAAAGAATTTTTTCCTAATATCTAACCTAAACCTCCCCTGACAGAGCTTAAGTCCATGCCCTCTTGTCTCACTGATAGCTACTTGGGAGAAGAGACCGACCCCCCCCCTGGCTCCAACCTCCTTTCAGGGAGTTGTAGAGAGTGATGAGGTCTCCCCTGAGCCTCCTCTTCTCCAGGCTGAACACCCCCAGCTCCCTCAGCCCTTCCTCACAGGACTCGTGCTGGATCCCTTCACAGCCTCCTTGCTCTTCTCTGGACCTGCTCCAGCACCTCAATCTCCTTCCTGACCTGAGGGGCCCAGAACTGGACACAGAACTTGAGGTGTGGCCTCACCAGGGCTGAGTACAGGGGAAGAATCACTTCCCTGGGCCTGCTGGCCACACTGTTCCTGATCCAGCCCAGGATGCCATTGGTCTTCTTGGACCTGCCCTTCCTAAACCCGTGCTGGCCGAGTCTGATCCCCTGATGTCAATGTATGTTTTTATGCCTGTCAATACATAAAAAGCTACCTATCAGCAGACGCACCACGTAACTGAAGTACTGGATGTTGAACATCTATTTAAATGGTTTCCCTTTGGAAACTGTGTGTTTCTCCATGCAATTTCATACTATGGTCTTTATTAATAAGAGTAATTATCCCAGTCTCTGCCCATTTGACAATTTGATAGTATCACAAAAGATATATGTTTTCTGGGTTATTAAGTGTAAACCACAAAATAACTCATTTGTGCATTAATTGATGGTGCAGCCAAGGCAAAAAAAAAAAAAGTCACAGTGTAAGGAAGAATTAAAAAATATAAATTGAAATTTTGATATCTAAGATGAAGTAAAACATACAGCAGAGCAGGAATAATAAAATAATTACTGGGCTAAAAACCTGCATCTGAAAAAAAGTATATTTCTGGTTTAGGTTTTTCAAACAAAGTTAGTAACTGCTTGATATCAGGTTCTGTAGCTAATTTCAAATGAGAATATTCAAGTTTATAAAAGCTCTTTGGGTCAAGTATACTTCACATACTCTGTTGTGCAACCAGTCCTTTGCTCTTGCAGTTTACTGGGTCAGCAATGTTTGCATAACTACATTTAAGACCATTCATTCTCAAGATGAAATATGTTAAAAAACCCAGAATTTTAAAAGATATCTGATGTACACACAAGCCTATGTCCAAATTACTGATATTTTATACCTGAATAATAGTGCCCATGATGTCCATTCCTGACAAAAACTGCCACCTCACATGAAACACTCGATATGCTGAGCATGAGAAATGTTATCCCAGTAGAAAAGCTCAGCTTGCTAACAAAAATGATAGCAAAAAATGCTTTTAACAAAGCTTCTATTGTTCCAGTCAGGAAACATCCATATTGCAGCGGTCCATTACTGTTCTGACAGCAACCAGATTATGCAAATTCTGACTGTGAGATGCTGAATTCAAGTTATGCTACATTAAAATTTTTCTAGAAATTTTCCACATCTGAGAGAATATATCATTTGGCCCAAAAGGTTTTTATTACTTCTGCTGGATCCTTGGTTTTTTTCTACTAGTTGGATAAAAGTTCTCCTAAATGTAAACAGAATATAGAGAATCACCTTCTAGCTACATTTTTTCCATCAGAAGAATTAAATTTCTATGTATTCTATTGGCACATAAATTGAAATACCAATTCTGTCCGGTTTTTTATATATATACTCAATCCTATTCAATTGTCTAACAATTTATTCAGTTCTTTTTTGAATGGAGCACTCTCCTATAGGGAACAGTTTTGTTATAACTACTCTACTTGAAAATGGAGGGGGGGCATGTTTGTGTCAGAAAAGACGCTCTGATCATCTTTAAGAAGATGAAGTCAACTTGTAATTTAACTGCCCCCAATGTAACTTAATATAACTTGGCAATAAATTTTTTATTAGTCAGCACATTAAGCTTGTGTAAAATTTAGAGCAACAAATTGAATTAATCCATAAATATAGCTCAAGATCTGAGACATCCTATGGTATGTAGAAAGACAGCCTAATGTGTTATGTCCTGTTGAGTACATACTTCAATTCCCTACTTTAATTTAGTAAACTATTTCTCTCATTTCTTGCATAAAATCTTTCCAAAAGCAGATTTCTAACAGCCAGCCACACACAAATCCATCTGCAGGGTGGCACAAAACCAGCTCCCAGTGCTACCACTGGCTAATATGGCAACTGTCATTCAAGCACAGGTGTTTGAGCTTCCATTTATCTTCTATTAAGAGATTAATATAACCCATGGCTACTTACACTCACCTTCCAAAGGAGCGTAGGGATATGGAGACCTACAGTCCCCAAGGCACAGGAGCTGACCCTCTCTTTGCCTGGTACAAGTCCAGCTTTGGTGGCCCTACCTGTCCCTGAGCTCAAGTCCCAAGTGCAAGATTCCAGCATTGTGTTCAGTGGCTTCAAAGCAGCCACATCTTTGGGTGGTTTGAGTCAAAGCATTATCAACTACAGAAAATGAAGCAGGAAATACAATGACTGGAAGTGATTTTTAAGAAAAATGAACAAACAATAAAAAAAAAAAATCCACACTGTTCCAGCAACAGAATTTAGTTTTTTCTCTCTGTGAGAGCTATTTTTACTTCCCTATTTCATAAGCATTCATAGGCAATAAAATTCTTGTGTTTAAGTAGCAGAGAAGCAGAATGTCCATAGAAGACAAGTGACAGAGTTCAATTTTCTCCTCCTTGTAGAAGTGTCAAGCAATATTTTGAAACTTCATGAAATACAGTTTTTTCGGTATTTTCTGGCCACTGATGAAAGAACAGTACTGATTCAGAAAGCGTTGTGAAAAAAATTCAACTGAAACTAAAAGTACACCTTAAAATACAAAGTAGACCTCATTCTTTTCAGTCAATAAACCCAGAAGTTAATGGAGTCTGACATTCTATTAATTACTGCTGGTAAGGCAAATGGAATTTTTTAATAAAGTATCATTTTATGAATCATGGCAACAATACCAGAAACAGTACTTTACAGTCTTTGAAAAAAAGAGATTTTAGATGAGGAAAGGAAGGAAGCAAAAAGAATCAGAAGCTTTGGTAAATGCTGCAGTAAACACACAGTTCTACAGGTAAGTGCTGCAGTACTTAGGGTTAAATGCAGGCTGTGCTCACAGGCACTAACACAATGCAAATGTGCAGCCAGGAGCAGGCTGATGACTTCTTCACTTTAGCTTGAAAATCAAAACCTCCCTGGCAGTCTGGCAAAGGCAAGCCATGGAGCTACACAACAGGATAAACACAGGCAAGGCAGTCCCTGTTTCCTAAAGAGTGAGAACATGAAGAATAAGGGTGAGGACCAACCAACCACACACAAAAGATGTGTAGTACTGTGGGGTATTTTCAAAAGTTTGACATATAGCAACAGCAAGCATACCTTTTGCCTTCTAAAACTTGCTCTGTTGTACTTACTGGCCATTGAGGCATGAAGAGGGCTCTGTGCCTGGCCAGTGTTTGTACTGAATACAGGGAAAGCTGAGAAGTGGTAGCTCCTGATGGTGCAAGCAAAGCTGCAGCCCTTCCAGGCACAGGTGGCTTTGCATAAGCAAGAACTCCCTGGGAAAACAGAGCCAAGGGATGGGCAGAGTTTGCTCCTGCTACAAGCTTGAAATGGGCAAGAGAGACCAAGGACACAAGTGGCATCTTGAGGGTGTAAGAGCATCAGGCAAGAATCAAGCCAAAAGTGTCCAGAGAAGCCTTGACAAGGGGCTTTGTACAATTCTACAGAGAACAAGCAGCAACCCCCAGGGCCTGCACTGAGGGTCTAGGAAGCTTCCACCTCCTGCATACAGGACACAAAGGTCACCTTTGGGAAACATGAGGAGCCAGCACCTAACCAAAACCACCCAGAGGAACCCTGCAAAGGAGCCGTGTTCAATGCTGCAGAGAAAGGCAAAAAAAGCCCTATAGACACTTGCTAGCCCATCATGGGGAAAAAAAGCCTTGCTCAAGGCAGCTGCAGAGCACAAGAGGTCATCATGTTGGTGCATGACAGCAGCAGACAGTAACCAAGCCAAAACGGACCAGAGAAGCCCTGACAAGCAGTGTTGCCCAGTGCTGCAGAGGAAAGCAAAAAAAAACCTGGGAAACAGTCCCCATTTGCCCCAGGGGAAAGTTCCTTCCTGACCACAAAGCTGGCAGTCATCTATTCCCTGAGCACATGAGCAAGACCTCCCTGTCCCACAGGTTATTCACACTTCCCCAGAGGTGCCCAAGCCATATTCTCCCTCAACATGGAGCTATACTCTGGGCACAGGAGCTGGGCATCCCTGATACCTCCCCTCCATCACTCAGCTCCCAAGGACAAACCTCATGCTGTTAATCTTCTTTTAGTCCTCTACAGAAACCAACCCTACAACCCCTATCAGCCATCCCTTCTGTGCCAGAGGTAACCTCCATGAAGCCACACAGTCAGGAGGACCAGGGACAGAGACTTTTTTTTGGAGAGCACAATAGGGAATGGCTTCAGCAGCTGCAGCCTGGAGGAAATTCAGCCAGAGCCATAGGCAGGGATGGAGGGTGCCAACAGAATGCCATGGAAACAATGCAGGCTTTGAAAAACAAGTGAAAAGAGGTGACACTGGTGTAGTGGAAAGACTGGTCATTTTCAGACCTAGAACATTTGGATCCTTACCCAAAGCACACACAGGCAAAGGAGTCTTCCAAACAGCAAAGACCATCACTGCTTTTTGCCATCATAACCCTATATCTCACCGAGACCAAGCTGTGCGGTTGCCCAAGTTTACAAAATGCACTTCAGCCATGGGGTAAAACATCCACAGCTCATTTGTGACTTTCACCTTTCTGAGAGTTATTTCTCTACATCAGCTTCCCATTAAATACTTCAGTATTTGTACAACAAATTTTCAACAAACCCACTGATTCAACAATACTGATGCATGCCAGTGTATTCAGCGATGATAAAACTGTGATTCATAACCAAAAATGCTAATATGGGTCTTAATTGCTGCCCTTTAATTAAAACTAAGAGAAGACTTTTGAATCAGCTATATACACTCACCAAAATCAGCATCAATCTGCTAAACAATCCCAAAATAAGACACTACTCTGCTGTGGAATAAATTTTAGCATGGTACATGGAACAAAGCTGCTTGCACCAGCATCAAATGTTATCAGACTTGCTTACTTTAGGTCATTAATGATAAGCTGAAAAAAGTAAAAACTCCATCACAGAAGCATTGTTTGTTCACCAAAAGAAAAATATACTCTTTACATAGCTCATTTAAAGAGTATTGCCTGGTGCATTGTGTGCAACGCAGGACAGAGCAGCAGAAAAACATGTCCATGTTAAAACATAAAATGCATTGCAAAAGATAACCTCAAGATTAAAAAAAAAAACCCACAACAGTCTTAGCCCTTCCATGTTAAGGGGAAGTATTTCAATCATTAAGCTGTTCCTAACCTGCAATTGGTGCCACAAAAACCCACCAACAGTATAACTCACTCTATTTAGGATAATATCACTACAGATATGAAATCATGCACTCTAGTTCAAATCTGGGATATAAACCCAACTCTTCAAAAGGCTGCAGAATGCTTAGGGTCACAAAATACAATAGTGACTTACAGTGTACCAGCAATGCTCAAACCAGACCCTTACCACACACATGCTCATAAAAAGGCACAAAACTTTTCTGTATCTTGGCAGAGAGGAGGTCACATCACACCTCAACAGGAATAACCAGGTAATCAAAATTACAATGTACAACCTTACGTAGACAGTGTGTCACCTGATTATCCTGAAGACTATACAAGTGCTTCTGTGTGCTAGCATAAATCCTCAATATTAAGTTACCAGGAGCTAGGTTGCAATTTAAAGTCCAGCCAATATCCCAGAATACCAGTACAAGCCCCACATTTTTCTGCTTTTAAAAATATTCTCACTCCCATTGTCCTTGGTAACAAACTGGAACTGTTTCTGAACAAGCCAGGAGGCCAGCACACCCAGTGTGTTGAAAGCACTGACTGGATCAAAAGAGTTCAAGTGAGGGTATTCCTTCTAAAAAGCAGCTCTTGGCTACTAGAACTGTGAGTTAAACTTATGCATATACATGTGTGTGTGTGTATACATATATATATATATATATATACAGACAAACAGACATGTATCCTAATGACTTCTGCTGAGGAAATGAAAAATCTAAGTTCTTCAGTCTGAAGAGGTTTCACTCCTGTAATTGCCATATCACAGGCTAGTCCCTAGCTATAAGGCTTTCAGAGAGTCTGGGACAACTCTCCTTTTGCTGAAGCCATGCCAATGAATAGAAAAGCTGCATGGAGCCAATAAGAGAGCAAAAGGAAAAGCATAACTCTGCACCCTAATAGGATATTTGACTGGAGAGAGTGCAATCATGATTTCCAGCTTCTGCTTACAAGATTGTTAATGCATTGTACATTAAGTAGCTACTCAGTGAAAATTTGACATAATCTTGGGAACAGGAGTTAATCAGAGCATAACCATGAGGGCACAATCCTGTTCCTTTTTGTCCTCTTTCTCCAGCTCTGCAAATCCTGTCTTGTCTATACAAAGTCTGGAGCAAAAGGGAAAGTCTGTCTTTGCTCTGTGGAGTCTGTAGCTTAGTAATTATTGTACTGCCCCCAGACATTAAGAAGATCATGGGCTGCACTTCTAGGGGGTCCTGCTGACACTTTTTTTTAAACTGCTGACATGTCTAATCAACCACAGTTTGAGAAGCAGGGAAGGGTGTAAGAAAGGTGCTACTAGTGACAGCAAAAGTCTATCCTGCCTGCCTTCTTCTGGTATCAGATTCCTTGGAGGAGCATACACAGGGTTTTTATGTTGACCTGCCCAACATGAGCAGCACTTGCTTTGACTAATTCGAGCAAGTTTCCTTCACAATTGGTAGGTTTTCAATTTCACATTGAGACAGGAGGGGAACAGCAGTTATCCTGGGAAGTGCTGACTGCATTAGGTACTTTGTACCTGCCAGTTCTTTTGTTTTTCCAGAAACTGAACATTATCTGAGACAGCATAGATGGGATTCACATCCTTAAACATATTTCTTATGTACAGAGCAGACCTAGTCATCCTAGCCACTTCTTTTGTAGAGATATAGTCAGGGGAACAATTTTTCTCCTCTTACAGAATAGATCTAAAGCACGTTAGATCAGTTGTCACCTAAAAATGCTTATTTTACTCTCAAGTATTTGGGAAACTTCAGGCAACCAGCTCAGAGACAGACATCCAAACTGCAAATATCTAAGGTGAATCCTGATTAATCTTCATTCACAGGTTTCTGAAGCAGAACTTTCTCTGACTTCATCCTTTGGCCTTCCATATGCTAACATGAACACACTGACCACAAACCTTCTTTAGGCCAAAGGAGATGATGAGCCTGTCCCAAAAATACATTGGGTTATTTCACAGTGCTTTGGACAGGTCTGAACTTCAATGAGCATCAGCTCAGACCTTATAAAGGTCATACAGGTTCTCTTTCCATATTTCACTCCCTGCTCAACTTTCACTAATTCAAACAGTAAATGGAACCAGCAGTCATCATCAGAACAGTCCAAATACTTATCACAAATTTGCAGTACAACCACAAACTTAAAACCATACAGAGTACCTACAGGGAAGAAAAAAAAATGGAGACCACAGTTCATCCATTAGATCCAATTAAAAAATTAAAAAACAAACACTGGTTTTGCACAGGAAATTAAACACACAGACACCTATTTTGTTAACTGATAAAGAAGCTGTTTTTCAAACTTTACTGTCAGATTGCACCTTCAATATGCTAGAAAAACATTCTTTTCAGGGACAATCTCATTTCAAAAAATGTAATTGGATGGACTGGACTAGGAATGGCTGTCACAGATAACATACATGGTAAAAGCTTTAAGTTGAAATAAACCCATAAATTATTATGAGACAAAATTAAAGCAGAAGAGACTAATTAAGAAACCTGACTGGGGTACCTCCAAAAGTGTGTCCACTTTATTTTGTTGGACACAAAATAAATATTCTCTGCAAACTGAGCAATGAACTAAGGATTAATTCAGAAAGTCACCCAGTATCAAATTCTCTCCCCCATCTTCTCCACTCAGGACATTTTATTGAAAATATCAGCACCACCCCTTCCACCACCATTATTATGAGGTGCAGCTCTGCTAGCAATGGCAAAGGTATGATTAAGAAAACAGTTTCTGCCCTAGAAATTGGGTTGTTCAGAGCTGAGGCAGTCAGATTTGATTAAAGCCATGTTAAAAATGTTAGCAATGGCTCAAATGGCTCAAACTCCATCATGACAAGATGTGTCCTCCCAATAACATTCAGTCCAGAAACAGGGCAGCAACAGTGCAAAGTATGATTTGTCTGTTCTTAAATTATACTTCAGATGTCCTTTAGTGCATTTACAGAGACCTTAATTCCTGAATTGCAGTCTGGATGTTCCTATGCCCTGATACAGCAAGTGACCCAAACTGCTCCATTGCTTTACACAAATTGAACAGCTAGAGTTCAGGCCAGAAGAGATCATTTGGCCATTTAACCAAACTGTTCATGCCTCTCAGCCTTTAGCTTTAGTCCTCTCTTTATATCAACTACTCAATGCTGCAGAAAACACGCAGTCAACTGAAAATTCATTAAAAAGAGAGAAAAAAAAATTTAAAGAGACCATCAGGTTTATTTGAAAATGGGTGATAAATTATCTATTTACCTACTTCCAATTTTTACCCACCAGTTCACATTAAGATTGTATTCCTGCTTTGAAGAAGTCGTAGTGTATGGTATTTGCTGAGAATTGAAATAGTGTCATACTGTAGTCATGCAATCTCACAGTATTTTTTGAGAAATTGAACAAATTGAGTCTCATGTGCCTTAACATTTTCTCAAGCCTAAAATCATTTAAGCTACTCTCTGCTGCCTACATTCCAATTTTTGGCAATAACTTTAAACACATGCATGACAGTTTATGCAATATTCTCATAGTGGCCTTACCATTAGGGTTGCTGAAAGTTAAATCAAAGCCAACCCCCTCAAGTCCCTAAGTTACACTTTGTTCTCATATCAGGAATTGAATTAACATTTTTTTGCCACGATGCCAGAGAGTAAAAACCCATATCAAGTTGTTTTCCATCTATATACACTACTGAGGAACTGCCTGATAGACTGCCCTCCTGTTCTCCACATGATGCATTTCTCCTCCTTCTAGAAGCACATCTTTATGTTTGGGCAAATAAAAAAAGACTATTTGTGCTTTAACACACAAAAGCAGCCATGCCTTCATCAAAACCCATTCTGACCACTCCTTTGCAATTTTTTTTTTTTTTTAATAGGAAAGAAATTAGACATTTTGTTTCTAACAATTTGTAAAGCTGAATGAACTGGCACCCTACTTCAAAACCCAGTTCATAACTAGCTTGACATGAGTCAGCTCTGGCTGAGAACAAGGCAAAATCAACCAAATCGTATAGCTATTTCCTTTGCTAGCTCTACTTCCAAGTCTTTTGGATTTATGCAATTATTAAAACAAACAAACGAAAGATTTACACATCCATCTGTTAAATTGATTTATACCATGACTAGAATGTTTTGCAATAGTTATACCAGATTCATGCCCTTAAATCCTTATTATTTATTATAAAATTTATAATTATTTACACAATTATAATAGTGACATCACAGACTTTTTTTCCCCTCTGCATGAGATCTTGGAAGGCAAGAGAGAGCACAGAGCTTAGGAGGAAAATTACACACTTACAGGTGGAAAACTATTTTAGCTACATTAATCTGTTCAAATATTGCAATTACTACTTAAAGTTAATCATATTAAAGGAGCAGAAATTAGGAAAAAAATCAACAAAAGGTATGTAAACCCACATTCTGTTTCTAATAATTTTATATTCACATGAATAAATTCAGCAATTAGATATTAGATTATTATGGTTTAGTTTAGTGTATACTTTCCACATCCTCACACTACTTGTCTGCCTCCTTTTGTATTCTATGGCCATTGGAAGCTGGCAAGGAAACTCATTTCTCTTCTGCTTGGATTGCACCTACCACAGAACTGGAGTGCCTTGCTACTGTAGCAATATAAATAACAAAAATATCCAAGTGCACAAGATGTGCAAAATATGTTTACTGGTCATTTACATAAACACATACCATACCTGAAAATTAATATTTACAATTATGCTGTTGATTTAAAAAAAAAAAACCTAATTAATTCTCCAGTCCAGTTTTGTGTTCATTACTACCCCTGTTGCAATTACAGATCTAGTTAGCTTCCTAATTTGCTTTCTGAGTTGTTAAACTAATGCTTAACTTTCATTTAGGTGCCAATTCCATTGCAGATGTTCAAGCATACTGCTTGGTTAAAGGATTTGCAATTATGTTCTGCAGATTTGTTCCTAACTGTCAGCTCCATTATCAATAAAGCAGAACTAAGCTCTGGCTCAGCATCATCCTGCCCTCTTGATTTATGCATGAATCCAAGCTGTTTGGTATACATTCAGGAAAAAAAAAAATACAGGAGATTAATTCTTCTAAAAGGCAGGACAAATCAAGAATTTGAGGATTTTTTTTAATCTGAGCTTCTATATCTTAATGAAAATTTCTTTTTTATATATGTACATACATATATGTTGTGTGTGTGTATACGTATGTTGGGTTTGGGGATTTTTTCCTTTTTTTCTTTTGTATTTCCTAAACTTGGTCATTGAATATGGCAAATGTCCTAAATGTAATGATAATATTATACATTTACACTTTTCTGTGGGCAGTAGGCACACCCCCCAAACCACCCCTCCACCCCCAAAATACAACTATGCATTTATTTATGCAATTTACTTTATTATTATTATTAATTCAACTAAAATTATTCATGCAATGTATTAATGCAACTTACATATTCAACTCTGACAAAGCTAATCTCAGGAAAGCACAAGTAATTTCCAAGAAGCCTAATGACTAGACTTGTAAATACTTGTCAAGATTTAACATTTGTTTTTTGGCAGTAGTGTCCCATATATTTATGAAGAGATAGAGTCTACTGAAGACATCAAGAGTCTAGACATCCTGTGTTCCTTCAGAGCTCCAGTTCTGAACTTGAACTCACACCTTTATGAGCCTATTTGTTGCAAGATAAAAGTATTCAGCTAAGTAGCTGCAAAACTCCTACACAGCATAGTTTACAGTGAGTCAACCACACCAAAATGGTTATGTAATTTAATTACACCTTTGGATAATCTCTTTAAACTCAGAATATGCTTTTACAGATTGGAAACTCCATAAAGCTCTGAAAGGAGTGCTATGAACTCAACATTCATTACATTGAAAGAAGAGAACAATGCACATTATTTTGTCTTCTAGGACTAAGAAGAATTTAGAGGGAAAGAATTGCAAAATAATTTCAAATATCTTCTATTTTGGGTACACAGATCCTTTTTTTAATACTCTATTTCTAGAAAATATTAAATATCCATATTTTCTCAAAAGAGAGAAAGTTTTACCCAATACCTTGTTTATAAAAAAAAAAGCACAACTTGCCTAAGAGCTTATTTTTATGCATTGTTTTAATTCATAAAAATAGGTTTAGAAAAATACATTTTTATTGGAAATAGCTTTTTTTTTTTTTAGTAGTAAAACCATTGTTAATGCTATGATTAAAAGGTTACTCTGTGAAGAATCTGGAATCCAGTCAAAATAAGTCATTACGATAGTAAGGGTGTGGTCTTCCACATGTTCCCAAGCAAAACTGAGACTTGATTTATCGCCCAAGTGTCTCACTTCAATTCACTCATAAAGCCATAATTAGATCAGTTTTGAACCTCTATTTCTATTCTTTCATTTCTAAAGGAAATTAAGTAGACCACTTCAAAACCCATCCTTCCCCTGGCAACATGTGAACCACAGTGCAGATAACAGGTAACTTCATTAAACTCCATTACACTTCATATTTAGGTTACAAAATTATTGGAGCAGGGGCTGGTGCTGAGACCCTGCAGTAAGGGCCAAAGTGAAATGCCAAAAAAAAATGTGGGTGAAAAAAAATTAAAAATTAATTCTGAAACAGACACCTTTGTTTTGCAAGATACCTGTGTTTGCAACACAGGTAAGACAAAATTGCTGATAGCAAACACAGCATTTCCCTATTTCCTAGCAGTCTAGTGTGAATGCATCTCCCTCACATATTTATGCATACATATTACAGTTATCTACCAGCATAACTTATTAAAACCAAAGGAAGATCTGAAACGAGTTCAGAAACAAGAGAAATGCCCAGATCTGGAACAAGGAAAGCAGGAGGTGCAGGGGCTTGGGTGAGGTAAGAGACCAGAATCATCATTGGTAATGTGGTTGGTTTAACTATAACAAACTGCACCCTAAAATTCAGCTCTGAGAACATCTACTTAGGTCAAATACAACACTGACAGCTGCACAGGTTCTAGATTCAGGATTTGTATTGTCAGCTTCCTTCTACTATAAACCAAATGAAAATTAAAAATCTTCTGTTCTGTAAACATAACTTGGTGTGTTTACTTCGTAAAGAGTAAATTTAAAGGAAAGTCTGAAATTACTGGATGTAGTATTATATTCCCAGAATTCTGAAAAGTACTTCATCTGAGTCCTTGAAATTCTTTTCACAAAAGAATTTCCTACTGACATGTGCACTCAGTATTATTTCCTCAGATCTATTTCTGTGCCATTTGTAAAGAAAAATGGACAGGAAATTAATAATTTAAATGCTTCTATGGAAATCATTAATTTTGCTGTTAAGAAAAGAAAAAAAAAAACAACAAACATCTAAATTTGTCATAAAAGTAGCTGTGTCCTTAGCCCAATTAATTTCTTCATTTTAAATTAAGATTAATGGATCCAGATGGATTGCTCTAAGATATTTATTTCAGTTGAGGTATTTACCAGACTTTATAAAGGTATATTATTCATGCTAAAAGTGCAACCCACCTCCTCAGTTCTGCTCTACATTTTTCTTTCTTTATGCAATACAATAATCCCATAGTACACCAGCTTCCAACACTGTACACTGATCAAATACTTGCAACAGGACCTGCTTTTGAAGTTGCTTTTGCTGTTCACTATGAGCCTTTCTGAACATTCAGAAAAGTATTCAGCTACCATTAGAACCACACTTCTCATTAAGGTCTAAATGGTAGGAAAACTACGAGATGAAAAACATTGCCAAATCACCACAACAGGACCAATTTTAACAATTACTACTGCAGATCTGTTCCAGATCAGAACAGCCATTATACCATTAAGGAGATTCAGCTTTCAGAAAGGTAATTACATCTCTAGCTGAATACCAAGAAGTCCAAATCAAAGTAAATCATTGAAGGTACATAAATCTATCTTCATTTGATAAAGCATGCAACATCCAACAGAACACGTTATATTTTTGTGAACACAGACACATTTCATTACGCAAGATCACCTGAAACTTTTTGCATAGAATTCTTTCAAACTAAATAATCACTGGTATTGGATTGTACAAATCTACAATATAATACACAGCCTTACTTCAACAGCTACTGTGTCACTTTTTTGTTGTGAACCAGTAACAGCTACAAACCAAACTAACATTAAAAAACATCTCCAGTTTTAGACACACTCTGCAGCTGTGGCAATTGCCTTTCCGACAGGTGTTTTCCACAGCAGTCGAAGGAATTTTGGGAGCTGCAAAAATCTATTTTCATTTATTAATGTGCACCTTCCCATCCTCTCCAGCAAACAAAAACCACATTTTTTAGGTGACTTATAATCCTCAGAGGTATGGTCATTTATGAAGCAAGTCAGGAACTAAGATGTAAACAACACGCTATACATTTACATTTAGTTCAGAAGTGCTATTCTGCCAACAGAACAAGCACTGGAAATTACAGCATTTAGTACAGAGGTGGTATAACTGCTGTTGCTTTTCAAAGCATTTCTTAAAAACACAACATTGCACTTAAAAATTATATGTGCAATGTCAAGCAGCTAAAAAGGAATAAAATTTATTTCTCCTTAACCCATTCCTTTGTACCTACACAAGGACACAGAATATTTTGTCCCTGTAGAACCCTTTGTCCATTCATACTATAGTGAAAGGCTCATCACTAGGCTTCTCAATCTGTGGCTGTAGAGGGTGTGAAGTAATTTCTTGCTAAATAAAAAAATTTGGGAATTTAAAAGTATTCTTTCCTTGCAGATTTGCACTATAAAATCTAAGATAAAGAGTGAGATACATTCATAGAAGAGCATATATAAACGGGGCTTACAATGCACCTAGCCTTCACAGCCAATATTTTCCTACAGTTCTTTATGTAATTGAGTTAAACCTCCAACAGTTATGACACACTCCATATTTTTGCCAATTTATATGATGTGTACCCAGTGTAACTGCCACACACTTGAACAATTTCTTGGTAAAGATATATAGGCCTCCAGAAATCTGCCCCATTACACACTTGTGCTAGTATGAATTAAATTACTCATTTCTATATTATATTTGTGCTCTCCTAGCAACTGACTACTAGTCAGAGAACCGCATTTTGATCTGTAGCGCTGCACTCTGCTAAGAAAAAGCACCATCTTGAATTCTTGCACCAAAACACAAAGAAAGTAATTACCACACCAGAGAATCAAGATGAACAAACCTCCCACACTCAACAGCATATTCCCTGGCTTTCCCAAATGCAGAAAAAAGGGAAAATACAGGTAAAAAAGGGCAAGCCCAAAATCACCTGTAATCATCCTAAATCTACTCATTTTACAATTCTTACTGACTGATGAGAGGGTAAATAATAGCCTCTTCACACTATTACACACCAGTTACAGCTTGCCATTGTTTTTTTTCCAACTCTTTTTGCAAGGCACTGCTTGTCCAGAAGCCCATGGCTTCTGCAGGATTTGCAGCTCCTGAGGAAAAGTGCTGCACTCTCACAGTGCCTGAGCTGATCTCCAGACAGCTCATCCACAGATGTCAACAGTGAACTCATGATGCCCAAGATTTTCAGCCTAGGGTGTACTTTTCTGTGATTTAGCCCTCTTCTGGCATAAGTACAAAATATTTTTCACACCATCTGCTCATCTATGATATAAGCAGGGTCAGCACAATGTTATGTCAAAGTAATTTACAACTGTTCATGCTTACTTACCAGTAAGCAACACATCAATGCTAAAATGAAGCTACAGATTTCATAAAGGTCTACAAGCATTAGTGAGAGACTTTCCTGGCTACAATGCACAAGTAACTGCCAACCACATCATATAAGAAAAGAATTTACCAGTTATCATCTACTCCAGTTATCATAGAAGCATAGCCCTTAAGGCTAGTTAAACTGTCATTAGGCTGTATCAATCCTAGTTCTAAGAACTCAGCTCTACAGCCTTCTAACAGGTTGCTTTTCTATTAAAATAAAATACATATAAATAAATTTTTAAAAATGAAATTGAGTAGTTGTCAGTCTGTATTAGTTGTGGGGAGAAGGGGATGATTCATTGTTTCAAAATTCCCTTTCCTTGTGATGTTTCAGGATTTACCATGATGGCCCAGGCTATGAATTCTGCTCTCTGATCAGCCCTACCTGTCATCACCCTTCAGGATGTTCACAGGGCATGTTTGGACACTTAGCTGTGGCTTCAGTATGATCCACTCCTGTGCCTGCTTCTGAGATATGCCTCCCTCAGAAGGGTATAGGAGGGGAGGATGATGAGGAGTCAAGAGACAGAGCTGCATTAATGCAGAAAGAAATAGAAGGTCAGAACTCAAGGAGGGACTAACGAAAGGGAAGAGGAGGACAGAGAAATTCATTCCCGGGGAGAACAAAGTGTTAACTAATCTAAATTTCATGAGAAGCTTAAGAATTTTCTCTCAAAAATAAATGCTTTTTTTCCAATACATCACTACAAAAAACAATTCTTTCAACACAAGCAGTCCTATTGGAATTAAAACATGAAATAGAAACCCACTAAATACTTTTCATGATGCAAAACGTTGCATTTTGCTGAAACATTCCATCTCCTCTCTACTAATACACAGAAAATTATTACTAACTGTAAAATGATGCATAATTGAAAAGTACTATCTTATCATTATGGATAAAGTTGATGTATTTTGGGGCTTTTTTCCACTTTTATTTTCTACTGTCATATAAAATTGCAAACAAAACAAACATTTTAATCATATAAGCCTCTATCCTGCCTATTATTGATCAAGAATGGGCACCTGCTTAAAATACAGCTTGCATGTGTTCATATAACATATAAAACAAAAGTGTCATTAAGACCTTTAACAACAGTACCCCTAAATACCCTTCTCATAAATTCATCTGTTTAATAAGAATGTCATCTAATAAGCAGGTCAGTAGAGAATTGCAAAGCCAACAGTATAGCTCTGCTGTTTCAGCTGCTCCCCAGATAACATTCTCATCACATACAAGAAAACCATTATGCTATATATATATATATTACAGAATGTCATTTGACCTGAACATTTTCCAGACATCATGTACTGCTGTAATTTCTCCTTTAAGAATAAACTGGGGTTTTTAAAGCTGTATTCTTGAATGTGGACACTGCATACCCCTGGACTGTCTGTAAATGGGACTCTCCCTATTTCTGCATCTTTGATTATTACAGCAAAATAAACCCACATGTGTATTGGAGAAAGGAATTAAGGAACAAAACTGGCCAAAAGGTTCAGAATGATTGACTACCAGTAGCTGGTCCAAATTATGCTCCCACAGCACATTCAGCAGAAGTCTTTTTTGGAGGTTTTTCAGTTCAGGGTTGTCAAAAAAACAAAACAAAACAAACAAACAAAAACCACAAAAAAAACCCAAAACAAACCAAAACAAACAAAAAAAAACAAATAACCAACAAAAAACTCTGTTCTTAACTGAAAGGGCCTAGAGAAATATCTGGCCAACATTTACATGCTTGTGGCCAAAGAAAAGACACAGTCCAACTTCATAATCTATCTTATTCCACCTTCTCTCCACGGAAACCAAAGGCTGAAAGCCTGAGAGAACGTCCCACTCCCTTCCTGCCCCTTGTTTAGAGCAGCAGAGGGGACATACCCAGACCTTCCCAAATGCACCAAGAAGATTACTTCAGCTGAACTCAGGGTATTCCTGGGATGAAAACAAGAGGTGCCAAGAGCAAGACAGGTTTTCGTAAGGTGTTTCTAATCCAACTCCAGCACAACAGGCAACACTCTCCACCCTAATGACCACTGAGCTACACAGCCCATGACCCTCATCATGACAGACAAACCCACATCACACTTGAAGCATCAGCCACAGACTATCCAGCCACAACTATCAGGGAACAGAAAAGAGCAAGTGTTTGGGGGTTTTGGGTTGTTGGGGTTTTTTTGCATTAGTAGTATTTCTGACCAAAGAAGGGAAAGGAGAAGGCAGAGTGTCTCTTGAGAACAGTCAGGCTGCCCATACTTCTGCTCAAGATGTCAGGGAGGATGAGGGACACATGTCTGGAAGCTGGAGGGAACAGTCAAGAGTCTCAAATAAGGTTTGGGAAGGAAAAGGCATCCTGGCCACAACAGCCCAAGCAAGGTGAACTGAAGAGCTGTATCTGGGGAGCCCATGCTCCAGGCCATAATATCTTACTATTTTTTGAGTAACAGCTTATTTTAACCATGAGAGTTTTCAAAACCAGTAGAGACTATATCACAGGTGTGGATAATCCAAATATAGTTTTAACATTTCTTTCATACAGTGGAACACCTCAATACCAATTTTCTTCAAGACTTTCTGCGCATTACGTTTGACCATGCTCAAAGGTACACAAACACTATTGTAAGCCAGGTGGCATGCTACAAACAAAAAAATAATTTCAATAGGTTACTTCTGAGACATAAGAACACTTAAAAGGTTTTTCCTGACAAAATAGCAGCCTTAGTGAAACCAAATACTTTTAAACAACCAGTAAACTATCAGAGACTGATGCCACCTGCAACTGATGCAGAATCATTCTAAAGAGCAAAGATTTGCGAAGTTGCAAGTGTTCACATAAAATACTGCAAAACCTTGCCATCTTTAATTACTTCAAGTCTTATGAAATCCTTTGCTACCTCAATTGCCAATTACCCAAAACAGCAATGAATCCATCAGCTTTCCACACCCTATTATATTATTACACCTATTACTGCACACCAATTTCACTGATGCTCTTCCATTCTCTGACAAGTAATTTTAACAAGAAAAGGTACATGGCTGGAACTATGGCAAATTAACTGGCTCTACCAGATTAGTCTCAGGCATTTCCTTTCTATCTTATATACATAATATCTTACAATATCTAATAATTCAATTGTCTCATGGGAACAAAAAGAGAACATATAACAAGTATTTTAAATCCAGTATTAACAGATACTTTCTGAACCACGTTAGTGTTACTCAAGCTCACCTCCGAGTAAGAAAGTATTTTTAAGAGGCTAAAACTTGTCAGAGTAGTGACTTCACCTCTGTAATGTTCTTGCTTACTGCTTTCACATTGGCTGCCACTGAAATGAAGACTGATACACAAAAAAGGCTATTAGGTTATTATGGAGTAGAACTTGGCATCTGCTTTTATCCATTCATTCAGAATTTCCTGTAATATTGATGGAGCTACTATTACAGCACCCACCCACACCTTCACATACTGCAGTGGCACCAACACCTGACACATCATGTTATTACTTAAATAATGGTATTTTTTTCAGATTTACAGATTAGGTTGCTCTAGTTATGCTTCTCTTTGGAGCAGCTTTAGTCATGAACATGGCACTATGGGCCTTTCAATCAAGCCTGTCCATCTTCTAGCTCTGGACTGCTAGTACCTTTCACCCTGCCCTGGCAAATGCAACAGGCAAAACAAATAGTAATAGGATTTAGATATTAGCTAATTCATCCAGCTACTGTTAAACCACTGCTGGGTAGGGCAAGACAATAATAAACTAAACTCGTTAACAAAGCCATGGTGATTAATAGAGATAACCAGACATCTTAACCCACTATGCCTGCCTCCTGTCTTTAATCAGTACTGTTAACAAAAAGTCTCAACTGCTCAGAAATATGTTATAAAAATACAAACAAACATATTAACCCATGACATAATTTTTGCTTTTTTGTCTGACAAAAAAATTTCTCACAATACCTGCAGAACAAAGAAGATGCCCATGCAAGTACTGTGTGGCCATTTCTGATACGTTCTTTCATAAACTCTCACTTTAGATAAAGAGCATTTAATTTGACAATTATTTCATACTTCATGTTCTCCGAGAATAAGATCTGCAAGTCTCAAAAGGATATGGAAGATTCGGTAGAGGAAACTTTCTTTTCCTTCTGTCTCCTTCTTGAATATGATCTTCCAGACCTCTGGCACTGCAGCAAACTCACTCCTCCAGTAAACCAAGACTTCTGGCCCTGTTCTCACACAAGTTATCCAATATGCAGATAAGTAGTGACTCATGGAATAACAATTTTCCCAAGAGCATTGTACTTTTCCTCCATTAAAAAGGCAAATTTCCCATTTCCAAAATTAACTATTCTTTTCTAAAGATAAAAATAATATGCGCTATGTTCTAAAACTAAATTAAATTATGGATTGATTAAAATATAAAATAAGCCAAAATACACCAAAAAGTATTCACATGCTATTTCTGAATACAGAAATAAAAATACAATTACTATAATTAATTACTATCTTTTTTACTGTTTTCTCTTCAAAATTGCTGGTGAGATGTAGTTTTACCAAAACATTACCTATCTCTCAGTTTCACATAAGCTTTTAGAAACCCTCCCTGATACTTGACTCAGAAGTCAAAACACAGCACCTTAAGATGCATGAAGGTCTCCTATGAATCTAAAGAACAAATATTTGAAATTAGCATTAATTTGGATTAGTAATAGATTTGGGAATGCATGTGGAGGTACAAGGAAGTGTCAACAGAAACAACATCCAAAGTTTCTCCGTGGGACTCTGTTAGGCTAAGCAGTCTCTGAGCTTTTGATGCCACTCGCTACTGCTGCAGGTGACATGCAAGTTAATCCAAGAGCCTTGCTCAACAGAAAGGGATTCTTTATCCCAATCTTGATGATGCAAACCCAAAAGCTGTTTGCACTGGCTTTGCACCTCTCCACCATCACGTTTTCTCCATAGCTGTTCTTTTCAGAAATGGACCCAGAATCATTTCTTCTCACCCAACTCTGAGGCTCCTTTCATTGCCTAGAAGATCCCTCAGCTGTGAAGGCAAAACCAAATTTCAGTTTTGGGGACAGAGTGGGAAAGAAGTGGAAAGCCAAAGTGTCCTTAGCCTTTTACCACCTTTGGGCTTCCCTCACTTCCTCCCACTCTTCCATGCCTTCCAGGCTCCCTCTGTAGTCCTGAAGCACCTCTCTCCCACCATGCAGCATCCTTCCAGTATCCCCACACTTGACCTGGAATATCACCTTCCCTTCCCTAAACCAGAAAATTCTGCACACAAAAGGCATCCCAGGGTGCAGCAGCAAGGAGAAAATGTGTCAGGTCACAGTTGGAGGGGGACAGTGTGGTCAGACATGGTACAAAAACACTTGAGCTGGGGAGCTCCAGAGGACAGAGCTTACTGTGGACCAGCTGCAAGAACGGGAAGCCACCGCCTTTTCCTACCCTGTCCCCAACACTGGAGCTGCTGCAAGAAGCAGTTCAAGCCAGAATGTCTCATCATGGTCTCAGCCTTGCCAGAAAGATCTGCGTTCTTCAGTTGTGTCTAATGTTAATTCAAGTATTGTTAATAGCAAAAGAAAAAATCCTGACTTAAAAAGCCCCACTCAGATTCTCTTCCACCCTCCATAATAACAGCCACTAATCAATACTATTCACAGTGTCTTCAAGTGCAGACATGCAAGATTTTTCCAAGATGCTGCTCATAGGGGGAGATAGCCACTCAGCACACACTGACAGATCTCTGCTGAGCACAGCTCCAGCCATGCAGCCAGCACAGCTCATGGGCACAGACAGTAAATAAGGAGAAATAAATCAATCTGTTCCCCCATAAAATTGTTGCCACTTGAACTCCAGTATCTTCCACACTGATATTATAGATAATCCTGTTTCATCTTGATTACAGCCAGCATTAACACCCAAAGCAATAAAATCTTTCACATTCTCATTTTATTCTAGCCAAAGGACAAACCTGCTGCAATGACATATGGCTCTGCTCCTCTGCAAGTATGTTAAACTGGCTACAAAATCTCCTTGTCTAGCAAACGATAATGCTTTTTAAAATCAATGACCTGTATTAATTTGTATTGTGCACCAAAAAAAATTTGCATATCATTACAATCATCTTTCTTTACAACAGATAAATAAATTCTCACATTGTTTGCATTTTTCCTCCTATTATAGAATGGTTTTAGATTATATCAGTGATTATATAGCCATTACATGCGATATTTCTTCCAGCCAAAATAGTCAGGTTGAGACTGACAGACTGCAGAGCAGTCCCTGCATAGGTGAAAGAACAAAAAGAACAAGCTAGTGGATATGAACTGGGAATGAGACTATGTTTTGCATCGCTTTAAAAACAAGAGGCAGTTTGTAGCCATTTACTTTTTTTCAACCTAAGTGCATTTGCTAAGCGTCTGGATTATTTTTTTTTTTAAACCCAAAATCTTTCTCTGCATGTATTGACACCCAGGTGAACATCCCAAAAGACATGCAACAGGATTAAACCCCCTCCTGCTTTTCTCCTGGATGCAGGATTCCTCCGGGTGTTACTGTAAGATGAGCAGCTGCCATGAGGAGGGCAGAGATTCTTGCTCTTCTGTGAGCAAGAACCAACATTTCCCCCTCCATAAGGCAGACAGGTGCCCAAAACCAAGGAAAGCTTCACCTCTATAAAATCAGAACAGTTGATACACAAGCACTGGCCCATAAAAAACACACCTGAGCAGGTAGGGAAAGCAAAAAAAATCTACTTATGCCTACTCTTTTTTTTCCATCTAAACCTATACTTCTGAAAAAAACCTGATTTCGAACCAAGAAAATTCTGTTTATTTATTGTTTTGAACAAAATGTCTTCTGCCTGTGCCAACTACTTCTTAATAGTAAACAGGATGCAAACTGCATGACATACAGGAGCAGATTTTGTTTAGCAAATGCTTAATGTCATTGTCATGGTTTCTAAAAAGGCAGCTTGTAATGGCACTGAAATTTGCACTTACTGCAGCTTAATTAGCAAATGCCCATTTCCCATTTGTGTCTCATGCAGAGACTTTCAGATTAATAAAGGGAAATATTTACCCCTGTACTACTGTATGCAAATGTAAGGTATGATGAAAAAACTTTAGCCCTAGAATCCTGAACTAGTATTTCCCTTGGTCTAATAGCTAGTGTCAGTAAAAACAGTTTGTTCCATTAAATTACCTGGCATAAGCAAAATTCCATTAAAATTAAGGCAGGTTGTCAGTAGAGAAGTAAGAACTTTTAGTTACTTTAGAAGTCTAGTACATCTTTATATGTCAAATTTGGAAATTAAATATTAAAGGGAAATGAAACAACATCCTATAAAGAAAGATGAAATTAGATTTCCACAATCCATTTAAACTGTTTTCACTGTCATTGGTATTGCAGTTGGCCTTCTATAAGTGGCCATTATACCTTGAAACTATTGGCAGTCGTAACAACCAAATGCCCAACTATTTAGCTGTCAATCCACTGCAATACTCTTTCTATCTGAATTTCACAGGACCAGAGATAGAGCAGCATGATACAGAACCAAGAGAGAACTACAGAGAAAAAAATAAAAATAAAAAATAAAATAAAAAAAGGAGGTGCCTCATTATTTTTTAGCTCTACCCTCAGTTGTTTTTTTTTTTCTTCCACCAGTACATTGTATATGTTCTGGTTTGATAATACACCACTTTCTTAGCTATTTTGGAGTTCACCATGGAGAAAGGATCAATTACAGTTCAATAACAGATAAAGAAAGGTAATAATAGACATTATTGCCATTGAAAAACTGGATAGTGTGCAACCATTCACAATCATACCTGTCTGTTACTTCCAGAAAAGAATTATGGGGTATAGTTTAATCTCAGAAAGACTTGACAAGACAGCACATTTGAAAAAATGAATACAATCTTAAAGGGACTGAGATTAATTTAGGTACATAATTTCAGCCTTATTATAATATTGGAAATTCAATATTAATTCAAATGTCGTTGCATTACATTAAAATCCAACACATTTTCCTTTTGACCGACATCTTCCCCTGAAGAGAGTCCTGACATTAAATGTTGTAATCCCTTCCTCTCCCTTAACATCAGCTGCTGTAACCAACCTTCTTAAATCATGCTGATCCTACCCTAGTCAGAGGAATGTGCTGACACAGCAGCAAAAACAACTAAATATATCTCAGCTCACACAGAGCAGCAACCAAAGTTATTTAAGGACTAAATTACAATAAATAGTTTGAGACCATAAAATGTATTTATTGTTCTGTCTACCTCTAGAGCAACTTTTGTTGCTGTTGCCATGGAGGTTGTAGGGTATGAAAGAAAACTCAGTTTAAATTAAAGGCTTTGAAAAGCTTATAATGGAGAATGACTTTTCATTAACAGGTCTTTACCTGTTAATCAGCAGTACTATGAATAGTTCACTTTCAGATTGTTCTTATTTATTAAATGAGGACATCAAACAAAAAAAGCCAGCCACCATTCTTTATTCATTCAGCCACAGAGCATTTATTCTAAGCATTAGAGAGAAGGTATATATTTTCTATCTTTTTCTGGATAAACGTTGTCCTTTGGACCAAAATAAGGACTATCAGTAATAGGTACACAACTTGAGATAACACTTTTACATTCTTTATTTTAAAAAAAAGGAATAAAACCAAATCCATCTGTTTAGTACGTCTGTTCAGAACAACCACAGTCTGACTATTTTCATATATATCATGGGTTTTTTCAAGTGCATATTAATTTTCACTTCATAGTTAGAATAGAGATTGAAGTATTTCCCTTCTTCTTAGATTCTTACATGACATTATGTATATTGTTTATAATTGAATATCTTTCCACATACAAGCTATATGAAAAAAAAAAAAAGTCACTATGTCTTGAAGAAACTGTAATCAGTTTTGTTTGCCATAGAAATTCATCAAAAGCCCTGTAAAAGTGGGACATTTTAGTAGTTTTCAAGAAAAAAGGTACAAGCAGCATGGTTATTTAAAACAGCACACAAGTTTCACAGGCTGAAAATGTGTCCAAATTTTCTAGTCTGTCCTCTTTAAGATACTCCCACCAATGACCCTATTAATCACTAAAGTACCTTGATAATTAATTAATTTGATTAAACCAGCTGACCACTGATGTACAATATTAACTTACAAAGTTTTACATTTAGCAGAGATTAGGTAAAATCCAAAAATAAGCAAGCAGACCCAAAGGTAGGCACCTCCCTTTTGGAATTACACATTTTGTAATTAATCAACATGTTAAGTAGAAGTATCCTTTTAACACCAGAACAAACCTCACATCTCCTTCAAACCTGGAGTCACCCAGCAGCCGCAAAACAGCTGCCAACTCACCAATTCACAACTCCTTTGTTTTTACAATTTTTAGTACTATTTTTTGTTCATAAATACGTTTATGCAGATTATTTTCTGTTTGCTTTTCACTACAGGTGAACAATTAAAAGGAAAAAAAAAATCATTCTATTACTCTATTTCTTTCAAAAGTCACAACTCAAACATCTCAATCACAAAGTAAACCATAACAATTCCAAATGCCCCTCAGCACAAGAAAGGGAGAAAGCATGATGGATTTTCTGCAGAGCCAAAGTGCTGCAGTCTCACACCAAACCAGGATTCATAAACTTTCCATCTCATTGCCAGAACATTATCCCTTGCTGTCCTTTTCAGGCTCTTGTGTTTAATCATTCATCAGACACAGATTTTACTGAGTCCCTACTGCCTTTTTTCAAGCAGGCTGCTCTTTTCTGTGGTCTCCCAAACACTAACAATTACTTTTGTGTGTTTAATAAAATAACGAAGTAGGGAACCTCTCTGAACACATCCAACAAATGTGCCAACAGCTGCTACATAACTTACTCAAAAATAGTTAATGAAGGAATCCACCACACAATAATAACACACATGATACAGACAATATCTCAAATACCAAAGTATACTTATATTAAAATTCTAATATGCTAGTGTAACATATACTTCCTAAGTTACCCTAAATTCTATGTATCCTAGTTTAACTTCCAAAAAGCAGCGAACAGGATTTTCCTGGGGTTTATAACACAAGTATTTCAAGATGAATATTTCACATCAACTCAAATATTCAAAAAATAGCAAATCTAGAAAATCTAGAACTTCAATCGAGTTTAAAATTTAATCGTATTTTGTACAATCATCCACATTATCACTGAAAATACCTAATTTGGGTAATGGAGAAGGAGATACTAGATAAAGTTTATTCCTCAATAATCTAGGTGGTGTGCCCACTCCTCAACCTACAGGTAGAAAAGTGGAGTCTTTCAACCAAACCTCTTGAATCAAACACCAAAATCACCTGAAAAATCACTCAGATACACATGGATTAACTAATTTCACCTTCAACACCTGCCCTGGTTCTGTGAAACCTGATGCTGATATCTGGAGCAAGAAATTACATAAATCACAAAGATAGAAATTCAAGTTTCCATTTGACAACACGGGATCATTCTTGCCTGAGCTGGAAGAAAAAGGAGGTCTGTCCACATAATATACAACTGTGCAACATTCAGCAGTTCCAAAGCTTATTTACAAGCACAGGACACAGGAATGTGAAGGATTACCTATGGCTGCCAGTAGATTTATGGTTGAATACACTCACCTCTCACTTGGTGCAGGACAGCAAGCTGTCAGTGCAGTCTGAGTGATGGCTTTGTGCTCTGCAGGAGCTACAACTTGAGATTCTCCACACACAAAAAAAAGCACAATAACACTTTCTGTGACAGCTAGGATGGTGGATGACCATAGCTGTGTTATCACACTAAGTGACTTTTTCTAAAGACAGGATTGTATCTTCACCTTTGATCATTGCTCCAGTTTCAATGCCAGTTGTGCTAGACATTTCTACCTCACTATCACACAGGTAGCTATTTTAACACCACACAGAGACAAAATAAAGTCACAAATAGACAGTTTGGAAGATAAAGGGACCTCTTCTTCAAAGAGAAAAAAGTGCCACACTACTGTAAGGTAAAGCAGATGAAGTCATCATTATCCTGGCATTTTTAACCTCATGGTAAAACTTAAATCTTACTTTTTTCACAGTGCTTCTACCTCAACTAGCTCGGAAAAATTCAGCATCAATGTTGAAAAGGTTCCTGTCAGTAAAGACTTGGCTGTGTATACTCAGCAGCATATCAGACCTCCCTTGTTTAGAAACTGAGACAGTACAATTCATTTGCAGAGCAGCAGGACAGTTGGGTGGAGCAGAACTGAGGAAACCTGAAATTTCTAAAGTCACCATCTCCTACTTCCACTCACTGTCTTCTCACTGTTCATACTCCTAGTGATTTATTGCAACTTCTTTTTCTCTCATTAATCCTGAGAAAGTCTGACACTGCCTATTATGCAGGTGTTATTAGAGCTTCATAAAAGGGGAAGCAAGAGCTAATGTTAGAGGAAGGGGAGTACATGGGGTACTCCCTCCAAAAAAACTCTGCATCATTCATTTGCTCCTATTACATGACTGTCAATTTGCCTTATAGGGAACAAGTGCAGGGGAAAAAGTAAGCAAGTTCCAATCTTGGTATTTTATTTCCATATATGAAAACACAGACTCATTTCCAAACATGTATGTGAAGTCACAGGCATAGATTCCAAATAATACTAAGGTGATAACTCACTCTTGATTCCAGTTAAACTGTGTAAATACTTTTGATGATGTGGGCTTACAGAATACCATGGAACAATGGTAGATTTTTATAAATTTTAAAATTTTAAAATAGTCTCTGTCTTCAGTGTCATACCAGCTTACGACAAATTTATTCAAAATATACCTTTTAAAAATTATGTCTAAGAAAAATATATCTCCTTGGACTGTATGGAATAAGAACCAAAAGTAAATCCTCATATTTAAATAACTGGTCAAGTTTTTATGAAAAACATGTATGTAATCTCATTTACCTCAGAATTCAGGTTAGAAACATCATTACAACAGGTTTGCCTCATAGGGTGGTATTAGGACTTCATTTACCTATGAGGAACACCCACATCCTTGGAAAGCACAGAAAATTTCTGTTCATACAGCAAAGGTATCTATAAGGTTCCAGTTGGCACTACTCCTCAGAAGTATGACTTTAGCTATAACAAGCTCTGATTCTTACTGAAAAGCTTTGAAAATCTTAGGCACAGATTTATAGTGTAATTTGACAAAATTTTGATAGCTTTTCTAAGAGCAGTGCCTTGCAAATGCAGACATCTGTTAGCTAAACAATGCTGAGGTGCATTTCCTTATGTAATTCCATCCTAGTAGGCAATGATCTGGAAAATCTAAAACCGTAACACATTAAGTTCAAGGAACCATTTCAGGGATCCTGATTCTTCTCCCTTATCATCTGTAGCACGTTTACCATTTATGGCTCATCACCAGCACATGCAATCACTTATATTCCAAACATTCAAGAAACTCTATAGCTGAGGAAGAAAGTACATTAATATTCTGAGTTATCAGGAGACATCCAAATTGGATAGGCTCGTGACTTTGTACTGCAATGCTTGGACACCTTTGACACACCATGCTAACCTAAGCCCCTCCTAACAAGTGCAGTTTGCATACATAAAGATATTGATTCAGCTGTGCATAGCTGTTTATGCAGCCTTTCAGAAGCACAGCAGCTTCAAACACTACTGCAGACATCAGCCCATATCTTCCTGAGAGGGTTTTAGTGGCTGTCAGTGAGGCTTGACTTAATGATGCACGCTGCTCCAATGACTGTATTTAATTAACTTTTTTGGTTGGCCTCACAGAGCTGTTTTCTACAATCTGATCTTGTCTGCATGAGCATTGTTATGATTTCATGCAGGAAGGAGGCTTGCAGCCACAACATCTTTTGTAAATAAAACCGCCCTGATTTATAAAGGCTCTGTTGATAAGGAGCAAAGATATCACGGTATCCACGCAAGGATAAAATATCGCATAAAGCTGCTTTCTGAAGCAAAATATCTAGAGACTAAACCTAAAGGAAAAAATGTCATCCTTCTAAATGAGCAGTTCAAACAGTTTAATAAAGGGAGGAATGAGGGCAATAGGGGATGGTTATTTTGAAATGAATGCTTTTATCTGTACTACATGGTGCCTTTCCCAGTGGCACTACCAGAATTCAATAGCATGATTTCACAGAAAAAGGATAAGAGCCAGTCTTTACTTTGCTGCTTTCAGGAGTCAGTTCATTTAAACCTCCTAACAAGGAAGCTATGTGAGCCAATGTTTTACACAAACTCCTTTACTTACCACTTAAAACACAAAACAGAGTGTGACATATTCCCACTCATCCAACATATTGGGCATAATGTATAAATACAAGGAGTGTTCAAGGATAAGTGAAGGATCTCCGCCTCAGAGATCAATTTTTTCTTGATTGGTCTTTTTCCTTTTCATACAAATACATTCTAGGCATAACAGCTAGGAAAATAAAAATACACACACACCATGGGCAAACTCATTTGCTTAAACTTCTGACCCAGGCAGCAAAAATTATGGGAACACTTGAATGCCATTTCTTTCTTTACCTACAATTGTGCCACTGCAATACCCCTATTACAAACCCTCTTCCTTACACTAGTCTTCTCCCTTTTATATATCTAAATCAAGACATTTTTATTTTCTTCCTTTGGCACCTGTAGCAGCTTATATGCACTTACTAGAAAGCAAGCATTTCCAAGCTTATGGAATGCCCAATTGTTTTCTATTAGGGTCTGCAGGACATAAGCATATCCACCTTCCATATCAAGTTTAAGAACTGCAAGCTTTCAAGCTTCAAGCATTCTTATGAGTGAAAATATCAGTTCCTCTAGTTGTAAAATAGAGGCCATGATGTACCAGAAGTGAAATGACACCTAAGTCACTTTACCCTGCAAAGTTTTAATCCAGGTAAAACTGCCTTTTTGACTGGTTTATGCCATTAAAATAAACATGAAACAATACATTATGTTTTAACCACCTGATGAGTCAGTGCAGCTCAGAAAACTGATAAAGGCTTATGGAAAAAAAATTAATATTGCATGAATGCTGCTGGAGCTATTAAACAAACATAAGTAAGCACCCATCAGTGAAGCTGAGAGAGACCTTTATATGATGAGGAAAAGCATCAGAAAAGTCAACAATCATTATTACAGCAGATTCTTTGCCCTGTCATAATGGCTTATGACCCAAACAGATTTAAGTTATGCAACTGATACAGTTCTGCTGTATATAAGACCTCACAACTGGATTACATTGCTTTTAACAACAGAAAAAGTTTCTTTTAGCATCCCTTTTTTATTCATACATGTGAATATTCATCAAATCTTTCAGGCTCTTAATCTCTTCTTCAAAATAAATGAGAAGGAAAGAACTGTATCTTTTTTGTTTTTAATTATGAAATAATTATTTGTTATTCTTTTACAAGTCAGATGCATGACAAGGTCTCCAGCTGATGACACAAGATAGGAAATATGTCAATAGGCAAACCCAGTTTAATTTTTGAAACCTCAGTTCAGTTGCCTTTGTGGCCAAGAGAAAGATCACCAGCCTTCCTGCAGGACTCAGATCTGCAAGTCTCAGATGCTACCCAGGAGTAGCTGCTGTTTCTTACCCACATTCACACTGTGCTTTGGGAATACTCACTTGTGTACAACAGATACAAACCTTTCTATGACCTTGCAACACACAAAATAAGCTTTGTTCCGGAGCTTAGTGACCTGCACAGACTTAAACTCCTGAGCTTTTATTCCAGAAAAGCATTTTAACATATCAGAATTTGTGAAGAACTTCAGAAATATAGTTGAACCAGAAGCAGTTTGGACAGGAAAAATGGGAAGGTCTGTTCAAAAGCCAAGGGCCCTCTTCTTTTTTGAGCCAAATAAAAAGTGGATTCTGCTAGTATTTCAGTAATTCAAAGTATAATCTTAAAAAAACCTGTTAATTGTCTTAAGATTGGTGAATTTTACTTGCACCAAGGAAAGCACTGAAAATCCACTCAAGCCAACAATTGCCCAGTTAGGGGAAAAAAAAATACTTTGAAGTGACCTTAAACACTGTGACAGAATCCCTGCATGTACTTTTTCTAATTAAGATCAGACATTAGAAAATATCATTGATCAACTGGCTTATTCATTACTGACCTTTCTTTAAGCTGCAGTTATGCCAAAATAATTGTAAATCTACAGAAGAGGTCCTTTCTGAATCCAGATACAAATTCCACAGTTTTGCACTCTAATGAAAGTCATGTTGAGTTTTTAAAAACTGCACCTTCAATTAAAGAAAACAGCTAGAGCAGGAAGCTAGTAAGAAACCTTTGTAGAAACAACTTTATTGAAGACTTTTGCTGCCCATTATGAGTATGTACATACTTTTATCATCAACTACTGCATAAGCTCCCAGCTTATGCAGTGGTACATAATGGTGACCTACCATAAAACCTGAATAAAAATACTTGCTTTGGGGAAGACTACAGCTAAGCACTGGAGATCACTGATAGTCAGCAAGATGCACCACTGTAGAAAAGTGCCACTGCCACCAGCACCCTTGCTGGTGTCAACCATAAGTGCCTGCAAATTATTGGAACAACTTCAAATGGCACTTTTACATAAGACTGCTACTTTTTCTAATTTTCTACCTATTTAATTCTTCCCAGCTCCTCAACCATATTTGTCTTTTTTTTCTTTCCTGCATGCATTTGTCTGACATTCAATGATATTGGAAATTAAATCTCATTTCATCTTAAATGTTAAATGTTAAACGTTTGTTAAAGTAGAATATTAATAGAGTTTATCTACTAAAGACCCATATTTTTGGTTCCTGTGTTTGATGGGAAACAAAACTGCTTCTTTATGCCATACATTCAAAGAGAAATTTCATATGTAGAACTTGATTTAAAAAAAAATAAAATAAAAAACATACAAACCAAAACATAATTACTGATGTACAAATTTCATACCAATAATTCCTTCAAAAGATCTCTCTCTAAACATCATCCATCCTTCATCAGGACTTAAATGATTACATATAGCATTCATACATTTGTACTGTCTTTTTTTGACTTACTGAAAAGAAATTTTGAAGGAGAATAGGAAAAAGCTGCTTCTGCATTAGTTCAAGTAAAGTCACAGAAACAGGAAGCAGCATAATCAAGTACAATGGTAGTCCTGCTTCCAAATAATAACCTTTTAAAGAAAGGGAGACATAATTACTCAACATCATCCTCTAAAAATAAGAACAACCTAAAGGTAAAAAACCAGTTATTTTCAGCCTGTATTGAGAGAAATTAAATGTTAGCAGATATCAGTGTGTTTCATAACAATACATTCCTTATAAAAGGAGATGATGTTTTCAAAGGTTGAGAGAATATTTATGTATTTCTAAGTTTTATTAATTTTCCTCTAACCGTAGACCAGATTCGTCATACCGGGTACTTTTTTTTTTTTCCTCTTTCTACTCCTTTTCATTCATAAATATATTTGGCTTATTGAATTGACCACATAGCTATTACACAGCAGAGGACAAAGCAGCCAGCACACAAAATATTGAAGACTTACCATTTACACAGATTTCAAAAGATTTGCAAAGGTCATCCTCAAACAGGCAGCCTAGAAACACAAAAGAAAAGTAAAAATTAATACAGGTTTCAAACTGTGGATAATTAGAGCAGACTGGAGACCTCTCAGGTATTAACTGCTCCATGAAAGTCAGACATTTGGTTGGCCTTAGGAGTCTAAATTNGTGACCTGCACAGACTTAAACTCCTGAGCTTTTATTCCAGAAAAGCATTTTAACATATCAGAATTTGTGAAGAACTTCAGAAATATAGTTGAACCAGAAGCAGTTTGGACAGGAAAAATGGGAAGGTCTGTTCAAAAGCCAAGGGCCCTCTTCTTTTTTGAGCCAAATAAAAAGTGGATTCTGCTAGTATTTCAGTAATTCAAAGTATAATCTTAAAAAAACCTGTTAATTGTCTTAAGATTGGTGAATTTTACTTGCACCAAGGAAAGCACTGAAAATCCACTCAAGCCAACAATTGCCCAGTTAGGGGAAAAAAAAATACTTTGAAGTGACCTTAAACACTGTGACAGAATCCCTGCATGTACTTTTTCTAATTAAGATCAGACATTAGAAAATATCATTGATCAACTGGCTTATTCATTACTGACCTTTCTTTAAGCTGCAGTTATGCCAAAATAATTGTAAATCTACAGAAGAGGTCCTTTCTGAATCCAGATACAAATTCCATAGTTTTGCACTCTAATGAAAGTCATGTTGAGTTTTTAAAAACTGCATCTTCAATTAAAGAAAACAGCTAGAGCAAGAAGCTAGTAAGGAACCTTTGTAGAAACAACTTTATTGAAGACTTTTGCTGCCCATTATGAGTATGTACATACTTTTATCATCAACTACTGGTTGATCAACACTGGTACATAATGGTGACCTACCATAAAACCTGAATAAAAATACTTGCTTTGGGGAAGACTACAGCTAAGCACTGGAGATCACTGATAGTCAGCAAGATGCACCACTGTAGAATAAGTGCCTGCAAATTATTGGAACAACTTCAAATGGCACTTTTACATAACACTGTTACTTTTTCTAATTTTCTACCTATTTAATTCTTCCCAGCTCCTCAACCATATTTGTCTTTTTTTTCTCTCCTGCATGCATTTGTCTGACATTCAATGATATTGGAAATTGAATCTCATTTCATCTTAAATGTTTGTTAAAGTAGGATATTAATAGTTTATCTACTAAAGATCCATATTTTTGGTTCCTGTGTTTGATGGGAAACAAAGCTGCTTCTTTATGCCATACATTCAAAGAGAAGTTTCATATGTAGAACTTAATTTAAAAAAAAAAAAAAAAAAAAAAAAACCAATAATTCCTTCAAAAGATCTCTCTCTAAACATCATCCATCCTTCATCAGGACTTAAATGATTACATATAGCACATTAACTGTCTGACTATTGTTAGAAAAAGTCTTTCCTATTATTCCATCAGTTTATTTCATACATTTGTATTGTCTTTTTTGACTTACTGAAAAGAAATTTTGGAGTAGGAGAAAGCTGCTTCTGCATTAGTTCAAGTAAAGTCACAGAAACAGGAAGCAGCATAACCAAGTACAATGGTAGTCCTGCTTCCAAATAATAACCTTTTAAAGAAAGGGAGACATAATTACTCAACATCATCCTCTAAAAATAAGAACAACCTAAAGGTAAAAAACCAGTTATTTTCAGCCTGTATTGAGAGAAATTAAATGTTAGCAGATATCAGTGTGTTTCATAACAATACATTCCTTATAAAAGGAGATGATGTTTTCAAAGGTTGAGAGAATATTTATGTATTTCTAAGTTTTATTAATTTTCCTCTAACCGTAGACCAGATTAGTCATACCGGGTACTTTTTTTTTTTTCCTCTTTCTACTCCTTTTCATTCATAAATATATTTGGCTTATTGAATTGACCACATAGCTATTACACAGCAGAGGACAAAGCAGCCAGCACACAAAATATTGAAGACTTACCATTTACACAGATTTCAAAAGATTTGCAAAGGTCATCCTCAAACAGGCAGCCTAGAAACACAAAAGAAAAGTAAAAATTAATACAGGTTTCAAACTGTGGATAATTAGAGCAGACTGGAGACCTCTCAGGTATTAACTGCTCCATGAAAGTCAGACATTTGGTTGGCCTTAGGAGTCTAAATTGGGCAGCACAGAAAGTTAAGACCACAGAAACATCTCTGGTTAGACAGTACATCTTCCTAGCTGCTAATGTCCAGAATAACCTTTCATGTTTTCCATCCTCCTCATTCTTCTGCTGAGGGTTCACTCTTTGCTGTGTATGTATCGTTTGGTGATTTGAAGAGCTCTCTGATGAGTTAATTGTTAATATGTTATACCACAGCACAGTAATGCAGTAATTCCCTACAAAAATATACACCAAGAAATAAGGAGTTTCCCCAAGATATTTCTATTGTGATGGGACAAGCCTAGAAATCAGGTATATATTGCTCAAATTAGGCTTGAATTTAGTAACTGCATTACTAACTGAATTAGTAACTGAATTTAGGATCATGCTTAAATCCTCAGAAGCACCAACTCTTTGGAGAAAGATTAAAAATTAGGACAGCTGTGTGAAAAATATCCGTGGGAGGGGAGGGAGAGGGGAGGGGTGTTCCATCTAAAATGAGGAAATTTGTTCCAATGTATGTTTTTTTATGGCCCTCTGGTAGGAACTATCCAGGTTGGCAATCCCAGATCATCCACTTGTATACACATTCACAGATGAAGTATTCTGTTCTCCTGTTGCTAGCATTGCCTAACCAGGTAATGAGACATCAGTTAGTATCCTCTTTATCTTTGAATAAAATGAACCTGATATCCATGATGGCAACAGGATAGACCTCTGCTCCAGTCACTCCACACTGGAGGATGGGGACAACAACCAAGTACAGAAGCATCAGGAAATACTATGAGATTGTTAAGGGCATGCACTCATATTAGCCCAACCACTAGTTTCTTTACTGTGTTTTTCAGAAAGAGCCAGAACTGAATAAATTCCAAGAAATGAGGCTGTATTTTGAATACAGAAACTGCTATAATGTCACAATTAAGCCTCTGTGGGAAGTATTGTAACCTCATAAATGGATACAGGGAGTTATGGAAATTAAGTGCTCTTGAGCACTTTCACACTATGTGCTAGCAAAAAGCAGTCAGGAACTTCACCACATTTAAACACAGGAGCAAATTCTCTCTCCTCAGAAGCACAGAGCACATGCATCTCTATTCACCAGAGAGTCAAATGGATTAAGTAGCCTATTCTTTCATATATATAAAACCATATTTATATATACATATATATTAAAAAAAGAAACCAACAACCAAACACAGAACTGAAAAGCTCAAGAGTCTCTGCCTGTGAATTACCCAGATCCCAAGCCTGCTAAAAGAAAAGCTCAGAGGAAAAATGTGATTTATGTATGCCTGCATAGCTTTTCAGCAGGTAACTGTATTAGCACATCATTAAGCCTGAACTAATATACCATGTCTCTCAGCAGGAATTATTAGCACAGTGCTAGCTCTGAGCTAGGCAAGCACATCCACATGAATTCAAGTCAGTTGGAGCACCAGCAGAGCCTCTTATCCATCCTACATCTGTGTGTAACAACCACGCACACATAACCACGAGCAGATAATGAAAGCCCTCAATATGCACACCAATAAATGTCTTCCCTTATCCTTTTGCCTATGCACCAATGAACTGTGGATATAGATTTGGTAGCTTTTAATAGTAAAATTTCCAAATCAGGAAAGCCTTCTTCAAGCATAGTGTGACAGAACAGCATTCTACACAATCCACAAATTCTGGTTTGGGATATTTTTTTGACATACAGCTCCAGACAAATCTACTCTAACAGCCATTTACTAATTTATCTTTTGTTGCTGTTTGTTGTGACATTAAGCAGCATCATATGACACTTTAAATATCATATACTTACTAACAGTAATGGTATATAGTAATAAATATACTGAAGAGTGGAGTAGCATTGTCTCAAAAAAGCATTTAATTCAATTAATGCCTTTATGGGAAAATTATCTTTGATAGGAGGATTATTTAATAGAAAATGAAATGTAATCTCCCAAAACACAAACTATTGATGTAACACCTTCAAATCCCAGAAAAAACCCTTAACACCCAAAAGCCAAACCCCAGACCTCACCTCACAGAGCAGCCCTGAAGTAGTCTCAGCCCCAAGTCTAAAAATGAACAGCTACATGCATATTGCTTTGTTTAATCTAAAATTTAAACACAGGTTTCTTACACAACTTGCATTACAGATTTCTTTCTTCACCACTGCTTGTATGGTCCCCAGAGGTAGTGACAAAGAAGGCTGAAGCAATGGCACAGTTGTGTACAGGTGCACCAGCACCTGCAAGAAGTTCAGCTAATCATTCTCTCCCCAGGTAACCAAGGCACCCAAGTGTGCATCTTGTAATTTAGGAAGATTAGTTCCCTGACACACATTGGAGCTATTTAAAATCCAATTAGTACAGCAGCACAGATTATCCCATATACATGGATAAAGAAGGGGGTTTTTTCACCTTCTTCAGTCTAAGGTGTTTCAATGGTGTGATATATGTCCATGGCCTTCTACCAACATAAATCTTGTGCTTATAAATTATCTTCTCAATAATTTACCACAGTGTATTCCAGAAGCACTTACATGACTAAAGCTCACTACAGGTCAGAAAAGCCCAGGCTGACTGTGCAATATAAACCAATACAGTGAACTTCTGTTCACTATAAGTAATCAGGTCTCTCAGAAAGAAGAGCAACAAATAATATAAAAAAACCCTTAACTTTAATCTTCAAGTCCAACACAGGCTTCATCATCTTGCAATTCTTCTATGTCAGCTACAGTGACCATTTTTTATTGAACTCACTAACACACAGAAATATTTTCTCCTTTTTTAACTTTATGATTGCTTAAACCCAGGTAGGTATCTATGCTATTTATTACAAAACCTTTAAATGGTGTATTCTTTGTTACCTAGACAGAAAGTAGATTACATAGGGCCTTGCAAAATGATCTACCTCCCTTTTCCTCTCCCTCTGGCATACATCTCCAGTACGGTTTCTCAGGCAATGAGCACAACATAATCTCAAAATACTGTTGCAAGTGAAGGATGTAAAAGTTTAAATCTCTTTGCTAAGACAGTTTTCTCATGAGATACTCATAAAACTGTTCCCTTCCTACTTTCATCAGGCATATAGCTGTTCTGCTTTCCTAAAGACAGAATAGGAAAGCTTAAAGCACACTTGGAATAGAGTCTGTCTGGATTTATAAAAGGTGCCTCTGCAGGTTACATCAGTCAGGCACCAGCTGCAATCATTTGAATTTTATCTAGAAAAAGCTGCAGTAATTCACATACCAAGAAAATAATTTCTGAAAAAAACACTAATCAGATAGATTGTGTTGCTTTTTTTTCTCTCTTCCTCCCCCCGTTACCCAGCCTTTGATTTTGCATTCAATTTTTCATCTAAGAAAACCCAAAATTTGTAAAAAACATTTATTAAGATAAACAACAAGCCATATCCCCTCTTTCTCAAAAACTCTTTTATGCCTCTTCATTCATACTTTTACTTCAGCTGCCAACAGACCATAACAACCTCACCTCATCACAAGGTTTTACCCAGTATAAGTTCTTTAATCAAAGTATATGAATTATTACAGAAATCACTACTATTTTTAAGAGTATAAAAACATACCTCACATCACATTTGTCTGCTTCTTTCAGAGTTAGTTGCTGTCTGGCATAGAAACCTTGAAGAGTAAGTGCTGCTAAGCATTGCTATTAAACCATAAAGGAAACACCTGAGGATGCCAACAGTGGGCATGCCTGCTGGGCTTCGTTGGGTCTTTAACACCAGCTGTGAATGACTCCAAATAGAGAGCACATTTATTTTCCTATAATAAAATTTTAAAATATGGTACAAGAATGACATTTTAAAAATGGTCAGCTTACACAACTGGTTTAGCTCTAACTGAAAAAAAGTCAATATAGCACAAAACAAGCAATAATAAAGCTGACTGTAAGGAAGAGTTAAACCTGGGTTTCATGCAGAGAACTGAATGGAGAAGTTACCTTATGGAGGTGTAGTCTGCTCACTAACAAAGGGGAAAGAAGATTTTGTTCAGTCTACTAAAGCTGTGATCTATCCAGTGTATCCTTATCTATATGCCATACATGTATGCCTAACAAGACTAGAACTACACAAAATTGCAAGGATGGCTGGGAATAAAGTACTTTAAGCTGATCATAGGTTTTAAGCAGAGTTGCTCTCACTTACACCTCCTTGCTGGTCACACAGCTGCTATAGGTTTACATACACCTGCAATGTATCATTCATTATGCAAAACCTTTCTATTGAATGTGAAAAATCAAATACTGTTTCTTTATTTTCATTTTGGAGTTCACTTTAATAATAAACTTGCATACTTCCTAGCCATATGTAGATTATCTCATTTAACCTTTTTTTTTTTCCTGTTCCTCTTTTAATTATGTTTCAAGCTTCAAACTCCCCCATTCTTTTCCCAAGTGTTTTTTTCTAACTCCTACCCATTCCCTTTTGCTGGAATTGGTCCACCAATAGAATGCAGTTGCCCCTTTCTGCCCCTCCCAAGCATGTGCTTGCTGTACTCAGGCACTACCTTTCCTTCACCTGTGCAAGTAAACAGCTTGTCTGTCACCTTTTTATCATTACTAATTGCTGGGAATTTCTCCAGCCTTACCCTTTTTGTAGAGCTGCCCTTCACTTTCCTTTTTCCAGCAGACTCAGCCATGCCTCACGTGCCTCCCCTCTGTTGTGTTGAGGGAGAGGTAAAGAGACAGGAGGTAAGAAAGGGGCAGAACTTGCTCAGTTGTGCTCTCTATTTAGAGCTTTCCAGGAGCAGAGCAGATTCAGTCCCATTTCCTCTTTCTCCTCAGTTTCTCAGAACATCCAAAATATTCTTCATTGAAAAAGGCATTTTATAAAGACATCAGAACCTGTAGTAGTTTATTGACAACTGCTTGGAATAGTAGTTCAAGTATTAAAGAAAAGTAAATTTATTTGGTTAAAAATTATATTAAAGGAGCACATAATACTAGAGGAACTCTTTCTCCCAGGAGAAAAATTGAGAAAAATACATGACAGCATAATAAGTACTGAGCTTTGATCTTCTTTTACTCTACTTCTTATGCTTTTTTAAATGTAATAGGTGCCCATTTTTGTAATACTGTAAACTCGAGAGCAGATTTTTTTTTTTTTTTTTTTAATGTTCTTGGGCAAAGCCTAGTACAATGAAGCACTGATCCCTGGTGAAGAATCCAGGCCTTACTCTAATCCAAATTAACAGTCATAAAGCTGACAGAAGAAATCCCTGCAGTGGCTGACTTGAGGACTGTTCAATCTCTTACATGAGAAGTTTCCAAAGCAAAGCAAGGAAAGATTTCCCAAAAGTTTTACCATATGGTGTTAACACTTCCTCATCTCAGAATTATTCCTTCTTTTAATCACTTTTCATAAACACTGATTTTGTTTATTGAAATATAGCCCTAGAATAATTCACCATGGAATAGAGTTTTCATTCAAAAAGGGAAAAACCCACTACTAAATTTATAGCCAAGATTTGCCCTGAAGCCTCCATGTCAGTACGTGTTAGTGCTTCCCTTACCTTCTGTACATCACTCGCTCTTCAACATGTATGGATTGCCACACTAAATAAGCAAAATAGTTCAAAAATGCTGTGATGTATGATACTATTTCACTTTATAAGGGGGTACTTTGTCTTTGGTGCATTTAGATTAAAAAAAAAAAATCTTTTATTTTGCAAGTAATTACTCTGGAGCCTATCCATCAATAAAAAAGAAATTGCTTTGTGGTGAAAATAATATTAACTTATCTGATTACTAATGCCATGATTGCAATGATGTAAGGCTTTTCTACTGGGGAGAACTGAGGAAAGGTCATGATAAAGAATAATTGAGGATGTGAGCAGTAATAATAGTTCATGAGGCAGGGACAGGGAAAGGCCATTGCTAGGAAAGCTCCAGAATAGCATTTGCATTTGCCCAGGGCTCATAAAGAGCATTGCCTTTATAGTTGATAAAGGTAATGTGCATTTTTGTCACTTTTTCACAGGAAATATTAAAAGAACTTGCAGTTTTTCCACTGAAAAATTTGTTTCCTCACTGCTACAGTTTCCAGCCCTGTTTCTTTAGCAGAGACAGTCACTAGCTCAGACAATTTCAGCAAACAGAACAGATACGATACTCTGTCAAATAAGTAGTTCTACTAATTTTTACTTTGAACACCAGCACACTCTCCATCTAAATAAAAAAACTGCAGCCAAACCCATTAACAGAGAAAAAAGAGAAGATAATTTTAAAACTAGCATTAAAATTTCTGAGGATGGAGACCAAAGTCTTTTACCCACACCAGTCAGCTGTGGCAGGGGGGGTCAAATGTTCTTTTGCTTTAATACTTCATCCCCAAACAAAGTATCTTTGCCATGTCAGTAGCCTATATTAGTATGAAATTAATATATCTCATTATAAAATGTACAGTCTGCTTTTTTCAAATTAGAAAATGTTCATTGAAGTGCTAAAAAGCTGTATGCAAAATTTTATAAAGACCTAGACCAGGCCTTTGACAGCTGCAGTTGAGTATCTCCCACTGGTCACCGGTTGCTACAATGAATTTTCTTATTGGGCTATAAACTGAAATCACCCAACACAAACTGGAACTGTGACCATGACTATGCAAAACTTCTTTTTAGTAGAGAATCTGAGAGCTGAATTTGGGGACGTTGACTAAATAAATAATTCTCCTTTGCCTTTTACATACATCAAAAAGCAGCCTGATTCTTTTTCCCTGCTGTTTCCTGTAAAATACCCTTCCCCAAAAAATCTGTGGACAGCAAAGTCTTCTAATATTATTCACAGCCACAAGATACTAAAAAGGTAACACTGAGGCTTACTTACAGCAGTGTGATGTTACCAGCAAAGTCATCCTCCCTATCATTGAACATAGGCCAGCAAGGACTGCAGTTCAGTGGCCTCTCATATTTATGCTGTGAAAGAACTGCTGTCATCATTACATCTGTCAACTTCATTTTACTGATCAGTAACTGTCAGTCTATTCCTGTATACCTGCATTACAAAATTGTAGAATGGAAATGAATTCTAAGTCCTAATTACATCATATTTCTAGCCTTCTTCCACAGTCAATGTTAAGACAAGCTGGGTTAAAGAAGTAATGAAACATTAGCTAGAGGAAACAGGAACTGGTCTGGGGCTTCTGTGCTTCAGCAGACAGTATTTCAGATAAAATTTTCAAAAATGCTTATGTGACAAAGAAGCTTATGTCCCATCATCTGAGGCTGATCAGTCTCCAAAAGCCCTGCTCAGCTGCAGGGTTCTTCTAAAACAGTTCTTTAATGTTGTGCCTCATGTTTTGGGAAAATTCACATTATTCACATAATCAAAGGAAAGGAAAGAAATATGTTTATCATTCTCCTCTAATGAGTACAAATATTTTGTTTTCAGTATTTTTCAGAGAATCATGATGAGCACCTTAGTACTTGAAAAAATATAACCACAATTCACATCAATTCTTATCCAGATATACTGCCTCTAAAATAAGTAAATTCTGGATATTTAGGTATTTGTGTCTCTCCCAAAACTGTCTTAAGCAGACTTCAGAGGCAGAAATACATTTTCAGAGAATATCTCTTTGGAATTAGTTGTGTTTTCTGTTTTGTTTCATTTAGAAAACAGTATAGCATCTTCAAACTGGTGGTGTTTGTACAAACAGTTGCAGTATGACCAGTTCCTCTCACATATGACCCCTTCTCTTTCCTTTCCTCACTCTTCTTAGAAAATCTCCTTTTTGGTCCATCTCTATTTCACAGTTATTTCGAACTGTGTGAGTTATCATGTGGACTTGGCAAAAATGACTTGGGAAGGAAAAAAGAACTATATAGCCCTGTAGAGTTTGAAGTGCAATGAGATAGTTCAGAGTCATTTACTGCAGGAAAGCATTTCTCATCTAGACAGCAGCACACATGGGTTTAGGAGCTGCACTTAACAGATAAGCTCCAAATAAGACAGGACCCAACCGGTACTCTAAATCTGCCTGTTCCTGTGTAACCATGTTGAGGCCTGCTGATATTGAAAACATTTTAAATTTAAACTCTATTATTGCTATTATTGATATTATCAAGACTGTGTTTGGAAAAGCAGCTTTATAAATTAATTGTGCAATTTTAAATCACATTTTAGAGTGCCAAAACCATCTAAGTTCATCTCATGAAAGGGAGACTAAGTCTATGCACTTGGTAATTTCTTTAATGAAGAGTTTAAATAGTGTAGAGTAATCATCAATAATTATTCATGTGTTGGGTACAAATCATGAAATTCAAGGCAGAAAGTCACAGTCTCTTAAAGTTCTTGAAGGAAAAAGAATAATATTAGGTAAAACTCAAGGGACTGTGACAGCAAAATTCATCTGTAGAATTTATCCTGGGAATCAGATGCAAATGAAACTGCAGCATTCTCTAGTATAGGACAAAGTTATGAGAAATATGTCATACAAGAATACTAGTAACACATCAGACAATACTTAGGGAAGATGCCTAAAACTTTATGAAAGAATCTTATAAATGTTTACGTACTAGAAATTTTTGTAAAGATAACAAGAAATCAGCTGTTTCAAAAAATACAAAATACCTTTTACTGTAGAGGCAATCATGTCAGGACAACCAGGTGTTGCCAATTACCAGGTGGGAGGCGTGAGCTCCTGTTAAGCCCACCTGTGCCCAGTTAGGGCTGGCCCCGCGCATGAGCAGAACTGGGGGACCAGTAAAAGGTGGGTTCCCAAAGGCAAGGGGCTGATTCCTGAGCAGTCTGACAAGGAGGCTGGTTGAGTCTGGAGTGTTAGCACCCAACTAGGCTAGCAGGATCCAAAGGCGACAAGTGGCGTACTGTTTATACATCTTGGCAAGAACACCTGCTGGACCTCAAAGCGCTGTGGCCCAAGAAAGGTTTGTCTGCAATGTTTTAAAATATCAATATTCAGCACCATGTGCCTTTTGTTCAAGTCCTGTTGGACTTCTAGTAAATACAAGCACCTACATGGGCATCACTCCATCATTTCACTTTCTTATCTAGGACTGATGTTCAGGGGCAGACCTAGGATGATACTTTGTTATACTGTTAAAAAACTAAATCTATCCTGTATTGGTTTGAAACTCATTCCAGATGGTAGTTTGAATTCATTACATCAGTAAAATGGTCTGGTTTTACTTACTTTTGTGAAATGACACCAATTGAAAGAAAACCTGGTATTGAGAGTGAATGGTCCTGATTTTGACCAGTAATTTTGCTGCAATTACTCCTGGCTCACCCTGATGTATCTGAGGCTGGCATTAGAACCAGCTGTCCCAGAATACATTATGCTGTTCTCTGTGAAGTAGCTCTGCCTATCCTGTGATCCCAGTTAGATGGATTTTTCCCCAGGATAGCTGTTGAGAAGCAGGCAACGTAACAAGACATATCATAGAAGTAGTTAGGAAAAAGAATAATGATTAAAGCTGTTTGGAGAGGAAGGCAAGAAAATAATAGATAATTCTGAAACATTACAAATATGATGTGGGCAGACTAGCACCAGAATTTATATTCTGGTTCCTTCCTAAAAAGTACAGAAAAGACTATTCTCTCTCTCTCTAGAAACAGAACAAGAAACAAAATAATAAATCCTTAAAAGGCTAGAGCCCCCAGATTCTAGTTCATCAGTTCATCTGCCTGCTAACCTCCTTTAAGACAAAAAGAAATGTTCAGTACAGTGTCAAGAAACATTTCCTGTAGAGAATGGTTTTTAATGGTGATTTGAGTAAAGAAAATACCCTCCACTTCTTCTCAAACAGTGGATGGATTTCAGCAGAGAATGTGAAACAGCTCATTGCCCAGTACTGAACTCTGTAATACATGAACTTTTGAGCACTGGGGTAGGGTGGTGGCAGAGGACTGAAAAGTATGGCAGGGGTCAGGAATTCTAGCTAGGGCCCTAACGTGGCCAATTATCAGACAAGCAAAGAGACCTTCAAGCCTCCAGTAACAAGTTTTATTTCTCTATGGCTTCAGGAACACTCTATCATTCCTTCTTGACTTGTTTTACAGATACTTTTAATTAAGAGATTGTTCTGCAAGTTTCAGAGCAGACTGTTTCTTTCTACTGTTTTTCTTACCTAACAGTTTGATTTTAATGAAAGGGAAAATAAGGCATATATAAAGTCAGGAAAAAAATGTCTGAATCTTATGTCTCTCCTCTATCATACCCTTTTTGGATGAGCAGCATGATTACACTGCAGTTACAATTCATAGAACCTGTACTATGCACATGATGTGTAGCACAATGGAGTTGTACTGTGTTGTGATCCACCTGAGCATAACAACCCACTTCTGCCAACAACTGCATGTTGATGTAGCCCATTGTTCACATTCCCACCTAAACTTAGGTTGAAGAGTGATGTCAAGGACGTTTGCATTTCTTTAGCATCGCTCGAAGTGTTCAAATCATGTTTGCTGGAAATAAATTCCATACAGAAAGCAAACACATCCCAGAAAAATATGCAGTTACTTCACTGAATTTTTACACATCTCAACATAACAGCATGTCTTATAAAAAGCCAAATACCTTTTAGTGTTTGCATTTATGCAGAAATCTTGATTTTTACCATGCTAGCCTCCCCTGTGCTCATTCTCTATCCCACTGTGGATGTTCTTTGCTCATGAGAGTTACCAGATAGAAAGCACACAATTGAAAAGAGGAAGTAATGAGAATTTTTACATTACTGTTCACCAGTGGGAAACCCTCTCAGCTTCCTCCACTGTCCCACAAAGCTGTTCAGAACTCCAGAGCTGTGTCTGCTGAACCTGGCCTCTCACTAGAAATTATAATTATCCTGTATCCTGCATAATGAAAAAAGAATGGGGCTTATTAACTTAATAAAGGGATTCTGAGAAAACCTGGAAACAGCAAGATGAGAACTGGCCTGAATTTCCCTGACAGCATCTCACTTGGATGCACAGAGTGCTGCCTTGGAATTTCAGAGAGTTTAACAGCACAGGAAGAACAGACATTGTTTTACAATAATCCCATTCATAATTTGCAAGCCTATTCCAAAGTTTTGTTACTTCAAGACTGGATTTTTTTTTCCTCCAAAAATGCTTGGTGATAATATTTCATGAAGTTCCAGGCATGAGTCTTCACTCTACAGTTGACTGTAAATTGACTGGCATTAGCATAATTCTGTGAGATATCATATTCAATGAGCTTTAGAATCAGTCTGGCACCTCATATGGGAGCCTTCTTTAAAATTCTTACATTATTTTAATGAACCAGTATTATTGAAAAAATAATTCTTTTCCTCCAGGATTTGAACTTCATCCAAAACAGTAAACCATGATCTTTGAAACTATACTTGGAGACTCCAATTTGATTAATATCTTAAGAATCCAATCTTCTGTTGTTTCTGAATTTAATAATCTGCAGACAGCAAAGAATAATGTACATAAAGTGTTTACAAAAAATCCTAATTATGAGACTCTTACAAAACCCACAAAAAACAACAAATAAATCACCAAAACAAAATAAAGCTTTATGACCTTTATCCCCTTTTCTGTGAACTATAAATCATGCAGCCAAGCTACAGGAACAAGAATATTAAAATCATGCCCAAATGAGTAAAATAATTTATTTGTTTTTACAGTGTGACTTCATTTGAAGTGTTCTTTCAAACCAACATGAATAGCAAGAAGAATATCTGAAAGATCATTAAAGAAATAAAGAAATGGAAGTAAAAGGAATTTTAAATAAAATTCCTTTACTTAAATGGAAGTAAATAAATAAAGACATGGAAGAGTAATGTGTTATTAAATGCTAGTCTGTACAAGGAAAGATACTTCTCTTCATTCAGTTTAGAATAAAGCTTGATTATCAAATTCTCATCAAGTACTAGCCCTTTTGAGAAGCTGCTTTCAGTTTCCTGCTGACAGTTGAAGAGTATCAGGTAAAGGACCAGAACAACAATCACTGTATTGACATTTCCTTTTATATAATTTCCTGGAGTGTTTCACTGTAGTCCACATGGAAAAAAAATGGAGTTCACAGAATATGATCTGTTATTCTGCTGTTGAAAAACATACACTGGCATACTCTTAGCTGGAACTTGGTTCAGGATAAACTCAGGATTTTTTACAGCTGAGGTTTTGTCTTTCAATTCATCTTTCCTCTAGTTACTAATGTAATGTCAGAATACCCAAACAAAAAATAACTTTGCATCACTTTCTGTGGAATCACCACAAACTGTTAATAATTTTACATATCTAAAAACATTAGGTTAACCTGCGTAGGTTCAAAGAAAAAAAAGTCCTTAGAGTGGCCTCCGTCTGCTGGAGTATTACATCAGAGAAATCCAGTTCTTCATCATCCTAAATTGAACAGTGTCTGAGGACAGGGCCCAACCATGATGGACTGGGAGAGGGCTGCTTGTGGCTGACTGTGTGTGAACATACCTGCATCCTATGTACCTCTCAGAAAATCCTTTACTTTTTTTTTCTGTGCAGAACACCTCTTTTTTTCTAGGCAGAACTATAAATTTACTCTTACTGTTAGCTGTAGTGCTTTATTTACAAAGAGAGATGAAAGTGTCTGTGCACTTTCAAAACAACAGCTGAGTACTTGAGCATTTTATCACTCCAGAACTACCAAGCCTTTATCTGCCCTGTCAATTAAAGCTTCTCTAGGGATGTGATTTCCTTGTTGTTGTTGATTGACACCATAATCACTTTGCTCTAATCTTCTAACTTGTTTTCTTCTGAAATCTCCAGCAGACCTCCATAGCCTGGCTAAGGTCATGGATCATAGAGTTTACCAATAAGGTCCAATGGACAGAACACTGAGTTGAAGCCATGGATTATCACTCTCCCCAGCCACCACCTTTTCAGATGTGTGAACTCCTTTATTGCTTGTCCTAGTCTACTGCTTAACTACAGAATGCAAACAGCCAGCCTCAAAGATTACCCAGTCTTCTTTCTTTTTCCAGTCCATATAGCTCCAGTTCACATTTCCATTCCCAGATGGATAAACGATTCTATACCCTGAAGAAGTTTAAGGGGAAAAAAATAAGATTATAAGTGAAATATATCAGGAGGAAAAACTTACTAATCCATTACTTCATAGAAGCTTTTTTTAATATATTTTTACTAAAATATCCTATGAGATTTAAGGTGACTCACAAATGTCTAAAATTATGGAAGCTATTTTCTTCCTGGGTTGTTTTTCCTTTAGATGATGAAGGGAAGCTAAAAGTACTTTGCTTGCTTTTGTTTCTTTCTATTTTCTGCTTAGTTTCTACCTTCCTTTTTTGTAAGAATAATATCGTACATTATGTTTTCACTTCAGAAGCTCCAGAATGCATACTACTTATATCAGCAGGAGTCATGTCAGATAAAAAAAACTAACTACACAATTGCAATTACAGACCAAAGATGACTGCTAATCTTAGTAACTGCTACATGTTAGTTCTCCCATTTTCATCTGGTGCCACCCACTTTGCAAAGCAGAATGCTTTTCTTTGTATATATCTGTATTATATACACATTACATATTATTACATATTACATATATATGTATTACATACATATTACATTACATACTTTGTATACATCTGTATTATGTATGAATACACATACATCTAACATGTATATATTACACACATATTATATACTTGGAATTCTTTTGTTGTTGTTGTTGTTATCATCATTCTTATCCTGTAACAGGGATGAATTGTTGCCAAAACGTTGGCACCACAGACTAAGATACACACACAGCACTGAGACATAGAGTACAGGACTTGTGGAGTATCAGGGAGTTTAGTCAGAATATCCATAGTACCTGAAACAACACAGATTCTTTTCTGAGGCTGCTAAATCCAGCTTTGTTGTCTAAAATTATTTAGGTGAGCCAGTTCATAGAATTCCTCTTTCTGTAAGTTGGTCTTACAATTTTCTAAGTAGTACAATTGCCTGATATGAGAGCACTGCCTCCTCTGGCTTCTTTGACACATCAAAAAACAAGATTTCTTCTTCAAAACTGGTAATTTTGGGGGAACTGCATAACTGGAATACCTTTCAGAGGTACGATTTCAGAGCATACAAGAACTCAAGAAGAAGGAAGAACTAAAAAGGAGGCACTGTATGGTATATTTAAGCTCTTCATGAGGTTTAAAGGTTTGTTGAGTGTCTCTACTTAACACTAATCCCGTTGGCATTGTCTTGCCTGTTCCTACATGCCTCATTTTGCAGTGTTGCAGGTAGTTTTGAAAATAATAGTGTGACAGTCACTGAGGGAATATCTTACTCCTGGTGAAGACATTGACAAGTGTGCATTGATTTTTGAAAAAACAAATTTGGATCCCACATGTTCAGATCTAGAACAGGAGTTAAAACAGACTGGAAAAGTACTCTTGCTGCATACAGAAGTGATACCATTCCTCAACTACACTAGTAACAGCAAAGAGAATTAACTTTTCTTCCTCATATTTGGCTTTAGTGGCACAGAATTCCTTCTGTTATTAATAAGCAAGTGTGTGCATCAGAAATGTATCCATACTGAAAAGGCCAGAAATTTGCCTGCAAGTATTATGGTAGAAATGGGGGCCTAGTATAAGAACAAGTAGTCCTGCCATGACCTTTAAACAAAAGATCAGCAAACAGCTCAGTAACTGGGACTGTATTTTTAAGATCCACTCCAAAAAGTACTTGAAATTACACAAATGCTGTTGATTATTCTTAGAAAAAAAAGAGTCTAAAACGCTAAGATTTCCATGGAGACTTAAGGCTCAGAGATGCAGTCACCAGGCTAGGCCACTGGCACATAATGAAAGACAAGTTTGTGTGAGTTTTTGCCAACTTAAAATTAATGGCAAATTTCCACTTGTTCCAAATTGCTATAAAGATGTTATTTTGCAGAGTTATACTACCGATAAGAACATAAAATTTTATCACTGGAAACGCTGAATAGGTATGATAGAATAACAAACTGCATTTTTAAAACATCATCTATACTGGTAGAAAGCAAGCATAAAAAGTTGTGAGATCTCATTCATACAAAATTTCTAGACATATCTGTTCTCAGAATATAAACTTAGGTATCACTTACTGAATTATGCATTCTGCACAGAACAATGAGAATCTGAAATACTGCAAGACACAGAAATCAGGACTGAAGATAGAGATTCTAGTTATGTAAAACTATCTTGGTTCAGAAGGTTAATTTCTTGTTCAACAAGTGAGAGATTCATTCTCTATTTCTGTGCCCCACTGCATCTGAATCCCTAAATGATCTCTACAGAAAAAAGTGTGAGGGAGCAAAAATGTAAGGCTATTTCAAGTCTTTTTCAAGCACTGTAGGAGTTTGACAGTAATTCATTTTTCAACATATGCTAAAACACTGTAGGATGACTTTTTACCTTCTGCAGCTTCGTGCAGATAAATACAGCTAGATAGGATCCGGGTGTTTCATAGAGTCAGAAAGATGTAAGGAACAGCAGGTTACTTTCCTCATAACAGCAATGTATGAGCCCTCCAGAACCAGTTACAGCAGCTGGAATCCAAGTAAAAGAAACAGAGACCATGTCCAAGCTCATTTGCCCACTTTTACAAACAAAGGCTACACAGGATCTGAATTGAACTTTACTGTAGTGGGCTACTTCACTTGGGGTCAGCACCTGAGACATTGGTGGGTGACTGATTTATGATGACTAACTGAAGAAATTTAATTTTTAATGGAAATTATTCAAAGACAGGAGAAATTATGAGACAGAAAAAAAAATTTACAAATTCTTGTTATGCGACCCAAGTTCAAGCTTAACTCTGTATATGCTATTCCTGTCCAGTGAACTTTTTGCTCTCATTTTGTTACCTGTTCTGCCCTGTAGAAGGCAGCACTGTCGACCATTTCCAGCCAAGACCGTTTCAATTTCCATATTCCAAGGGTTCTTTTGTACCACCTCATCTCAGCAGAAGGAAAAACAGAAGATGGAATGTCTTATTTCCCCTTTTGTGACAGCTGCCATGTGGTGAACTGAGGTGGCACCAATAGTGCAATAAAATCACCAGCATGGAACTCAATGCATCCCACAATAGCATGCAAATTTTAACAACATCAGGCTGGCCATTTCCATCAAGGGAGCTTTGGCTGGACTTGGATTCTGGCTCTGGAAGTGACCATCAGCAGATGTTCAGGGAGAAAACATCAGAAACCCTTTTCAGTGAGAGACAAAAACCTGGAGTTAGAAGCAGTATTTGGACTGCTGGTGTTGGAGGACTATCAGTTTCCCCTTCAGAGCTCATTTATTCTTTTGGCTTCCATGAGACTCGTCAAAGCCCAGGTGACAGGCAGGTAAATAAATATTATCTACTTTTGACAGGCAAAAGAATATGTGTTTTATAATGTATGAAAGATGTTGTGAAAAGTAAACAATTAACAGTGGTGTATGTGCCACTTGTGTGTCTTTTTTTTTTCCTTAAAGATCTTACAGTCTAGACAGATGGCATAAAATACTCCAGCAGACCAGAAGTGTCTAGCCTGACACTTGGTAAAGTTGTGGGGTTTTTTAATTTTATTTTTAAAAATAGGAGTAGGTGAATGGTTTTTTTTTCTTTTTTTATTTTAATGCATTAGGCCTTCTGGTTCCTAATATCTGATAAAACAATATTAGATCAAAATGCTTCCTTATTTTACTCTTATGTTCTCAGTACATTACCTTTCTTATATACAACAATTGAACAATTACATTTGTTTAGCCAATAGTAGAAGATAAACTACTCTAAAGGTCAGAAAATGTTGGTATCTTCATTATACTCCAATTAGATAATTAGTAAAGTGAAGATAATATTATTTTCCTATTCATCAGTTATAAAGTAAGTTCTATGGTATAAAAGATTCAAATACAAGAATTTAGGCTAGGCTGGAAATCAGGCTTCAGTGTATTTAATCTTTCTACCTTTGAAAAGCAATTTTTATTTTCAGTAAATTTAGATAGACTTCTAGGATCTAAATGCCAAGGAGACTGAAGTAGTGCAGGGTATTTTGTGTTCATATGAGGAAAGTTATGCAAACATATACAGATTATATCCAACTAACATTTTTCATGCTAATGAAATTTTATTCCTTTAAGCACCAAACAGTGTTTTCAGTGTGAGCATTTCATTATTTCATTTATCCAACTACCAATGAGTATCCAAAGGAAAACGCAAAATCTATGGTTCATATATCAGATCTTTACTGTTCTTTGAATTACTATAAGATTTTCAGTCGGCAAAAACATGAACATATACATCTAATTAAAACATTTGAAAGGGCTTGCAGCAGTTTTGCCAAGCACATGAATCTTATGGGAAGAATAAAACTTGCAAAATTTAAGCTTTAGAGTTTAAACTTTTGGAAATGTATTAGCATGTGATAAAAGGAGGCAAGAACAGAAACACCTGCTCTCCTATAAAAGGGATGTTTTCTTCTGCATTGCTTCACAAGTTTTACGTGAGCAGAGTATTTTCAATACATCTGAGGATTAATTGATATCACCACCTTACTTCTAAAGCATAACATGTAATATTTGTAATTGTGCACTAGAGGCCTATCACTTTGTGGAAAAACAATTTTAGCCTACAAAACAGCACAGTGCACCTGACTGTAGGAGTACTGAATAAAAATGCCAAGGGATAGCTGCCTGCAGTGACTTGTCTTTGGCTTGCTATATGATAATCAATACAACCATAACTGTAAACTGTATAGCAAGAATAATTGCTACTGAACCTATGGACTGAGAAAAAAATGTAAAGAAGGATCAGAATGTAAATTTCCAGCTAAGCAGCAAAATGATGATGGTATCTTTATTGCACACACGTTTGTTCAATAAAATTCTGAATTGCAAATGAAACCAAAATTCATTATATTTTATCAGACAAGCAAGCAAGTTTCCTACTTTGAACAGAATAAAAGATGTTCACAAGAGATGCTCTTCACAGCACTCATAACAGCCTCCCTCAGCAGGAGCCTCTCACTGATGGCAAAAAAAATAACAGTTGATAACATTTTTGTGATGAACACATTTGTGCCTTCTTCATCACACACACAAGACATTTTCATTCTGAAAAGGATGACTTTAAGAAAATTATATTAGCCATTCATTTTGTGAGTATTAGTGATCATTTTGTCACCTGATTAGAATTATGTTTGAGAACACGGGATAAAAGGCATAAAAATCTCTTATCAGCAAATGCAGCCTACTTGAACTGCACCTATTTTTAGCCACTTGTCCTGTAAATCAGCAGTGCAGATCCCCACTAGGATAACAAAACCAAGTTCCTGACACTCAACAAACAAAAAATGGAACAGAAAACAGCATGAGCAAACTAAAGGTGACGGTCATAATACAGAAAACAAAACAGACCATGTCAGAACCTTGCTTTACAAAAGAGCAGAACAGAAACTGTTGATATTTAACTGCCTGTAATAACTGTGTATAAGTGAACAGAAGCCAAAGTGGAAAAGATTCTACTAGATTAAAATTTAGTAAATTTAAAAAATGGAGTCTGGAGGAGCGTTAAATTAAAGCAAGTGTATTATTCAGTGTTATGGAAAAAAGCATAAGCACCATGAAATTTAAAACCAAGAATCAAAATGTCAGTGTGTAAGAAGACCAAGTGCTACAGGAGATTATTTTATGATTTTTAAGAAATGCTTACAAAATTATTTTTCTTTTAGTTCAAAGTGAAAAAAAAACCAAAAACCACAGACAAAACTCAGTTTACTATCAGCTTAAAATCTTGTCTCCATTCGGTAACTATTTTACGTTCAGATTTTCCTGCACACAGGTTGCATTTCATGGCACACATCATCTATATAAACATAGGTAAATACACAATCCTGAACTGATATCTCTACTAATTCTTTCCTTCACAAACACATAACCAGAATGCAAGGAGGTTTTCATTGGGTATTCCTTGTACCTTATAAGTTGTCTCATGCAACGGCTGATTTCTAAAACAAAAAATTAAAAGATATTTTCATTACGTTGTATGGTTTCCTCCTAAATGGTCCTCCCAGACAACACACTATTTGAATGAAACAAAGAACAATTTTCAAAATATTTAAATTACAGTAAGAGGTTAACTCCCCAAAAGACAGAACACAAGGCAAATGGAGTAGTTATGGACTGAATACATTATAGACAGTCTAGTTGTCTCAGGGAGGAAATTCTCTCTACCAGCAAGCCCCAGAATTGTTATGGCACCATTCAAAATGACCAAAACATTTACCTGTAAGTCCTATACTTGCATTTCTTGGACAAAAACATGGTGGTAGATTGTATACTAATGTCTTCTGCAAAGACTTCTACTCCTTTTATAGAAGAGAAAATATCTAAATTTGTATAAACATGCACAAGAAAGCAGCAAGGATTATTTTATTTGATAATAAAGGCTTCATGAACAACAGTTCAGTTTTTAGTGACACTTTTACGTAAGAGTAATTGAGACATGAACAAAAAATGTTCTGTCTCCTTGCCAGCTGCCCCAGCTGTGCAACCACCAGGCTTCAGGCTAGGGCAGTTTTGATACAGCATCCATTGCTCTGACAAAATAACCTCCTCCCCCTCTAACAAAGAAAGTTCATCCAGGCTCATCCCACTGGGCTATTCTGCAGTACAGGAAAGTGTAGCCCCCTCAGATGTTTGTGGTTACAGGGAGATATAAAAGTACCTGAAATGGTGCTTCCTCTCAGAACAAACCCTAAGGATCATCACAGCCCCCAGGTCTCAGCCCTCAGCATTGTTACTGAACAGCAGTGTGGGAAAGGCAGTGAGGTAAATGGCACTGAATTATCAGCAATGCAGGTAACTGCTACTGATATGAATGGCATATTCTCCTACTGTTCTCACAGTCTGGATGAAGTCAGCACTTGACTGAAGACCAGATGGCTAATCCCAAGGCCAGAAAACAATGAGGAAGCTTTTTGAAGAGCATGTCATTATTTCCATTAAAGTACCATGTATTACAGAGAGCTCAATAACTTCCAAGGATGCCTCAGAGAATATATACCTTAATTATACATTAGCATTCCTGCAAATTTAAGTTCCTTAAATCCAAATTTAATTCCTTAAATCAAACTTCTGAAAGCTAAAGAGTGGTATATGTGACCATGTAACATTTAGTAAAGACTTATTCACTGAACAGAGATCGACTGATAGACATCTGTGGGAAAATGATCTTCAAGCACATAATTAAAAAACTATCACAGTTTATTTGTGCAGAGGGAGCAATTTAAAACAGGTATCTTCCAGCTTAAAGTGATAAATACTACAACCAAAGACCTGGCCACATATGATAACCTTGCCACAAAGAAGGCTCCTGAGCTACAGCAGTGTTGTCAGTAGGTTGAAGGGCTGATCCTTCTCCTCTTTACAGCTCTGGCGAGGCCAGCTCTGGGGTACTAGGTCTAGTGCTAGATACCTCAGCACATGCACATACTGGAGAGAGTCCAACAAAGGATTACCAGGATGGTTAAGGGACTGGAGCATCTTTCCTGGGACTGTTTAGCCTGGTGAAGAAGGCTCAGGGCAGATCTCGTTAGTATGTATAAACATCCGAAGGGACAATGTAAAGAATATGGATCCAGGTCCCTCTCAGCAATGCCCAGTGACAGGATCACAGGCAATGGGCACAAACTCAAACATAGCAGATTCTCTCAGAACATCAGGAAACTTCTTTTTTTGAGAGGATAACAGTACTGACACAGGTTTCCCAGAGAGGCTGTGGTACCCTCTCTTAGAGGTGTTTATAAGCTGTCTGGAATAGGTCCTGGGCTCTAGGTGGCCTTGTTTGAGCAGGTGGGTTGAATATGATGACCTCCAGGTCCCTGTCAACCCCAACCATTCTGTGATTCTGTGAAAAAAGCTAACTTACCAGCTAGGCTTAATTCAAAGAAAATCACTTTACTTCTGAGTGCCCACACAGAGTGAAAGCATAAGAAATGTGGCATACCAAATCTCTTTTGAATTCATGCTTTTAATAATGCCGATCATCTTGTTTATCTGTGCATATTCAAAAAAAAAAAACCTCTAAGAAGCAGTATTTTCATATTATGGGGATGTTTTTTTCTTTACTTTTTTGTTTCAAAGGAAAATAAATAATTATCTGCAACTGTAGCAAATCCTGTGCATCAGCAGCATCTACTCTGTAGAAGACTCCTTTACCATTGACATGTAGGATGATACCTTTTACTAAAAGCAGTAGTAAGTTGGGAGATTGGCACTGCATCAAGCTGACTCTGAGCTGGGAATTAATTTCCAGGAGTCCATTATTTCCCCTCTCTACTTTCCCCTTCTACTTTAACATTTCAGCCTTCCCTTCTGCAAAGACTGTTGTTTCTGCAAAGGTGGTGTGCTGCTACACTTGAGTGGTTCATTGTGTTATTCCATTTTGGAAATAAACATGCAAAGAACACACTCAGATCAAAACATAACAAGACATTTCCTTCTATCTAAAATTTTAATTAGATTTCTAACTACATCTGAAAATATGTAATACAAAATGGGGTAGCAGAGCAGTTGAGTACTTTCATTTTTAAAATAATGAGTAGCACACGATCATATGTATTTCTTAAAAACATTTTCTAAGTTATAAGCTACATACAAGGATTTAATCTAAAGCAGCATGAAAGGCACTTGTCAGGAAGTGCAAGAGGTCATCAGCAAAGACAATAACCTGGTTTGTCACAATATGTTGCAATAAGAATAAAACAAAGTCACAGTAAATACTCTCTATTTGAAAAACAGAAATCTGAAATGAAAAATTGAATTTGAAAAGTGTTAAGTTGAATGTATTCTTTCATCTTTTCCTAATACATTTTTATAATAATTTTGCTAACATTTCAATAATGAGAAGGCAAATGCACATTAGCTAAAATGTGTATCACTATTTCCAATTTAAGACTAATCAAGGAGCAGGGACATCACACTTAAGGGGATTCCAAGTTGTCATCAGTGCCTAATTTTTCACAGCTAGGTCTTTGCCAACCCATTTAAAAGCAAGATTGTTATTTTGCACAGTGCTAACGCCTACCCATCCTTCACATTTCCCTCCACTAGTGCCCTTTTGTATTATACATCAAAGCACAGACCTCTCAAATAGCATGTGGGGAAAAAAGACACTCTAATGTTACTTACATCCCATCACTCTGTTGCATCTGGCTTTTACTTGTCATTCTCTTTGAATCCCCTACTGATGTGACACATTGGGATGCGGATATACTACAGATGTAGCATAATTCCTCAAGAGTGTATGGCTCCACTTTCAACACAGAAATGCTTTTAGAAGATATCCAAGTTCATTCACTCAATGTCTCTCACTAGGAGGCTGTTGTAACACTGGTTTTCTTAGTTTCCTCTTGCCAGAGTAGGTTGCCTTTTTCCCTGCATCCCTGGTTCTGAAGTCAAGTGACGTGTTAAAGCCCCTCAGGTATAGGCACTGGGCTAAAGTAAAATAAGCCTCTGCTAAAATCTTAGTGCTGCATGCTAGATTGTTTTCTTCATTCTGTGTTCTTGTAGACAAAACCAGTATTTGAATTAGTTTTATGAATTTTATGACTTAAATTTTTTAAAATCCCAACAATTTATTGATCCATCGAATAACTGAAAACAGCCTTGTAGATGTGAGAAACCACAGCAACCTAGCCAGGATAAAAGCAGTAAAAAGAGAGAGGGAAAAATAAAAAGAATACCGATAGTTTTAGACAATAAGAATATGTAATTAAGGATTTTTTTTTAAACACTCTGCTGGCAGAAAATCCTCCTAGCTGGTAGAAGTTTTATTGTGAACTAGATCTGACAACCTTCTTGAACTTCTTACACCTGACAAGTTAATTGAGTCATTTGGAACCCATTACCAGCTCCATACTACCTTCATTTTCTAGGAGAAAATACCTGTCTAGTTCTACGACACAAGAATATAGTAGCTTGCTGATGATGAGTAGCCTTGAGGAGATTTTACTGTGGCTCTGCCTCAGGAAGGGGACACAGTTATCTGCAAAAGGCAGAAATAAACTCCAGAAAGTAACAATTCCATGAGCACTTCGTAGGGGCATAGGGTGGCACGGTCACAGCCCTGACAGTCCATTTCTGTCACCTCTGGCTTTTTTCTAGCTGGGATGAGGTCTCCCAGCCTGTGGAGGAAAGGGGCAGTGAGCAGAGCAGCATAGTGGGAGCAAGTGAATATTGCCAGCTCAGGAGATGGCAGGTGAGCAGGACAGCTTGTTTGGCAGCAGGGTAACTTTGTGCTAGCATACAATGTGTATGAAACTATGTTGTCAATAGCTTGTTTTCTTGTTAACAGAACTGAAAAGTACTATTTTTTATGGTAGTCCACTCCCTGTAGAAACCTTGGCATTCTGCAGGTGGAGTATTCAGATGTTCTTGTTTGGAGGCTACAGCCAAACCTGAACTGAAACCCAACTCAGCACAAAATAAAAATCATTATTGACAATAAACTTCCACTACTCAAGACTGTGGAAGAAAGCTGTAAAACAACACCTAGAGTACATAAAAAATAGAACCTGGCTTTAGGAAGCATCTTACAATTTTCTCAATTTTTGCAATACCTCAGTATTAAGTACTGACTATAGTATGGCTATTCATGTTTTAAAAAACATTATATTATTTCTACTTTAGTATTTATTAGAATTAAATTTCTAAATTTATAGCAAATTATGGCATGTTGCTATCCCCATTTCTGTTTGGAAATGCTTCTTAAAATTATGTTACAGAAAAAGAGATATTTTAAAAACTACATTTGAATTGCATTCTAAAATGCAAAGACTAAAAGATCTATCAGGAATATGAAAAATAACCAGACATGGAAAAACTACGGCAACATAAAAAGTATTCACAGTTACAGGAACAAGCATTGTATGAAATAGAATGGCATAAATTTGACTGAAATGCTATATAAAATTTTAAAATGGTCACATAGTTTCTGTCAAAATGAAACATTATTCCAAATCTGGAAACCTGAGTAATCAAGTTAAAGTGGCAGTATTGGCACATTTATAAACCTCTAAAATTCCAGGGTGGAGAAAGAAGAAATTAATTTTTGTCCATTCTGATTCATATTGATGAAGAGTCTGGAGCAGTTTGCTTTAAAAGCAAATCAGTAACCAAATGTGGCATTCACAAAACTGTAAGATGAATGATAACTGCTTGCTGATAGAGGTCAGGGGTTTAATTCAAGTCTGGGTTTCCATTAAATTCAGCAACTAAATTTAACACAGAACATATTTAAGAGGAAACAGAAACATGTCACCTTATTGGTGAGATAGATGAACAGAAGGCAGAGATAGATGTCTGTGAGCTGTGTATTCTGAGAGATGCTAAATAGCCCTGTGTCATAATACCTTTCACTTAGTAAGTGAAATACAAGACTCAGGAAATATGCAGAAAGAATGAAGAATGCATTTTCACCTGGGCTGCTTGTACATATTTAAAGTTAGAGAAAAGACATAGTAACTTACTGGTGATTGTCAGAGGAACAGAGGAAATTTTTTTCACTAGTAAATCACTGCTATGCCTGCCAATAACTCGTTCCACACTACTACATCTCATCTGCTCTTACATGTCTCTCTGACATATCACTACACCTTGAAAAAAAAGTATCTAAATATAAGATTTAAACTACTTTATGCATTTATAAATATATACTTATAAACATATATATATAAATAAATATATTAGTACATATTTGCATAGTATTTCTCATGCAGTGTTCTCCTCAAGCTCTAATGCAGTTACTACTGTAGCTCAGTGGAAACCAATATGACAGGTCAAATTCTGTCACTACATATCTTGATGCCTATAAAATTGTACATAAGTAGAACTGTGCACCAAACTCAGGTAGTTCATCCTCTGTCCCACAGTACGATTTATTTTAGAGCTGATTAACATTATGAACAAAATAATAGGGAAGGCTGAATGCAAGAATTTCCTGGAACCACATCTGCTTACTATTAATTTAGAAAATGTTATCCTTAATTTTCTTCCCCCTTGAAAAGGCATAGTTGCAAAATATTTTTCAATTTTAGCAAAATCCAAAAGGTAGAACACCAATTATTGTGGAAATTGTTTTTATTAACCTGATTCCCATGAACTTTATTTGACATTAATGCAAACTAGGAGTAGATTAACAACACTTAGGATTTAAACAATGTTTGTCAACATAGAGGTTAGATGAATAGGAACTCATTTCTGCTTCTAACTATTATGACTAGGGAAAAAAATCTTAGACTTGTGACACAAGGTTCGATGAAAATATCAACTGTGTCCTCAGTTGTAGTCAAATAAACAAATCCAGAAAAAGAACAGTGAAAGGATTCTCTTGTTCCCCAGTTCAGGAATGGGGTAAGACAGAAGGCTTAAAAATTCATAAGTAGCATGGAAAAAGTTAACAGGAAGAACTAAATTCATCATCCCTTCAACCACAATAAGCACACTTTTTACAAAAACTGACTCTTAAAAAATGCTGCAAATTAGGACCAATAATCTTTGATTCGGGACTCCCTGAACTGAAAATTTCTGAAGGCTGGCAAATTATACTACAGGAATATGACTATAAGCTTGCCCTATCCTTCCACAGACTTCAGTAAATGCTGTATGTAGGCAATGTGCAAAGAGAGAGTATGGGATCCTGAGTGTGGCCAAGAACAGCCCTTATCAGGTTCACTGGCAGGTAGCAATGTTCCACAGTTAAAAATAGGACCAAGGTTACACAGAAGTAAATAGAAGCCAAAAATAGAGAAGTTCCTCGTGATACTCAGTTCTACATACAATTTCTCTGTAGCATATGGATATGGATGTTCAGCTGGGTACAGATATTGCCCTGAAGGGATGGATATTTTAAGTTAAGAAATAGTTGATAGGGTGACCAAGATATTTTGTAAATAATACTATATTCTCTGCTTATAATGCAAATATCACAGAAATTTTTTGACTGAAGGCGTGTTCTTCACAGAAAATGACGTAGATGTAGAAGGTAACCAGGAGACACAAAAAGCCAGTAGCTATTGAGTTCATTTTAACTTAACTACCCACATTTTATCATCTGAAAAGCTCTAGATTTGGCAGATTATATCAACTATAATGGGACCTTAGATAATTAATTCACATATAGACACCTACATGGAGACATCTAAACATAGGTGTCTTAATCTGTAGCTGAGTCCTGCCACACATAATCCAAATGTGCCCTGACTTTTCATATTTAAGTAATGCATATTATAATGCTTTTATGATTTTATTATCTCTTAGCCTGGCTTTGATTGCTGACCTCATTTAGCTTTCCAGTTAATAGCTGTTTGATGATTTGCCAAACCAAAACCATGTGTACAGACTGTTCTTCACTGAATTGATTGATTCAGGACTTACTTTCAAGATCATGTCTGCCCCATTTGCAGATGTTCTGTTTTTCCTAATAAGGACAGGAAAACTGAAAACCCTTGTTACAAAATTCATATTACTTCTCTTCTGTTATTCCAGTCTGCAGCTTGTCTGAAAATTTGCTCCTACTTGCTATTCATTTTTTAGCAAGAACCAGTAAATCCCACACTTCAGCCAATTTTTATTTTCAGATAGGATTTTCAAAGAGACCTAAAGGATTAGGCTTCTCAGCTTTCATTAGCAGTCACTGGAAACTGGGCTCCTAATTCTTTGAAACTCCCTATCTTACTCCTAAAAGCTTTCACATTTTTCAAGTCTGACTCAATGCAGACAGCAGGTAATCACTGACATGAAGCAGGGTTTAAAGGACTTGAAGAGCTACTTACCTGACCAAAAGCAAAGCTGATGCCTGCGCTGTTACAAGTTTTCTAGTCAGTCTTATGATTCCTTAACACATAACTTCAAATGTTGAGATAACTCTGAGATGCTGGTATTTGTTCTTTCAGGCTTCTTCTAAAAATAGATGAAGTGGGCCAGCAACAGCTCTCTGACCCTGGTATTGATTAACACAGCATGGCCCACATCACGTTAATTCTCTCACTCAACTCCTATCTCCTTTCTGTCAAAAACAGAACACCTGCATCCTACCTGCCACTTCGCAGTGGCTTTGGCCCATAATATAACCCCAGTCCCTGCTGAGGTATTGTCTGGAAAATTGCTTATTTAAACTCCACACTTTGACATAGACATGACCATGATAGCAGTTCAGCAATATGGATAAACATATACCTGTGATCAGGCCCAAATTATGCCCATGATTAGTTAATCAACAAAGACCTACCCTCATGCATTTCACTGAAGATTTTCTTTCCCAAAGCAATCATAATCTTCCCCAGGGATGTATCATTCTGTGTCCTTTCTTAGCCTGAAAGTCTAATGACATTCTTTGAAAATGGAGAAATCACTCAAAAATCACCCAGTCACCTCCTCATTGTGATGAGCTCTCTGTGCCAAGGGTTGGTAATATTTCAGAAGACAGCCTTAACAAACCCCTTAAAAAAAATATTTTGGGAGCTGTTTATTTACTTCACCTGTACAGTATAAATGTGTCAAAGGATAAAGGGGAAGACCTAAAGTCTCAACTAGATGGAGGTTCATCTACATCTTTGAGACAAGTCCCAAAATATAGACCAGAGAGAGTTTAGACTGTTGCTTCTTCTGCAGTCCCAATTACTACTGTGTATTTCCAGTCTTTGTGCCTTCCATGCTCTTAAGAGCCCTATTTCTATCAGGTGGCTAACTCTTCCTGTTCCTTTCCTGGTCAGAACACTCTATGGTCTAAATCAAAACATTAGACAAAAAATGTATATGTATTGCTGGCATAGGTGGTACTAACAGTGACCAAGTTCTTTTTTGGATCTGGTCCTCAGCATTTTGACTGCCTTACTGGCTTTTTGCATCTTGACCTTTATTATGCACTCTCCATCTCATCATACTTCTCTGGTTTCAGTTCTCATTTTGAAAACACCAGCAACACTTTTTCCTTAAGCAACACGTTTCTGTCTCTGGGAAGCCGTGGTTTGGCTGAGCCAAAGGTTTCAACTGTACTGCAGCTGTGTTGCCATCGTATCAATGCCTGGGCATGCACCCTATTGATCCAGACTCTGACCCAGCCCTTCAGACCTAATATCCCAGACTGAGCTCAGGTCTTTCTCACCACTATGGACTTGCTTGACCCAGACTGTCAGCTGAAGTTGGCTAAAGTCACCAGATCTGCTCACTTGCTTTGCTCAGGATTGGATCTCTCAATGAGGCTCCTGCTCTGCCAGCCTTGTTACCATCCTCAGCTTCTGGCTCACTTTCCTTTAGGAATCAGAGTGCTTTTGCTGTTCCCTGGCACATGCTATCTGAGCCATTTTTCATTCAGACTTTTACTTCTGCTGAAATAGCATTTGGCTTTTATCATCTGAGAGACAAATGCATTCAAAAAGCTCTTGCTTCTTTTGTTATTTTTCTTGACTTAACTACTTTATTTAGGTGGTGTGAATCAATTTTACCTTTTATGATAGAAGCAAGTTTGGGTTTTGCAACCACACAATCACAATCACTTTTTTTTTTTTTTAATTTTCTCACTTAGCAACCTTTTAGGAAATATGGAGACTATAATCACTTACTTTATTAATAGGCATCTCCCAAGAGCCCAGCTATTTCCTTTTTAGGACTTCTTAGTGCTTTCTTTTTTAAATGCCTTTTCTAAAGAGGCCTTCTTTACCAAAGCTACAATTTCTATTCTTACATTGATTTATCCCGTATCTTTACTACTACATCTTGGCTTAGTTCTGTTGACTTTATGGAGACAAAAAAATTAAACACAAATATTCACAAGAAAAATACTAATTTTCTTTAGTTGTCATCTTTATTTATGGCTAATCAAAAGTTTCTTTCTATCCAAGTTTACTCTTATAATTCAAGCACGAAGATGGGCATCTGGACTTGGTAGGTGTTAAGTGTTAACTTGTCTATTGGATTGCCTTTATTGATAACATTTACTGTCTATAATTCGGTCTTTTGATGAAAGAATTTATACCATTATCATTTGCATTTATGAAAAACCCTTTGCTCTGAGTCACTCAGCTGATGGATACTTTCCCAAATACTGGAAATTACTCACCACAAATCTCCTGCAGTGACAGAAATGTAAATTTTGAATAATGGATTTAAGGAGCCTATATTACCTTTCCACTCATAAGCTGTATTACCAGAAAACAGACATTAAATATAAGTGTGCAGTGCAGCAAACAACAGGGTGACACAACACACAAGAAATGGAAGGTTTTCTTGAGTTCCCAAAGTCAGTAGGGATGCAGTTTAGAAAAATTTAGTCTTATGATTACAGAAATCTAATCTTTGACACCAGAATTATTATTACATTCAAAATTAATGTTAATTGAATGCCTTAATGTATTTTTCAGAGCAACAAATATATCTGATGATAAATTAGAGGTTTTCATAGTGAGCAGAAGTGACAGGATGCAATATGTTCTTTTAATCTTCTGCCTTTCTTCCTCCTCATTATTTCAACCTTCTACTGGGTTCTGCATACTAAATACAATTCAAGGCCAAGTGAGGGAGAGCTATACTTAACACCCCACCCAAAAGTTTTCCTCATCATTCACAGCTCCACGCAGAAATTATACATTGTCTTCTGAATACTGACTTTCGACGGAGAGTCAAAAAATCTGGGAGAAAATCTGATAGACCAGAAACAAATTTTGAGGATCTCATTAGCAGGAGCAGTGGAACAGAGTTACTGTTAATATTCTTACTGCTTTTTGTGTTCTTCAGAATTCAGTAGAGCATAACGAGGCAGTATTCCTGAATTACCCTAATTTTGTCAATAATTCAATGCAAACCACAGACCAAGAGCATCATGAGGATTAGTGGCCTTAAAACCATGATGAATTTATTTTCTAAAACTTTTTAAGATGGAAGAATTGTACTGACTCTGGGGAGGGGATGGGAGAGAAAATTAAGAAAGAAAAATAAGGGAATCTTTTCCAAGGGAAGAGAAAAATGTAAAATTATTGCTTTATTGTTTATATTTGCAATAAATCTTAATTAAATAGCTGTGGATCTCACCCGCAAACCATGATATGGTGACAATCATTAAGGGAATGATGGTTCATGCTGCCATCTACACATAGCTTTATACCATTAGCATAGTGGCAGGTGTGCATTTCTGACAACATGACAGGTGAAATTTGTTCTGATTCATAACTGCACAGCTAATCTATTACAATCATTATCACGACCTTTTTTATATTTGCATTTGTGCAGTCAGATAACTAGAAACTTATCATATAGCTCTACTTCCCATTTTAGAATAAGATCTAGATATCCTAGATTTAGTGGGAGGAAGTACTTCTTACATTGGGGTTTACTTTGAGGATCTGGTAAAGTTTCCATTTAAACAGTCTTTTTCAATTTACATATGCCAACAGCAATAGGAAACCACCTGGAACACCACTGGTCTTAGTCGAGCATTATGATAAAATCAGGAAAAAAATCACAAGAATGTTGTAAAAAAAGACAGAGTTTTAGCACTTAAATATTTTAAAAAGTAATTTCTGTGATTTCAAGTTGTGCATATTCTCTCACTATACACTGAAGAACCTGTCTACGCTGCAGAAACAAGACAAATACAAACTCATTACTTTTCCCTGGCCTTTGGAGGACTTATCTATTTGAGGAGTTTTTTAATATAGGCTTATAAGTACTGTCATAAATTATTCAGAGTTTGATTTTATATTTTATTTGTTCCACAATGCAGTGATCAAATCTTTGCTACTTTCAAAACAGCATGGCCATTTGTGTGGTTTAATTGTCTATATTCTGTCACTGTGGGTCAGACAATGGGGCAGACATTTGGTTTATTAGTGCAGACTGTGATCACTGTTTTGCTGTATATTTGAGAGCCAGTTTCTCAGCTCCAATTTTTTTTTTTATTATTTAATGAGCACAGAAGACCTTTCATATGTATTGATGACTCCATAACTCCATTCACTGGCAGGTTTTGCACAGGGTTTCATCATTAGCAGATAATTACTGCCAACCCATTTTTTCTGCCATATCTCTCCTCGGTTTCCTCTGCAGTCATAGAAAGTCCCTTCCTTTGACACCTCCTTCCCTTCCACAACTGTTTTAATATTAAATAGCTTGCTGATTTTTAGTGGATTGAGAATACCTTATTTTGCTCAGGAGATAGCTTGCATTTAGAGCAGTATGTTCAAAGAAAATAAATGACTGTGCCCTTCAGCTAAGAATAAATGGCATCTCATAAAGCTGAAGGAATTACATCAGTAATACTATTACAGTTTAAAAAGGAAACAGAAAACTTTTTTTCAGTCAGTGACACATAGGCAAAAAATATTCTTTATCCATTTTAATGAGATGTGAATCAACAGTTGTCTTTTTAAATAACTGTAAAATATTCTATTTTTTTTCAATGTTCTTACAATCTACTAATCTTTCTTCTGCTCAGTCCTACTATTCTCTCTGCCTTCACATTCATCATTGTACTTTTGATGGTTTGAGCTTGCCCTGTCTTGTCATTTTCTAAATGGTTCTTCCAAAACTTGCATTACTTACTTATTATAGTAGAGAAAAGGAGAGGGGAAGGGGAAGNCTCACTATGAAAACCTCTAATTTATCATCAGATATATTTGTTGCTCTGAAAAATACATTAAGGCATTCAATTAACATTAATTTTGAATGTAATAATAACTCTGGTGTCAAAGATTAGATTTCTGTAATCATAAGACTAAATTTTTCTAAACTGCATCCCTACTGACTTTGGGAACTCAAGAAAACCTTCCATTTCTTGTGTGTTGTGTCACCCTGTTGTTTGCTGCACTGCACACTTATATTTCTGTCTCTGGGAAGTCGTGGTTTGGCTGAGCCAAAGGTTTCAACTGTACTGCAGCTGTGTTGCCATCGTATCAATGCCTGGGCATGCACCCTATTGATCCAGACTCTGACCCAGCCCTTCAGACCTAATATCCCAGACTGATCTCAGGTCTTTCTCACCACTATGGACTTGCTTGACCCAGACTGTCAGCTGAAGTTGGCTAAAGTCACCAGATCTGCTCACTTGCTTTGCTCAGGATTGGATCTCTCGATGAGGCTCCTGCCTCTGCCAGCCTTGTTACCATCCTCAGCTTCTGGCTCACTTTCCTTTAGGAATCAGAGTGCTTTTGCTGTTCCCTGGCACATGCTATCTGAGCCATTTTTCATTCAGACTTTTACTTCTGCTGAAATAGCATTTGGCTTTTATCATCTGAGAGACAAATGCATTCAAAAAGCTCTTGCTTCTTTTGTTATTTTTCTTGACTTAACTACTTTATTTAGGTGGTGTGAATCAATTTTACCTTTTATGATAGAAGCAAGTTTGGGNAAGGGAAGGGAAGGGAAGGGAAGGGAAGGGAAGGGAAGGGAAGGGAAGGGAAGGGAAGGGAAGGGAAGGGAAGGGAAGGGAAGGGAAGGGAAGGGAAGGGAAGGGAAGGGAAGGGAAGGGAAGGGAAGGGAAGGGAAGGGAAGGGAAGGGAAGGGAAGGGAAGGGAAGGGAAGGGAAGGGAAGGGAAGGGAAGGGAAGGGAAGGGAAGGGAAGGGAAGGGAAGGGAAGGGAAGGGAAGGGAAGGGAAGGGAAGGGAAGGGAAGGGAAGGGAAGGGAAGGGAAGGGAAGGGAAGGGAAGGGAAGGGAAGGGAAGGGAAGGGAAGGGAAGGGAAGGGAAGGGAAGGGAAGGGAAGGGAAGGGAAGGGAAGGGAAGGGAAGGGAAGGGAAGGGAAGGGAAGGGAAGGGAAGGGAAGGGAAGGGAAGGGAAGGGAAGGGAAGGGAAGGGAAGGGAAGGGAAGGGAAGGGAAGGGAAGGGAAGGGAAGGGAAGGGAAGGGAAGGGAAGGGAAGGGAAGGGAAGGGAAGGGAAGGGAAGGGAAGGGAAGGGAAGGGAAGGGAAGGGAAGGGAAGGGAAGGGAAGGGAAGGGAAGGGAAGGGAAGGGAAGGGAAGGGAAGGGAAGGGAAGGGAAGGGAAGGGAAGGGAAGGGAAGGGAAGGGAAGGGAAGGGAAGGGAAGGGAAGGGAAGGGAAGGGAAGGGAAGGGAAGGGAAGGGAAGGGAAGGGAAGGGAAGGGAAGGGAAGGGAAGGGAAGGGAAGGGAAGGGAAGGGAAGGGAAGGGAAGGGAAGGGAAGGGAAGGGAAGGGAAGGGAAGGGAAGGGAAGGGAAGGGAAGGGAAGGGAAGGGAAGGGAAGGGAAGGGAAGGGAAGGGAAGGGAAGGGAGATAAATATTTCAGTTGGAAAGGATCAATTATCATCTAGTCCAGCTGCTATTGGTATACAACTATATCATTCAACTTAGCAGAAAGTTGCTAATTAACTTTCTAATATCTTTAAAAATGGAAAATTCTCTAAATCACAGCTAATATCCACATGACAAATTGCAGGTAAAAAACTTTTTTTTTTTTTCTTTAGTGCAAATTAAACTTTTACAGGAAATAGAGCAACAGAAAAAAGCAATATTAGTTTCAGCTGCAGAAAATAATGCAGCCCAACTGAATGAGGAAGCTGCCAACCTGCACATGGCTATCACATATCAGCCCTTTAAATAATTCTGTACCTTGTAGCATTGCCAGAATCCTAAAACAGGAAAACAAATATAATAGAAGCATCAGAATGACAGCTTCTGGGAAACATGCAAAAATATTATTAAAAATTATAAAGGAGTATGATGAAAGTTCCGTTAGGAATTTATAATTTAGGTATTACTGTATTCTTGCTAGCATAATCTTCATGCACATTTTTTTTTCTTTTAATCTCAGAATTTACAAAGTAGCTTCTTTTTAAATTTTATATATTTGTAAGCTAAAGGAATTGTGTAGAGCTCTTTTTTGCAGTGCATGGCAACTAATTTATATAGAATACAAATACATTTCAGAGAATTCTGTGGCAGCTGGGTAAAACCAAATGAAACATCTAGTTTTTACTGGTGGAATGGGGCTCATTTCATCCATCTCAAGCCATCTATAAGTTAACTTAGTGGTATATGATCACCATGCAGTACAGGTATATGATCACCCTGTGGTACAAAAGCACTTCACAGAAGCATACATCAAGAGAACTAACAACAAAACTGCCTTCATGAGCTGACTTCCATCCAGCATTCACAGATAAACATTTCACACAAATGATTTAAATGACCCATGCAACCCTAAGACATAAAACAAAAAAAAAGCTTTTATTTTACCTCAAATTCTCCAAGAATTTTTGTCACTAACTTGATTATTTTGCAGGGGGTTTTGTTTTGCTTTGGGTTGTTTGGTTTGGGATGGGTTTTTGTTGGTTTGGTTTTGTTTGTTTTATTTTTATTTATTTGGGGGTTTTTAGGGGGGAAATGACTGACAAATCCTTCCAGCCACTCACAGTTTTAGAGACAACCTTTACTTGCCTTTCCTCAAGTCTTATGTTCCTTGAACTATAACAAAAAAGTTAGTCAAGTTGGGAACATAACTGTCTTTGGTATTTTTTGAACTGATTTTTATAGAAACCTTCAAACATACTTGAAAGTTCTCATCTATTTTAAAGTACAAATATATAGGTATGGGCCCAGTCCTATGTTGCCTCATTACAAAAGTCAGGACCTCTCAGAAAAAAAGTCATTGAACTTCTGATTGATGCTCTAGTCTCAGGCTCAAGTCCTGGTATGTAAGATAAGTTGTCTTTTCATCAACCTTCCTATTTTCCAGTAAGCTTCCTTATACTCCTGAGCCAGCAGGACTCCTCTCTTGTCTGACATCCAAAGCATTAGCAATGATTGGTGAAGTTTGCTGAATACCTCAGTAAATAAAACAGTTTTACTTTCTACTTCAATACTGGCTGTTAGCCATCTTGTAATAATGTTGAATGTCTCCTCTTCTCTTACTATACCATATAAATGAACTCACACAAAGAATTTTTTCCAATTAGTAGCAGTGGGTAGGAAACAAAAACTGGTTTGGATTCCAAAGGAAAACCACAGGATGATTTGTTCACATTTATGAAATAAAAACCTCAATCTCAAGTATCTTTTTTACTGTTAGCTATGTGATTTGTGCAGGTTAGTCTATCAGGTCCTTTATTTTTACTTTTTACTCATTTTCTACATGTATACATTTTAGGTCCAACACAACATGTACATCTGAACTGCTCAGCTGTTCCTAATGACTCCTGGTGGTTTAATTTTTATTTCTCATTTTAAAATGCCTGGGTTTTGCTTGTTGCTATGCGATGTTTAAAACAGTTCATTAAAAATGTACATTTGCTCATGCAACTGCTTTATATTTGACTGGGCTTATTTGAAGGTTTTTTCTCAGCTGAACAGTAATGTGCTTCCACAGCAAGGGAGCTAGAAATGGTTTCCAGTTTGGAATCAAAGACGCATCATGTGTGTCAGTGTTGATCTTTTCAACTCATATCTAATACAACCTGAAAAGAAAAAACATGCAAAGATAAGAGATGGAAAAACACACATCTGTGAAAAAATAAACCTCTCCTGTCTGCCCAGCCAGATCTGCATCTGCATTAATACTGCATCACTGAGAACAGCAAATCCTAAATTGGCTCTAGTAAGATGCTGGATAATTCCTGTCCAAAGATTAATGTAATTTCCCAGTAATTTTAGAAAGGGTGGAAACTATGAGAATACTATGATCTGGTCAGATAAGGAAAAATAGAGGAGGCTGAAGTAGAGCCAGTAGTCTTGGTATTTTTAATATAATCACTGAAGACATATATTTCATTAAAATCCCCATTAAGTACGGGCATCTAACTGTCCTAGGTTCCCAGGAACACCAGTTCAATCTTACTATTCTTCTAATCCATTTTACAAGTAATAAAGAAAGAGTGATAAATCCCCTATTACAGAGACTATAAATAGTCAGTCTGCTACATATTTACTATGAAACAGCAACCAAAGATGCTTGCTGAGATCATTCAACATCTGCCAACTAGTTAGAACTAAATCACAGGAGACTGTTTTGGGATTTTAGCCAGTCAAGTAAGAAACTAAAATCTATGCAAAACAGTCTGTGTCATATTGCTTTTGTATTAGGTCTCATACCTCAACACATTGCATTATGCATTTTTTTTCTATTTGTAAAAAAAAACCCCAAACATGTCTACTCCAAAATCCATCTTATAAAGTCCTTCCTTCAGCAAAAGAAAGAGAACAGATAGTCTGAACAGGTAATTCTGGTTTTTTGTGTTATATCGCTCTTCCTTACTCTATGAATACAAGAAATATTTGATTTAAAAACATGTTTTCTTTAGGAAGAGGAAGGCAGCGTAAACCACATTGCACATGGCTACTTGCAATTTTACCAAAATGAGAAAAACTGACAAGTACATACTGTCTGAACAAAGATATGCAGCAGAAGGAAAACATACCCTGTAGCTGACATTTATAACAAGACTTTCAGAGGGTCAGAAACACTATGTTCAGTCTTCAGCTAGCAAGGTGTTTCTGGCTACATCTGTCATCTTACAAATCATTGACTCAGACTGCCACATATTATATTATTTCAGTGTATGTTTGTGGATCAGTCAACCTGATATAACTCCTCCAGGTAGACACTGTACATCTGTTTGCCTCCTGTATTTGTATCTCTTCCTGTGCTGTTTACACTTGGAAAACTGACATCTGTTTTCTAGGGATGGTAAACCACTATTAAATTGCAACAAAGCACCAGTGTAGTTCTGTAGCAGGAGTAAGATCTTGCTCTGAAGCTGAAAGAGCCATACTTTCTGAAAAAAAAGTGCAAATGCTACTTTTATACAATAAACTCCTGCTCTTTAATATGAATCCAATCTACTTAAACATCAAGGCTGGACAACACACTCAAATTAAAATGTCTGTGCTGCCATCTTATCAGCAAACTGTGTGTACCTGCAATTTTTTCTTGAAGGGTAATTTCAAATAATCCATTATTTGGTTTCTGACCTTAGCATAGGAAGTTTTGGAAAAAGGTAAAAAAAAACAACCAACCAACCAAAACTCAGGCATTTCCTATTCCAGCCTATATAATAACAAGGTGCAGAATTTTCAGCTAAGTGTATAAAAATCTCAGTCAACTTTTTTCTTGCTGTCCTAGAGTTCAGCCAGTGGAGCTCAATGTCTCTTTTAATCTTCTCTACCTTCATCCTGTTCTGCAGGTAGGTTCTACTTCATTATATAAGCTCAACAATTGTCTTTGAAAAATTGTATTTGGCAGCTCATTCCAATCTATGCCTGCAGGACTGTGTAAAGCATCAATTCTTGAACTTTTGGGGAAATGTAAACCTACTTTGGTCATCTGTCTTGGGCAAGATATCTCCCGTTTCTGACAGCTACTTAGGTTTAACCTAATATGCATCAGAGTCCAGAAGCGCCAGATTTTGTAATTGTTGGCAGGGGTTAGAATCCTCCAGGGCTGAAGGGTGAGAAAAGGCTATAATTACTGGCTACAGATGTTTCTATTTTCCAGAGAATTGTTAAATGTCAGCAATTAAAAATAGTTACTACTATTGAGACAATGGAAATATGTGCCTCTGGTCATGATAGCTGCTTGTAAATCTCCTTCCTGGACAAAATGAATTGTTACTGTCCTATGAATTACTCCTAGGCTGCTCTCCTAGAATCTCATCCTTGTGTTGCATGGCAGAAATGTTATCTGCACAAAAAAAAAAACAGAGATTTCTTACTCAATTTAAAACTGAACTGGTTCGTAGTACTAGGTCAAGTGATTAGTTTCACTGAAGATAATTCACCAAAGATTTAACTTCCTGACAATCTCAGTTTCAGAAGTCCAACTCCAGTTCAGTAATTTGAGCTGAATTTTGCTAACAGGCCTGATGGAAAAAGCAGAGTTTAGTTGGTGCTTTCTGCTTTGCTGCACCTTAGCACTCAGGTCTATCGAAGGCAATGTGAGAAACTTGAGCAAAAATGTCCTTGCAGCCTTGTTGAGATAAAAGACCTGCTTCCCAGTTTCTGTGGACAACTGAAATCAACAGCTGTTCCTATGGCCTGCTTAATATCTTATTGTTTTTATATGGAATGAGACAGCTTTAAAAGGACCTTTTAGTATTTTTAGAGCTCAGAATATAATAGGCCAGCCAAGTATCCTGGTGAGAGAGGCAGAAGGCATCATCTCTACCATTTTGGAAATTATGCCTAAAGCCCCTTGGTAGTCAAGCTCTTTGTTACCACCTTTCTTTTTTTCGTGCTTATGAAATGTTTGCATTTATCTATTAAAAAATAATCTAACAAAGTACCTTTTAAAAAATCAAACAATTCAATGTCAGGTCAATATAAGTTTGTTATAGTTTTGTTACCAATAATTTCTGTCAGTCTAGCCACACTGCCTTTTATTGTATTTCAGTTAAAGCCCTTTTATTTCTTAAATTTATGTAAAAGAATCTAGTCTAAAAACATTCAACCTTTAAATCTCAGTTTGCAACTCCATTAGTCTCATGTTCTATTTGTGTTAATCTTGATTTATATTAAGTTACTCAAATTTTTGACTCCTACAGCAAGAAACCTTTGCTTTAGGAGTAAGTGGCACTGCTGTCAAGAATGCAAGATTTCATCACAGGTAGACACATCACCAGGATAGTTCTGTTCTAGGCATAGGTAAAATAAAATGTATTAAGAATTTGGATTTAATTCACTAGTGTGAATTAAACCACTAGATACAGAAATTTTTCAAACGTCCACAATTATATAGACAGAATGATACACAGATATTTCATAATTTAGGTTTTCAATAATTCAGATTTTAAAAACATTTTTTCTCTTTTCTTCTACCCTAATCTGACCTACATCACATCTCTAGCCTTCATTTGTTGAGCTGTGACACCACACTATGTCAGAAAAAAATTCAGTAAAATTTCCCCTCATTATTCTGAGGAGAAACCTTCCAGCTCTTGAATCACCTCACTCTTAGCAAGACTCACTATTTCAGTAATTCTCAGATCCAGAATCAACACAAAGTTGCTAGTGAAGCTGGCTGCATAAATTTGTATTGCACAAAGTACTCTGACATGTGTGACACACTGAGGTGTGTCCACCAGGTTTCTAAAACCTAAGCTCTTCTAAAAGGTATGCAACCATAAATGCTAAATATTGACATTTCTTAGTTGCTGATAAAATTTAATAAAAGAAATATTTAAAAGGAAAAGAATCCCTCTTACTAGCTGAAATAAAAAATTCTCAGAAAACAACATGCAAGTTGTCTGACCAAGAGCAACAGAGGTAGGTCAGTATTTGGATGAAAGTTGTGAAATGGGTCAGCACCAATAGCTATACTATCTGTAACCAGACATATCATAGCATTTGTTGTAGCTTCAGTCATAGATACCAGCTAGCAGTCTTCTTTAGTGATCATTAGATATGTTCTTCCTTCAGTGCTTGCACTGTCTAAACATTTTCTGCCTCCCTTTCAATGTTTCTTGTCATTTAGCAAAGCAGCTGTGTCACTTACGCTCCATTGTCTCAAACAAGCTGAAGCTGGACATACATTAAGTCTCTCAGTCTATGAGGACATGCCTTTCTTCAGGATAAAGTGCTAGAAAAGCACAGTATTTTAAAGTACCTACAAACTATCACATCTATCTCTTAATAATTTTAAAGGGGCAAAAATATTTCAGTACCTTCATCACTTCAACAGCTAAGAAAGAAAAAAAAAAAAACCAAAAAAACCTGTAATAGCTAGCAAAAATGTGTAAGAATATGGAATAGAAACTTCTGTTTCTTCAAAAATAGCTGTTCTTGTCTTTTTCACAGATGCCTGCTGTATCTTTTGTCATGAGAAAATAATACTATTATTTTTTCATCATGAAAGCCAGTAATTTATCTCCTTATTGACATTTTCAGTTACACAAATTCCTGCATTGTAAAATGGAAGCAAAATATGGTGAAATTATTTTACATTGCCAGTTTTATTATGCAAACCACAATTGCTACTGCTGTCAACAAGAAAAGTTTAGTGCTGCTGAAAATCACTTAATCTATTCTTGCAAAACATGACATGAGCTGCATGTAAATGAGACCACGCCTCCTAATTACTCAGATCCCATTGCTCTTGACAGCATAGATATATCAAGAAAAATACCTTAAACAACTTCTGTTGTTACATATAGGATTATAATTCAAACAAATTAAGGGCAGGTGGGTTCCTATGGTCTCGGCTATTTTTACTTTATTTTATTTTTCACTATTACTGTATTGTCTAACAGTTATTTTTCTGTCAACCCTATGAAACTTAAACACCACATCAGGGGGTGAGCCATTAGAAGCCATTTCTGAAAACTAGAAAATTCTATTGTCTAATTATTAAAAAAAGTAAGGGGGTAACGGATTAAGTAATAGAACTTTCTGCTCATTTTTGTAAGTTGACTGTATTTCAGCCTCTGCTTATTCCCTAAAAATCTCTGAAGCATTCACACAATGCTAAAAACCAGAAGCTCAGATACATTTCTCTCTATGCTATATGTGGAACACCTGCTGTCTTCCTTTCCTTTGATGTAGATTTTGGCAACAAATAGGAAGACTGAAGAGTCTATCTGAGCCCTGAACTCACAGGACTCATTCTATTTCTTGAGTGAGAAACACCAGAAAAAGCTGCAGAAGGCGGCATAGAAAGCTGCACTGAAGCAAAATAGCAGGCCCAGTGCTATCTTTTCTATCAAATAAAAATGTATTCAGTGCTTTGGGGTCCAAAAACTATTACTGCTATTTCTTAAATTCAGATTAGTCAGATTTTCCTACATCTAACCTAATCCCCAGTTAAAATCATCCAGCCATATTTGGATTATCTGACAGCAAACACTGCAGAGGGAACTAAACAGAGAAACACAATTCTGAGCTGCAACCAAGAACTCCGAAGACTCTGAAGACCAAGAACTAAGTGTGCACGTGTCCATAACACTGTGGATGTTTAAGAAAACAGTGAGTAGCAGTGGATGCTACTGTACCAGTACCTATATGCATGAGAACTTTGGACTTGGTTTAATAACATATGCATTTCAATTAGACACCCATAGGTAGAAAATTGATACAAGCTGAGGATTTCACTTTCTATGCTTAAATCTAGAAACTCAGCACTAGGAGTGACATGTAAAAGAGAATGGTACAAAGTAATGTTCATCCTGTGTGGTTTTAAACATCAAAGGGTTACATGCTCTCATCTTAGTACTGTCTTGATAGTCAATAACTCATACTGGTTTTGTTCTGTTGAAATGCTTGAAATGCTTGAAATGCATGCTACTTGAAATGCTGCTACAATACTGAGACAGAACAATGAAAGGTTTTAGTAAAGTGTATAAAGTTCTGGTGAAGATGAAAGCCACTATCTTCAAGGAAAAAGTTGTCCATGGAGGAACTCTTCTCCAAGATTTACCCAGATGAAAAGCAAGAATTAGGAAGAAGCCTGATGACAGTGTATGTAAGAATTTATTGCCCTGCAGTAGTACTTTAGGATTTGATCTTATTCCTCTTGATCTCAGTGTTTCAGGAGCAAGTGCTCAAACATCAATTTAAAAACAGTAAAAAAAGGAAAAGAAAAAATATTTTCTGTTTCGCACTCATTTGAATGAGGACTTCCATCCTTCTCTTGTATTTTGCAATCTCGCAATTTTTGCAGAAATAGTACATTTAGATAGGCTTACTTTCATGACTACAAACAGTCAGTGTAAGAAAATTATGAATACAAAGTACTTATCCATTCCAACTTTCTACAGGTCAGCCCATTGCAAAATACATTAAGATAAAACTACACTTTGCAAACAACTAAGATTTTAATTGAAGCTGATAAACACTTTTTTTCTCTGTATGCTGGTAATGTTGGTCAGATTTTCTTAGACCTCAGTATATAGGGTAAATAAAAATTGCTTTGTTTTAATCATAAAATGACCATTAAATCATTTTACTGTGGACTTAATAGGTATAACCATTCATATTAAATGAACAGTATGGAACAGTGAAGATGGAAAAATCTATACAGAATACATTTCACAGTAATGTAATACACTCTAACATATGAGATAAACAGAAGTGTGATTGATGGTTTTCAATTCAGAAGAGATCATGGTGAGCACATTGTACATTAAGAACATCAGAGAATGTCATCAAGTATCATCAGTTGGACACTGCAATCATTCCACAATTTTTGTTTAAGTAAAAATATTGCATCATATACTCCATTTGAATAAGCTCAATGCCTTATCATCACAGTGATTAAAAACCACTCATATTTTGGCATGAGTTTATTCAGCTTCCTTTTCCGCCACTCATTATGGCTTTTTTCTTGACAAGTTTAACAACTTCCTTCTTTTACCAAAAACTCCAGAGCTGCCATCTAGGAAACACCCTAAATTCTCTGAATTTCAGACTTCAACACTTCACTATCTACTTTTTGCTCAAGCACAGAAGGGATTTTTATGGCACCGGATCTTAGAAATAGGTTTCAGGTCATAATCAATACTACGTATAATAGTAAGTATAATTTTAATAAAAATACCAGCAATATTAACAGCAAGTAGTTTACTGCAGATGAGAGAAACAACTGAATAAGAACAGAAGGAAAAATTATTTTCACTGTAATTTACCTAAGCCACCAACGCTATCATAAATTGGCACATTCAGATGCAGGTTTTCCCCAGATCTCTCTCCTTTTGCATAAAATATTATATTTAGAAAAGGTAAAGGAAGTTATTTTCTATTCTCAATAAAATTATTACCATCTTCAAACATAAGCTCTACTGTATTTTCACAAAGAACTTTGTATCATCATGTGCTTTTGGACTGCTGTTATGCCCAGGTGTTTCCCAATGCATGTCAAGTGACATGATTAATATCTAACTTTTGGAAATAGTTTTCTCTGTGTTTTTCTTTTTCTTTATGAATTACTCCTGCTCTTGCTCATTCACCTTCAGTGGTGTTTGTTTTGTGGGAGGATTGCTTACTTGTCTTTTAGAAAGTATAAGCATAGATACTGTTTCTGTATTAATAAAGTGTAAGAGTTTATCCCTTGTACTGAGTGCATGTTACACAGGACTCGGATGGTTCTTCAGTTTTACTTCAGTTTTTTGTGTAAGTCCCAAACTACTCAAAAGCCATTCTGCACTGGGCAGACAAGATTTGTCCTTGAGAGCTTTTTTCAGCAGAGCTTTTGCAGAGCTTTTTTCAGCAATCATCCTACATTTCTGGTGGAAACGTGAGACATTGGCCCTGTCAACATGGATACAGGCTTTGAGTTGAAGTGTGGCAGAACAGTGTTCAGAGCTCAAATGGACTTGACTGTGGCTGTGTTGCTGTGCACAGTGCTACGTTTTGTATTACCTACTTTTATCAAGAAATGATAACTTGAAACCACAGACAAACACACTGAAAATCCAGATGAGAATCAGCAGAAGTGTGTAAAATCCAGGTTCAGTCATTACCTACCACCATGAGAAATGCTGTTTTAGCCACCTGGCCATAGTAAACAGGAATGCTTTGAGACACTACTGTGTGAAATCATCAGGGATCTCAGAACCATTCCTGAACTTCAAACAGATTTAATTTTTTGCTATTTCTCACCTTCAACATAAAGAAAAGCAACCTTTTGATGAAACTCCTAAATACATCTTCAATTTATGGGCTCTATCTGTGATACAAATTAGAATGTCATATAACTGTGAGCATATCTTCCAAATAAATTTTAAAAGTGTACCTCAGAGCACTGCAAAATGTCACATGAGAAACAGAGAAGGGCATTAGTTTAAGACTTAACATTGTTTTCTTTAACTGTTTGAATATTTTCCTCTCAATACTACATTCCTGAGATTGACCAACTATCCATAAACTATTGTTTTTATGCAATTTATTAAAAAAGCAGTTGATTTTCTCCTGCCTTTGCCAAACCTGAATCATTAAAAATTCCTTGTTTGACATAAAAATGGTGCACATAAAACCTTCAAAATTATGTAGTTCTGTACTGTACTGTACTTAACTAATACAAAATGTACTACTATAAACATGTCTTATGTGGCAAGATCTTATTTGGAAAATAGAATCAATGCATCTATTGAGGTAAGTACTGATTCCTCAATGGACAATATTATTTCATGTTTCTCTTATGTAATGAATAGGGACAATAAATTTACCAGTGATACAGTATCATCTCCTATCTATGTATTTGAAGAAAAATCTTAGGATGATGAAGTTCAGAAAGAAGCACCTCATTCACTCATCAACATGGCTACAGATTAAAACAAAATCACCTTGCAGAAACTTGCTTTCCATGAGTAAATATCTTTGTATACAGGATTGCAGAAATCTTGATTTAAACAAAATATTTTAACCAGTACTATTAAAAACCAGCATAAGGTCAAGGAAAATGCTTTTACATCACTATGCTCATTCAACAATTTTTAAAATCAGTATAAATATCTCCTTTACACTGCATCAAGACAAGAGCTGTCGCCACAGTTCTCTACTTGGTATGCAAAACATTATCCACATTTTGTGCTCATAAAAATACAGAGAACTGTCCTGATTTGCCTACTGTCACTTAGCAGGAAACAGAAATCAAGCCTTGTTCTATGACCACTTGACATTCAAAGCCCTTCATAATCTACTTCCTAATATTCCTCTTCTCTCCTCTCACCCCCTCCACTTTCAATACTCAAATTTTTTCAGTCCTCCAACTTCTTGTATTCTTGTTTACCACTTCCTTTCAAACTACTAATACATTTGCAGTTCTCTTTCTGAACCAAGATACAGTTCCTCTTTATTTTCTAACGCTCAGTTTAAAACACAGTCCTTTATGACTGCCATGGACCATCCTAAAATATGTCCTTGTGTGTAACCAATTCTTGGCCCTTACCTGTGCCTATAGGTGGCTTTTCAGCCCTTCTAACCTCGTGAAGTTGCACCACCAGCACACAACTGCACCTTGCTCATACTCCAATCAGCTAAAAAAATCTTTCTTCTTACCAAAGAAAAGCACTCACAGTCAAACCTTAAATCAGTTCATGTAAACAGCATATTGTTGATCATCTTTATATTGCTATTCATCTATGCAATGTTTAAATCCTTGCATATATGTAATATCTACTTAGTTCATCAACTCCTTCAGCCTGGAAGTGCATCTTTGTCAAGAGTCTTAAAAAATCTCACCACACTTGGTGGAAAAAAAACAAAAAAAACCAAAGCAAGCAAACAAACAACAAATGCAAACAAAAAAACAAATGCAAACAAAAACAAATAAAAAACCTACCTCTATATACTTAGTTACAGAACTCTGAAAAAAATCCCAGCAGTATTTCTATAAATGAGGTAGTCTATATCGGATATAAAGATAGGTTGTTTTCTAATGAACACAGGTGAAAAAACAATCCCTAAAAAGTCTCTCTGCACTATCCACAGTACTAAGACAAGTTCAGTACTCTGAGAAAATAAAATATGCTGAATATGAGCAAACCATCATAAAGCAAATAATCATTAAAAATCATGAAGTCTATTACACTGTAGAGCAAGAGGGAAGGAATTTATTTTCGGTCAAGTGTGTGTGTGCTGTACATTGGCAGGATTATTTTTTATTGCCAACAATGGTTTTTTAGTATAGAAACAAACTGGAATTTAGCAGAATATTTTCAGTTTAGAGCTAATGATTACCTAGAATTTAGTTGGAAAATTCTTATATTTTACTAGCTCATTTAAAAATAAAATAAAATAAAATAATCTATAAGCAAATAAAGAAATTTACTTTAAAAATTAAAAATTACTTTTAAAATTTTAAACAATTCCCAAACAACTCAAATAGTAAAATACTTCATTGCTGTAGAGCTAAAATGTACTGCAAGCAAAGGACTACAGTTCTACAGTTTCTATTATAAAGGTTCTCTAAATTTTAAAAACTGCAAAAGAATATATTTTACTTTTATGTGACATGTTTGCTAGGTATGACAAAAGCACTGCTTAAGATAATAAACTTCAGCACTAAAAAGTACTCTTAACAGAGAGGATTTGGGAACTATGCCCTCTGAAGGTACCATGTAAATCTGAAGTTGAAAAAAATCATGTAAATACATCAAAAATAAATTCATACTTGTCTACACTTGTTCACACAGCCTCTACAGCCTCTGTTCACACCATGCTGCCTCTGTGGTTGATGGAAATCTAGAGAGTTTAGCCAAATGTTCCATGTTCCTGGAGTATCATTCATCTGAATCAAACACGTAAAATAGGTCAGATTAATTATGTCTCATAAGTGTCTCTTTCTCTTCAGTGGCTATAAATGGGCCACAAAGTGACTGATTCAACTACAGACATGAAGTGGTCTGAATCCCACACCCCACAACTAACTATCCTGCAGAATATTTCTCAATAAAATAATAATAAAATAATTTTGAAATGTGTCTCAGCAGAAGAGAAGGAAAAAAAAAAACAAAAAAACAGAAAAAAAAAACCAAACAGAAAAAAGAAAAAAAAAACCAAACAAACAGAAAAAAAACAAAACCACATCTTTTTAAATATTTAATGTAATACATTCTAATTTCTGAGAAAGCATTATATTGCTAAAGCTGGGGAAAGAGCTTGCTATTTCTTAGAGTGTTTGCCCATAGGTATTGACAATCCTGTCCAGGATTAGGAAATTATGGAAAAATTGAGCAGAACACATTTTTTCTGGGATTCCTTCTAGAGAACAGGTATCTCTATATATTTTGTGATCTTTTGAAAAGTTGAAGCTTCTGAAAGTAATTATAAATGCAACGATTTTATTGAAACCAGCACAGTCTTTGAAGATGGCAGGAAAATAGGCATCAGGCTTTTTTCCTCCTATGAAAAACAGAAATGGCAGCTGGCATCTTAAGGAGAAATAGAAACTTAGAAATATCAACTCCATGACAATTCCACTTACAATCTACTCTTACATAAGCAAAATTAAAAGATTTTTATGGGGGGGGGATGTTTGTTTCTCATCGTTTTATAAACTAAAGCTGTTTTGAGAACATCAGCAGGTCTTGTAATTAAAAATGTAGTTTTCAGAAAATCAAAGTTCTAAAGGATACTTCAAATGAAATGCTTCACTGGATAAACTAAAAAAATATTCCATCTAATTGAATCAAAATATTTATTTGGGGTCAGGTTAACACTGCAGTGCAGCTGAGCCAGATATGAATGTTGGGAATTTAGAAAGGGAATTTGAAACACCTGAAGTCAGAGTCCCAACATTCATATCTTGGACTTTTACTTCAGGGGTTTCAAATTCCCCTTCTATAGTGTGACAATGCCTCATGGATGAGTTGGACAAGAAAGCCTGAGCCAGTGACAAGACTGGGGTCTCTGGAGAACTGCAGTAGCTCAGCACTTTCCCTCTGCCCATCACAAGCATATGAAGGCCTGAATATACAAATTCTAGCACTGGGAGTAGCAATACCTTCTCTCTGCCCTCAAACTGACAAACCTGGCAGTTCAGGCTGACTAAGTCCAGTGGCAAGTTAAAAGAAAGAAAAGAAAATTAATGCTTCAGTATTTTGCCTTCTCCAAACATAATCTTTTTTAACATGTTTTATTCCATTAAAACATCCTCATGTTTAATTTTTGTCCTGATACGAAGCAAAAACAAATGATGAAAAATAAGAAGCTCCCATTAAAAAAAAATAAATCCCAAATATTGAACAGAAAATTAGAACCTCTTCAAGGAACACTCTGCTGAAACTGAGGAGTAAAAGAGTAAAAGAAAAAAAAAAAAAAAAAGGAAAAAAAAAGGCAGAACTATCCCAAAATATTTTTTATTTCCTTGTTCTGATGGCTCCTGTAAACATAACTTTAGTAGATACTCTGGATTCAGAGTTTTAATTCAATGCTCACACAAAACTAATGGTTCAAGAAGTTAAAAATAGCAGCTATGTGGTATGTAATAGTCATATTACACTGGTGAGCAATTTGACACCTCTTGCTTTTCAAGCAAAACCTCATAATCATCACTCAAGTAACCTGCATACAGCAGCCAAAGATGACAAAAACAACAGTGATTTTCTTTCACTGAAGTAATTTTTGGTGAATAGTTTAATATATTTATTCTCCTGCACTATCTTTATCTTAAAGGAAGTGATAAATACATATTTACAGGTTTATTTTAGAAGATCAAAGCTCTTTGGATAGCCAGAAGATTCAAGGAAATGCTGTTTTAAATTGGATATGCAGATAACTAGAAGTACCACTAAAAGTAGAAAGGATGGTTAATTTTTGTTAAACCTCTCACATTCTTCCTTCAAAAGTTACACTTCTTCAAACTGAGTGACTACAGGATTACAAAATATCAATGGATCTTCCTAAAGCCTTACTGCCTTTCTCATCAGTATAATCATCCTTTGTTTGTCTCCACACCTGGTTATATTTAAAGATCTAGTTCATTTGTCAAAGTAAATGAAGGCAATGAAAAAACGGGTCAGCTGAGGTTACAATATCCACCAGACTGGTATAAGTTCATGAAAAATCAGTAAAATATATGCCTACTGCACCTCTGTCTACTTTAATAATTTACATTTTTCTGAGTGCGTCATAGAGCTATTTTCTCTTTAAATTCAGCTTGCATGCCATTTAATCTTCCTTCTCACACAGATGTCATGTCCCATGGTGCTCTTTTAGTATTTCACATCCATTTGAGGAAAAAGAAAGTCATACATCTGTTAATTATAAATATATTTCTCTATACTCTATGTGTAAAATACAGGACTCAAGATTCATGGCTCACAAATTCTTATAAACTGAATTGGGGTAGATGTCACCAGAGCTCATGTAAAGCCTCCAAATTACGCAAGTGTTTCAGAAATGAACTGACACACACCCCTTCTAGAACAGCACTGGCACATTGCTCCAAAGTAAGACAGGACAACTGAGTATTGAAAAACAAGTCCTTAAAACAAGAAGTAAAACAAATCCTTCTCCTGTTCCTTTCTGAGAGCTAGGAAATGAGCTGAAGGGCATACCCAAATCCCATTTACACTCACTTCCTTAAAAGTCCATGTATATAATTTGATTTCAATAGCTTTCTCATGTTTCTGTACAGAACTGCCATGCAGCCTTCCACTGCTGCCTTCTGCACCAGGCAGAGAAGGCTGAAGTGATGGTGTTGCCCATGAAAGTTGAAATGGGTTCTTTGGATGTCACACACTCTCTAAGTATAATGCAAAGGCATGTTTTCTTTCTTTAAGTTAAACACTTTCTGCGGAACCCAGAGGGGCATTTTAATATGGGCTACAGACTACTGTATGGATCACAAGTCTAAAAAAAAAAAAATTTGGCCTATTGTATTTTCTGCCCACAGTGGCAGGGAATACTTAGCACTGCCAGTAAAAATCCACTGCATTTTGTTTCTTACAAAATATTTTTTTTTCAGGCCCTGCTAAGCATTGACAATCCTAATTTTTTATTCAAAATTACTGTGACTATGCACTTCTTTTCTTTTTAGGAAAAAGAAAAGTGTATATCTGCAGCTAGATTATTTTTCTACTTCAGACTTGTTCTATAGCTGGGCAGAATATCCTCAGGACTGTGACTCTTTAGTTCCCATCAGTCTATAGGAGAACACAGGCATTATGCAAGGGGGATGTTGCTTGTGCTTACTCAGTTTGTACTAGTCTAAAGTTTCTTAGGAGCAAACCATGCACCATGCCATATCAGATTAAACCAAAATCTGTCTCTGACAGTGATCAACAGCAGCTGCTGGGTGAGAGAGGGTAAGAATGGGGTGATACTGACTAGATATTGACTACCCTCAGATATACAAGGCCTCATACCAGCCTGGAGAGATTGATCCACCAACAAAGATGTGTTCCTCAGCAGACATGCAGTAAAAGAGAATCTTCAAACTATTCATATTTTAAATCCTTATGGCAAAATATCACTGTAGGCAAGATTCTTAGAAAAAGAAATCACTGAAATGCTCCTTTTCTTCTTTGCACTGCTTGACAGGTTTTGATGATTATTCCATAAATACCATTTATGACACTGAAAAAAAAGTCCTTACTGGAAAATCTGGAAAGGATTCAGTCAAAAAGGACAAGAAAACTTATCATATCTGAATAATATTATTTTATTGTTGCTACAGTAACATGTTCCTAACAAGCCTTTGAATTTAAACACTGTCTTAAGAGAGTTCTAGGTCAAGTTAAAAAGCACAGACAAGCTGTTCAGAGGAATCAAGGTTACATTCAGCATGAATAAGAATTCAGTGGAAAAGGTGAACTAAAGTTTTTAGCTATTTCCATAAGGACTTCTCACTTGCTGTGGTCTGTCCTACTTTCTTTCCATGTAGCCACCCAGTAGTTTCTTTTCTAAGGAGAGAATTCTCAATTGCCTCTCAGGGAAAATTCTTAATAATTTTTTATCCTCTAGCAAAATATAACTTTTATTAAAAAAAAAAAAAGCTTGGATTTGAAAAAAGATGTATTTGCAGATATAAGTTTGCATCTCCTGAGATGAGACCAAGAATAAAAAGCTATTTCCAATTTCTCACATATGGAGAGTAACTACACATAGATAATATATGAACTGAGAAACTGAGTGAATACAAAATTCATTCATGAGACACCTGGGGATGATAACAGGAATTTATATTTACTTGCTTTATAACTACATGATCTCTGGTGTTACCTCACTGATCTCTAAGGTCCAGAGTTAAAGGAGTTCTTCTGGGGGAGAGTTGGCAACATGCATACTGGGAATCATATCTGGAAAAGGAGGAACAACCTCTTTCAGTTTTGATGCAGCTCTAAATCATCAGTTAGTGGATTTCTGGCACCAATTCAGCTTCAGAGAAACGTTCAGTTAATTTGCATCTTCTCAAATGTTTTTACAGTCCTTCACAGATGTCACCAGATACCTACTCATTGGAGGAGAATGAAAACCAAAGCTTCTATCTCATCCTAAAGTAGAGCTCCATATCAATTAAAAAAAAAAAAAAAAATTAAACACATGAAGTACTGTTATTACAGAAGGCACTCCAAACAGCAAATTCATAGTAATTTCAGCAAATCATATCTAGTTTCATTTTTTAAATGCTGTTCTAATTCTCTGCTCCAGAAATGCCATAAATTCTTTAAGTAACCCCAAAAATGTACAGAGGTGACAGTACTATGAATTTGTTATTACAGACTTCTCCAGTGTGTGAATTTGTAATGTTTTTGGAGTGCTCTATTACCAATTAAATGAGTGAAATAAGAATCCTGATTCTACAAAATTCAAAATTCAAGGTATAATCAAGACCGCTGTGACCTATTTTCTCCCCTGCTGAAAGCAAAAGGGGTGAGCAGTCCCATTTACTAAGTGACAATAGCACTCACCTATAGTTAGGCACATGCTTAAGTATTTGCATTGGTAATCAGAAACAAAATTAAACAGACAGACTTAATCATAGCTCTCAGACTACATACTATTATAGAAAAGCTCTCCTGTGATTTATGACACGAAAAAACAATCATCATAATACCTGGCACACATTAATCACAAATGAAATGTGAATAAAAATAATTATGAACAAATACAACATAAAATACTGTGGAATGAATGGATGTGAAAAAACTTCGTCATGAAATTCCTGTTTCCAACAAAGCTTCCAGTTTGCTGATTTTTCACTTACAAAGACTAGGAAAAAGATACTTTTTATACTGACTCAAACATAACAGAGATCATTACAGTACACTAACTTCCAGCTTGCCACGTAGCCCTTCTTTACTTTTAGGGTGTCAGAGCACTGAAACATCTGCAGAGAAAGGTTGTAGAGCCTCCTTCCATGGAGACAGTCAGAACCTGCCTGGATGCCATCCTGTACAACCTACTCTAGGTGAACCTGCTTTAGCAAGGAGGTTGGACTGGATGATCTCCAGATGTCCCTTCCAGCCCTTAGCCTTCTGTGATTCTGGAAAGGCCAGATATTCCTAACACTCTCTCCTTTTTTTTTTTTTTTTTTCCTGTTTTTCTGTTTCTCTATCACTATTCATTGCTTTTTTTTATACCCATCTGAATCATTACCTTCTGAAGCTTTACATTATAAAAAAGCATGTATTTTATCTAATGTGTGTTCAGGAAGTGTCACATCTGCAGCCTGTAAACGCTTTGGTTTGGTCTGTTTTTATTACAAACTGATAGTTATTTGACATCTGCCCAGCTGGGAAGGACTTTCCAAAGGTTACATGGCAATGCTGAAGCTGGTCAAACAGAGTTCTGTTAGCACAGCTGGCGAGAGCTGAAAGGACTGGAGAATTAAAACAAATCCCAGGTATAAATGAGTCTTCACCCAACAGAAACCAGAGTAGAAAGGTAGATTCTGCTCCTCAAGTCAGTACTCATTTTAAAGGGTGGAAGCTGACCACAAAAAATATTTTCCTCTCTGGGAAATTTCACTAAGCATTCTGACAATTAGGTTAATTGGACAGTCTGTTGAAGCCAAACCAGGATTACATAAACAAGAATGTTACATTATCACAGACTTTGTCTGACACTGAGGAGTGACTCCGGTGTGCCTGGAAAACTACAGAACCCTACACCCTCTGTTTGCCAGGGAGTGACAATCCCAAATGAAATAACACTCACACCCCATTCTACAGGATCAGGGTCACAAGACGATACACCACCAAATCACCAAAGCCCATCCTTCAGCAAGAAGCATTCTCTCAACTAACAAAAGCTAAAAAGAGTGTCTTTGTCAAGTATCAGGAAAAATGCCAGCTCCCAAGCCAAGGCTATCTTTTAGAATGCAACAGAGACAATGGAAAACTGAGTAGAAGAAAATGTTCACACACTTATTTGCTGATACTCTTTCTTAAATTGAGTTAAATATATTCTATAAAATCAGTTCAAGGCAAGCCCTATCTAAATATTTGAAGCCTTAAATCACCTTAGATCCAGGAACCTTGGACTAACATCTGACACCGGAAGGAACTGAACATGCAACTGTTTTGATTTATACCAAACATAAAAACAACTTCAGGAAAATTGATGAAGGTATTAATGAAAGGCTGTATTTTAAATACGTCCTTTGATAGCAGGGTTTCCTTGTGTAGTGATCAACTCTCATCCAAAAGTAAGTTAGTATTGTTCTCATACTGGATGGACAAAAAGAAATATAACGAATGACAAAAAGCCCACCCTGTGAAAGGAGTGTTAGATGGCCAAACATCTACACCCAAAATCACATTCTGGAAGCTTCATGCAGAGGCTTAGATAAGGCTCATCCCCCCTTTATATGCATCATTATTTAACTTAGTCCCTCTGGCATGAAACTTCCTAAACTGCAAGTTAAGAGAGAGTTCAGCCATACTTCTTTCATCAGCCTGCATGGCCACCCCATCACTCCTCAGCACCCCATCAGCTGATCATGGCAGAGCTCTTCTCTTTCTGCAGAACTACGAAAATAGCTACATAATCTGAAGATGATAAAGTATTGTTCTAAAATCCTCTCAAGTAATTCTTTAATTAGGAAAGTTTGACAACTGGGTGTGATCAGCTCCTTCATTCAAGCTGCATAAGATCCTTCATAAAAGCTGTGTTCTACTTTCTAAAATGTCAGCCATTTAACAGCTGTTTATTCTCAAGCCTGTGTGCTGTGTCCATTTCCTCCTCCCTTCTCAGTTATTTACTTTCAGATTATAAACTCATTAGAGCAGGTGTCACTCAGAGCAGCAAAAACAAAGGAAAGGAAAAAAAAAAAAAACTGAACTGTAGATCTTTGTCTTGTTGGGCACCATAAAACCAGCCAGATATAATGCTTTTTCAATGCTATTATAGTATTATAAACTGTACACTGTCTGAAATTGTGAGTGACTGCTTCCAAAGAACATTGTTTTATTTTTCTGCAGCTCTTATGATGGAAATTTACTAGACAGTAAATTTTTCCTTCAAAATTTCTGTTTTCACTATTACATTTATTTTGAATATACAATTTTTATAGCTACCCTTTGTCCCTGGAAATCTTCCCCTGTGTGTTATGTATGTTGATAAACTGCAATTATGAGCTGGCCTATTTAACTAAAATAAACCTCCAGGTAGGTAGTACTAACAAGAATATTTTAACAAGTTTGAAATTTCACTCCGTTATTGAGGAAAGGGAAAATTGCAGAATATGACCCGAGTTTTCAAGAGTAAAAAACCCCAACCACCCAGACTTTTCTTAAACATAGATCAAACAAAAATAGAAAAATTAAAAGGAGTAAAGGTTGAACTAGGTGATCCTTGGGGCCCCTTCCAACCTGGCATTCTATGATTCTATGAATACCCTGTGCTAACAAATTTAGGTGGGGTTATATCTGCCAACTGTTTTGATGAACTCCAAGATGTGTTTACCTGCTGAAATACTTGATTATATTTACCTTGGTATCTTCTCTTCATTAATATGCAGCTATTTTCAGAAAGTCATAAGAGAAGGATAATTCCTTTTTCCTGGTTTTTTTTTTTTCCTTTAGGACAAAAAATGGGATAGTCAGCGGTGACTGTAGCCCTCAAGGGAAGGAGCTGAGGGAGTTGTGACAATCCACAGGGTCATACCATGAAAGTAAGAAACTGTGTTGAAGCTGGGATGACTCCTGGGACCAGGTCACAGAAGAAGATGGGTATAATATTTTGCTGGTGTAAGTAAGGCACTGAACTTATGACATACTGAGAATACTGAGCTGTGCTAAAATCTAGAAAACAAAGAACGTTTTATAAGTAATAGCTCACTGAAGATATTTGATAGCCACTGATCATATCAAATAAAGGTATCGAATAAAGCTGAAATATAAACAGCAAATGCATAAATAATTCTGCAATTAAATTTAAATTACAATAAACCATTTTGACAAGAGAAATGCACTGTAATGTATAAATTCTTTAAAAAACAGAATAGATATGCACATTCTTTAGTGGGGATTTATCTGCATTAATCAAGGGTGATCTTTGACGCCAAGTTTTTAATTCAGCCCTGAAAAATATATACAATTTAATGTCTAATCTACAAATCAATTCTGTGAGAACAGTGAGGTTAATAAGAGACTATCTCTGACAAGGACAGAAGTCAAAGTTCCATGCCATGGAGAGCTCAGTGATGTTGGTGGTATAAAGTAATCCTATCCCCACAGCCATCTCCCTGCTGCCATTACAGGGATACCAGCACTAACAGCAGCACTGTTCTCACTGCTTGAGAGCAAGGTTGTGATCAAGATCCAATTTTTTTTTGTTTGTTTGTTTCAGCCAAACTGATACTCATTACAAAAGCAAGACCAAGCAGTCATTGGCAGGAATACAATAAACTTTTGTTACTGCCAAACATTCTGCACTGCAAATCTGTAGCCTGATAATAGTTGACAAAACACAGATGATTCCTTTAACATACAAACTCTTTCATCCTCAGGCCTAAAAGATGAGACATGACCTTCAGGGAGAAGTAAAGCAGCTGTCTGAAACAACTGCTCTGAGTTTAACTGACTTGTACCAACCAACTAAAAAAAATATGGTGAAGACAGCCCTCCTGGTGCAGAGCAGAAAATTAACAAGGGAAGAGGTTATGATATATTCAGCTCTTTTAGGACAGGAACAGACAGAGAGGTAATTATCAAAAATATCTATCAGATTTTCAGCATCCAAGATTTATTTGTGCAAGGTATTTTGTAGAATTTTTTGAAGTTCAAACTTGAGAGATCAAAGATAAATTGTGGGGAGGGGACTGTAAAAATATTTTTTCTACATATATTCACATATTTCCTGACTTTTTATGAGCTTTGTAAGTTTATTACAATATGCACTGTATGACTGGTATCAGCTACATTTCATTCTATGAAAACATCTGGAAATACACTACCTTTTAGGTGGCACATATATTACTTTGTACTTCTTGGCTATGATTTCAATCTTAATGCAACCATTGTTGCATGCTGTTAAGATATGACTGAAAGAAAAGACCTTACACCCACTACAACCAGCTGTACTTCCCATAAAACTTCTAGTTACTGATTTTTACTCCCTTAAATAGCCTGTTTTATCAAAATATTAGTTTGAAGCAAAATAGGTATGCAATGTGAAGTGCTAACTCTCCATTCAGGGAGCCTGTAATTCAACAAACTATGTTTAGTATTTAAATATGTTTCACTGAAACAAACAGAAAGGAAAAAATGCAGTAAGATGCAGTAATTTACCAAGCTACTTTAGTCTCAAAAATTCCATCTGAAAAGGAATAAATTCTATTGAGCTAAGTTCCTCTAATCTTTTCAGAAAAAAAATTCTTTAATTTTTTTGGGAGCACATCAGATCTGGATGGCATACTGTTATTGGGAATGATACAGTGTTTTGTCACTATGAAATAGTTAAGATACAAACAGACCCCTTTCACACCCCTCACAAATAAAATCCCTAAAACTCACATATGTAGACATTAACCTCCATGCCCTTCACACATTCCCTTCATGTACTAAGCCTTCATGGTCCCCTTGCCTTCAGCTAATTCCAGACTCCCTTCCACTTGTCTATTTTACCAGCAAACTGCTTGTTCATTCACCTGCCTTTTCCTTTCACTTGTTCATTATGTTCATTTCTCCTGTCTCATTCAGAGATCTCCACTTGTTTTCAATTACCAGAGGGTTATTTTTACAGATAAATTTTTTTTCCAGGACTACTTATATCCTTCAGTCCTTTATATGACAAACCCTCCTGATGAGCTTACTTGCAAGACCTACACATCTCAAAGCTATGCCCATGGTTTGGAAGTAATGTAGCAGGTGATCCTCAACCAACCTGCCTTTAGTTTAAGCTGCTTCATTAGTTTCACCTTGGTGGGGAAAGACAGGTGAATCACTCTCCAAACATGCTTACTTCTCCCCAGATTTAATGTATCTGATTTTGAAATAGCTGCAGTAACTACCATGTATTTGCAGACACATATTCACCCTAAATTGGGAAGAGTATTAGGAGAATACCAAGTGGAAAACAAGAGCTACATTCAGGGAGACATTCACCTGACCTACACTTGATATGTACTGATGGGTACAATTAATTGAGATTTATAAACTAGATATAGCTTAGAGGGAATCTTGAGTGATTAGCTCAAACAATTACATTTAGTTAGAGGAATCCCACTTCTTATATTAAATGAAATAAACTCTTTCTGCTCACAGAACAGATTCTCATCTTCTACATGCATTTCCTCACTCAAATTTGACCTAAATTAATTAATTATTATTTCTATTTTTTTTAATCCCTTCTTCTTGTCACCTTGCCTCATCTTTTCATGCCTCAGACTGGTCCATTGAACATCTCAGTTTTGCTACTCTGTTTCTTCCATAGGAAAAAGATCTTCACCCAATCTGACATCTTTACAGATCATATACAATTCACTAATCATCATTCCTAATTTCTAATTCCAATAATTTTACTTTTACTAAGTATTTCCTTTTTCATTCCCTCTTCTGAACATCCACATTCCCAACATGCCTCTTTTCCTTGGCACCTCTTCTGTTTGTTTCTCTTCAAGCATGCTCTTCTTCATCTGCATCTTCACCAGTTTATTTTTTACTTGCAAACATTAGGACAGTTTGACCAGCAACAATACTACTTCATATCTTCCTAGATTTATTGATAGTGACCATGCTGAGCCTAACCAAACATACCTACAGCTCAGCACCCTGTTTTGATGGAGACTAGCAGTGGACTTTCCCTCTTGAGTACTTACCCTCCTTTGCCAATCTTATCACCAAAAACCAAACTGATCTTTCCTCCAGTCTTTATTGAATGTCTTCCTAAGTACCAACACAGATTTTAGCAAGATATTATATATACAGATTTTGTAAGAATAGCTTCAGAGATTTTATATAATTTTTAGGACACACTGTAAGTGGAATGAGGTACAACTGAGTTCATGTTCTTGTGCTCTCCTTCCAGCCAACAAAAATCTGCTCAATGCAGGAGACTTCATCTCCCTGCTTATCAGTGGGCTCCACCTCCTCCAGGGACTGCAGTTGCCCTTTCCTCACTAATGGCAAGCTCTCCACACTGATGTGTATAAGCATTGGGATTCACTGTAACAAAGTACACAGACAACTCACTATTTATCATTACTGTGTCAACATTAACTACCCTTTGGTATAATGCCCAAATATTCCAGGATCTAAAAATTAGGGGTAACCAAACTTCCTCTCAATAGGCTGACTGATGGCATGGTATGATGATGGTGTGGTAGGCTGAAGTTTTTGGGACTGGTATTCGCTGGTAATAAAAAAGAAGGAAGACAAGTAGAAATATTCTCTTTTATTTCATGAAGTACAGAAAAATGTTAGAGTACACTCCAGCAGGAAGAAGAAATGAGTTTGTATTTTGAAAAACTTTTCTGCTTTCTCTCTGTCAGTAAATCAAACAAACAAACAAATAAAATCTCCCTAGAAATCCCATACTATGAACAACCCTCACAGCACCCCGCAATGGTGTCCTTTGTCTGTCAGAGAAATAATTCCTCTCTTGTCCCTCTGAAACTTTCAACAAAAGCAAGTAAAACAGAATCACAGAACAGCCATGTCATGATGCCAGAAACATTAGTGCTTATTCTTACCTTTACTTTAATGGAACTAGCAGATAGACATGCCTTGAGATCAAGCTACTTTATGGTTGCTTTCTAACCTAATTGATTACTGAAGAAACATTTCTGGAATATGAAAAAACACTTTTGGTGAAAGGACACAGCTTCCTCCATGGAATATTTCATCTTCTGAGCATATATCATGGCCTCAATTAAGTTATTTTCTTGGTATTTTTATTTGCTAGCATTATATCATAAATTGCATATAAATTACCTCAAATCAACATAATACCAAAATACCTCAGTGCCCATGGGAAGTTCCAAATTAATATAACCAGAAATTCAGGCAATTTCCTCTACTGAGCAGATGGGTTCCACTGCAATTCACCCACTTTCTCAGCCAGCCTGCTACAAGCCTCAACCAGCATTTTGATCCAAACACTCCTGAAGTCAATTGAAAGGCTGACATTGACTTTGGTGAGCTTTAGTTCAGCTCAGAACTGCTGCAATAAGCAAAATTTCAGTCCTCATGGATCTCCAAGACAGTTGACAGCCATGGCTGAGAACAGTAATGTAACATTTACCCAACAAGGACTGAACCACTTTTATACTACTTTTATACTACTATACCACTATAACACTTTTATACTACTTCCCATGAAAATCCCATGGACAAATGCTCCCTGGCACTATTTCCTTTGCACTGCATTTGAAGCACTGACTGAAAAGCCAAAAAAAAAAAAAATTTTCTCATCTGTCGTATTTTTTATTTCATTCTCTTGTAATTTAAGAATTAACACCAGAGAAATACTTTTTTTTACAGGATTGCATGCAGCAGAGATCAAATTATATTGCAAAATTATACTTGTATTCACTGAAGGTTATAAGCATCATTTTACCCATTAGAGGTCAGTCAATGTGAAGGCATTGCAGCAAGCACACATACTCTGTTTTCTAATACATATGAGGATGACTTCTGCTGTAAAGTATTTATATCTTAGGACTAAGGTGACTAAGGAAGTTCACAGTTTACTTTGATCCCAAGTTCTCTACTTCAACCATCCTACTTCATATTAAAATAAAATAACTACTACTGCAACTTTCTGAACTTTAAGTAGATTAGTCTACTTAAAAAGCTGTACAACTGCATGAAAATACTTTGATAGTTGGAGAGGCAATTGTTTTACTGAAGTAACTACTTAGTGCTCATTGAGCTGTATTTTAAGTTTAATTGTATCCTCACCATAATTATTTTCTCATTTAAAAAAATCCATAGAACTATCACTACACAGCAGAATAACCCAAACCTGTGGAATTTAGCAAACATGATCAGCATATATTGCTCACAGAACAGTACTTTGTAAAACACTTAAAAAGAAGTTGCATACTCATAAACGGATGGTATCTTATAAAAAAAATTAAGATTTATTTATAATATTAAACTCAGAGCCCCAATGTTTCATCAAAAATTAATGAATACTACTATGTACCCAGCTGAGTTTTTCTTCAGAAACTGTAAGAATCTCTCTCCTGCGCTAAACCTGGGCAAGAGAAAGAGAGAGGGGAAGCGTTATACTTTTCCTTATTTGCTTACATTTAAAATGCTACTGTAAATGGCAAGAAATAGAAAAACATGTGCTTTTGTTGACAGCAGCCTCTTATAGAAAGGATCCTTCCCACAGGAACAGTCTACGAAACCTCATGAATTATGTAGGGAAAAGAAACACAAATCTAATTGTTTTATTCTATTTAACTGTAACTTTAAATCTTCCAATGTCATAAGGAAATTTGAAAGTAAGTTACAAAAAAACAGATCACTATCTAGAGAATATTACTATATTGGAAAGAACGGAAAAAAAATGGCAAATAAAAAGAGGAAATTAAACTATTTTAATACAGAAATTAAACCGTATTAAAACAGTTTATTAAATGGTAAAGTTCATTAACTTCTACTTCTGAAACAACTTTTAGGAAGACTTTGTGAAACATTTAATAGAAACAAATTAATTTTAAAACTCTTTATATAATTAAGAGGCTTTTAAGGAAGTTTCTTGTACATGCTATAGAGCTTTTGTATTGCATTTTATAGTTTTCATGGTGCATCTGGGTTCAGTTTTCAAATAAAGAAGATGGGAGTTCTCATAAGAAAATCAGACTAGTATCTTCCACTATAAACACAAATCATTCCAAAACTCAGATGACTTTCAAAATTACAGTTGCATCTCCTGATGTTTCTAAAAATTGTAGTCTAAAGTTGGTTGGAACCTAGTATAAGAACCGTTTGAAATACTGGTCAATAAAAAAATACAGAGGAGCTCAAAGGGAGAAGACAGGTAAAACTGTTTCACTGTCAGCCATGCAAACATAACAAAGTCCTGTATCTTGTCAAACACAATAAATCCTTTCCCATGTTTCACACAGATCTGTGAGATATCAGTTAAGTTCCCTATCCCAGCGAGAAGTAAAAAGGCTCAGCTTGTTCAGTTGGTATTGGAATATCTCTGATTTATTCCTCTCAGACCACTGGATTCCATATGTAAAATCAAGCCTGCTCTCCCCCCCATTCCCTTGCATGCAAGGACAGATTTAACTGTCAGGCAGGCATCCTTCCCAAGGCAGAAGCACAGGGATGCTACAGGGAAGTGAGAAACACATTGTTTTGTAGCTACAACACACTGAAAAATATTTTGCGACCCAGACTGATTTCCAGTTTATGCTTAGGGAGAGAGAACCAAAAACTGACTAATCTGAAAGCACAATGTCTAGCTTATTGCGTTAGTAAAGGTAAAAATTACAGCTATTACTTTCAGTATTTTTATGCAGCTTTCTCCTCAACAGATTAGGAGAAACAGTCTATATCTATAGCAACCAAGAGAGCAGGGGGAGGGATATATCCAGTCCAAACCATTTCTCCTTAAAACCTTGCATCACAACCTTCTCTATAGCAAGCATTTAATAGCTCATTTTTATTGCCACTTGACTGAAGCCTCATTAAAAACATGGTCAGCTGATTTTAATTCCTTCTTAATAAAAGGAATATACATGAAGGCTGCACTGATCCTTTGGTAGGAGGCTTCCTTTGTTTCTTAAAGTCATTTTATTTTTTGTCATAGGAAAAGATTTCTTAGGGACAGCTGGTTTAGCTCTCACCCTCTGATCTCCATAACCACAACAAGTAGGAGAAAAAAAATTGAATCCTCCCAAGTTACAACCTTCTTGACTTGAAGTGAGTTTTGGAAAGCTACTGTAATTGAAATAAGACTGAATGTATTAGTATATATCATTGGAGAAAATTCTGGTGAGCATACAGTCAGGAATATCTCAGTGCAAGGAGAGGACTGCCAGGGAGAGTGGCACAGGAGAAAAGCACTGATCTCAAATCCAGAGAGTTTGTTTTCTGTGTCCTTGCATGTTAGTGTGTGTCATTTCAGCAGGTGGGCATATTTACTGGAGACAGTATCTTCTAAAAGAGGAAGGGGTTGATTGGAGAATGTCTCAACAGAAGGAGCCTGTTTAACAGTCTTCCTAGAGCAGTACTGGGTATTTTTAGACACCGTTAAAACAGCCTTAACCAGGAGCCAGTGCTGACTTGCAGCTCTGGCATAATTAGTTGGGGTGGACTCCACCAAGGGCTGGGCTGCATCTGGGGGGTTGTGGCCTGGGGATTTCCTGTGTTTTCCCAGTAAGAGGGCTTGAATCCAGTGAACTGGGAGGAGGGTTAGATTTGTGGAGGATGGATGCATTTCTGGTGACTCCCCACTGGTGGACCTTGACTTTAGGGGCCTCATGATTGTCTCGGTCGAAGTTTTCAGCATGTGGGGAGACTTGGTGAGACTCAGAGATGTCCCCAGACAACCCGTCGTCACATGCTGCTGGGGCAGCGAGTACACCGGGCTGGACGCGGTGTGACTGGGGACTGCGGGGAGAGGAGGGACCCGGGAGGCGAGAGGGGCCGGAGAAGAGGGACACTTAGCGGGCAGCGTCGCTAAGAGGAGCCGGAAGATGAGGCCCCTCAGCAGAGCCAGTTGAGGGAGCAGAGGACAGGCCCCCTCTGCGGGAGGCGGTCGTGAGGGACCATAGAACAGGGCTGCTCGGCGGAGCCGGGGAACACCCAGGACAGCG